>DF236952.1:321776-357705 GCA_000708835.1 Klebsormidium nitens | reverse complement strand
GAGNGNGNGNGNGAGGGGGAGGGGTAGTGGAGGAAGTCGAGGCCCGGGAGGGGGCCGTGCCCGGGCCAAATCAGAAACGCGTGTTCAATGATGACGACGAGGGGCAACGGCCCGCAAAGGTGGCGAAGACGGATTCTTGAGCGTGTGAGTTACTAAGACGTTAGCTAGTGCGGTTTATTACAGTGTCGCCGGCTGTAAGATGCGCAAAGGAAGGGCAAGTGGAAGTGAAGCTAAGACGTAGTCAAGTATTGAGCAAGACTGGCCCTTCCGTGCAGAAATAGTATGTTTTGCAGACTTAGGTACAAAAGGTATGCAGGACATATTAATGTCAGCTTTCAACAAACATGTATGCAAATTGATGTTGGTCTGCACAGAGGCTTGTGCACATGCCGCCAGGTTTTTGAGTGGCTTAATACGATACTGCCATTGCCCGTTGGTCATCGGCCGCAAGTTGACTTTCTTCCATGCGATTTGGCCAGATCATGCATGATAATCAGTTTTCTTGATACGCGCGCGCCCAATCTGGCGCCAGGGCTGATTCGATCGCGCACTGAGTACAAGCCCTGTTCGAACTCCGAAACGACGTTTGAAATACCTGCAGAGGTACGTTTGTATCTTCACTGTTGGCTGCCAAAGCTCGACAAATATTCTTCCTGATCGCCCTCTGCTTGGGGTCTCGGACTTCTTAGAAAGGTGCACGTACAACAAACTAGATAACTTGTGTGCATAAAACTGAGACTAGTTTCGACGCCCGTCGATTCACGTGCACTGAGGAGCACATGTTTCGGCCAGCATGCAAGCCGCAATCCATTCGGCTGGTAATGAAATTGGCGTTATAAAGGTGCGACATATACTGCGTCTCTGAAAACGTGAAGACCCGTTTGCTTCTTGACATTCGTGGACAGGACGCGTCAAAAAAGCTGGGCACAAATCATATGGGGCTGCCTTTATTTTTACTGTGACTGTCCGCGCTGATGAATTCCTAACCTGCACATCAGTAAATGTTATCGCTCTGGAGACATTAAACCATTCCCCTCCAGACTTCACAGAGACGTCCAAAAGGTTATACCATTCAAGAACACTTAGCTTGAGTATGATCATAAGGGAAGACGGCTTCCAATCAAGTGTTTTAGTAAAGGAAAACAGTATGGATGCGAGAACGCAAACCAGTGTTCTAAAGAAGCGATTTGCAATGTGCAGGACCGAGGTATCTTCGAAAGCAACGAACGACAAAAAAACGAAGATACTATGCACAAACCGCGAGACTCGTGGCAGTAGTAATTTGGAAATTTGGAAATCCAACACTTCCAATTCGACCTTTTTCTGATGCCTACAGGGTCCGGACGCAGTGCTAAGAGCGGTCGGAGTTTACTCCCAGTACGTCAATTTCACCGTGAATGATCTGGACCTTTTTGCCAGCCCCACGACCGGTCGGGTGATTGCCCAGTACGATCTCCGGGGGAACGGGCTGTCAACCGGGCACCCTTTAGAGGAGCCCTGCTTCCTGCGGTTTGACATTGGGGACGATCTCAAGGTGCGGGAGACAGTGGAGGCGTGTAACGCGCTTAAGAAGTACCGGATCCTTATTCAGAACGGGACGGGGGAAGAGCTTGGGGAGAAAGAGTGCCCGACTAGTGCGGAGTAAGGTCAAAATAGGTGGCTCTGAGAAGGGGCCAGGACCAGATGGGCGAATCAAAGAAAAGTTATGTGAGGCTTACGTAATGCTTTCGTGGTTTGTTGTAAGGGGCTTAAGGCGTGCACACCGGGATGGAATTTGGGAGTTACGGCGTTGCTCGAGTTTTTGGCTTGGATACCACAAATTGCCGCTTGAATCAGCTGGAGTACAAGGGCCACTCAGCAATGCTGTACAATAAGACAATGCAGGGGTATGCGAAGTAAAACAAGAAGCTACAACGGCAAAGATAAGGGCGCAGTACTTGCGGACCAGTCTCATGTTTCGAGGCTCGCCAGAACGAAGTGCGGCACTGACGCCAAAACTTGTTCATAGCTCAGCATCATGTCACAACTTCACATCACTTCGTTCAGGCATGCCGAGTCACAATTGGATGTACTTTGAAAGCTTCATCCAATTCAGCAGGATGGAGACAACCAAGTCAGGTCATATTAAACGCTGCTGTGACTATGCTACAGTGCCCCAAACGGTTTACAAATGCGAACGACGGCATATAGTGAAGTGCTAGCACCGTGGCATTGGCCGCGATCGACCACCCGCTGAGCGGGGCTCAGTTTGTGCGCTATTTTCTTAGCATATTGCTTTCTTAGCACCGCTCATTCTTGGAAGCGCCGCGCTTCTCTATCATCTTCAAGGACTTTTTGGCAACGGCGGTGGCTGGCAAGATAGATCGTATGCGTAGATCAGCAGCTCTTATTACGTATTGCAATGAGTTTCGACGGCCGGGGTTATGTAAAGTCACTTTCCGACGCGGGCGGCTTCAGCTAGCTGCATAAGCCTGGACTGGGTACTGATTTAGCAAAGAGTTTGAAGATTCAGAAAGTTCTGCTTCGACCGTCAAAGCCGTCAAACCTCCCCTTTTGTAACCCCCGACCCTTAGTATGATGTTGATTGCATCATCTCAGACCTTCCACGCTGTTAGTATCTAGTATTTTGGGAATCCTCCAGATCTTTCTGCAAAGATAGGCAACCGTGGTGACACATCAACGACACAGCATCGCTCGATAGTCGCTGTAAAGTTCGATCATGATTAATCTAAACCCTCAATCGGCAGCAGTTCCAGGAGTTTCTCTACGGTGTCCTTTGGAAATTTTCGCGCGAAAAGGTAGCACGGTGCGGCGCGGCCGCCCACCAGGCACGGCTCTGGCGGGTTCCGCGGGAAAAAGATGGGGCGCGGCGAGCCGGCCGCGGAGGCGATGCGCGCGAGCAGCTCGCGCTTGATTTGGTTGGGTGTATAAGATCTGGGGCTGCCGCCCTTCTGCTTGACACTCCAGTCCTGCACGAGACGGACCCCGGTCATCAGTGGATAATCGGTTGAGTTAAGCGTTCAGCATGTTAGGTCGAGCCGAATGGAGAGGTGGATTTTGGAAGGCCTCATTAGGGCTCTGTAAATTGAGATGATAGTGACAGAAAAGTGTAGGGTTCTAAACGGATGAGGTACTCCGCAACAGCAAGGAATAGAGCACGTCATCAAAAACGGTGATTTGGAGGCACGCTTCGGAGGTGCCCGCGAGTTCGGACGAGAGGAGAGCTGGGAGCTGGTTACAACAGCGTTGAGATAAGCATGAAGAGCAGCTGAAGAATCTGATACCGCCGACACAGGAAGCGACCAGCCAGGGCCCATTTCTTGAGAAAGACGGAGCAGGAACAGCATAATTCGCCGGATATATAAGTCAGTGTGCGGTCACACGCCGAGGAGGATCAAAGCTCACCTTCGGCAGACCCGGGACAAACCGGCGACGGCATAAACGAAAGCTGGCCGGAATACTTTGGAGTAGCAGAGTGTATTCTCACAACGTGGGTCCACATGCGGCGTCCAAACGCAGACTCGATGGTGGCCTTGCAAACGCTCGTTCCCGGCAGACTTGATCGAGGTGATCGACATGAACAATTCCTAGAGGAGAGCGCATTCTCACCACGCGGTTCAGCGTCCGGCCATCAAATTCAAGCAAGTGTGCGGAGCAGGAATAGGGCGACCTCCAAAACCCTCGTTCCGGACAGATGCCGCCGGCAACACACGAACTCATTTATCAAAGGAGAGCGCATTCTCACCACATGGGTCAGCGTGCGGTCATCAAACCCGAGCGGGTCCAGGAGGGGCAGGACCGTGGGCGGGTAGTGCTCGTCGGGGGAGGTCCGGCCCGCGCGTGCGAAAGCCGCGTAGTAGCGCTGCTCGCGCGCAAGGAGCGCGGCGTGCGGCCGCGTCACCGCCGACCACTGCAGAAGTCGCTCCCGGTTCAGGGTTCACTCGCAAAAGCAGCTGTCAGGTTATATATACAAACAAACGGGCAATACAACAGGCGTTCCAACCCCCAGCAACGAAGAGTCAATGTTCCAAGGGACCCTAACAAGGCAGAACACTGCAGGTAAAAAGACTCTAGCCTATCAAGCTATGAACCCCGAGGTTGAGTCGCAGATCGTTTCAACCGGGCGTTGCTCTGCACCCGCACCGTTTGAAGCTTTTCTCGCTGATCTGAACCGGGCGCTCGAGTTGACTTTACCATTCTCCGGTCTAAGGTAATATAGCCCAGCGGTCCCTCCGTCCGTGAAGTCCCGTGTTTACAGAAGTTCGCTCGCTTCGGGCACTAAAGAAGTCGACCTTCCGATTCCGTTTACTGATGAAGCCGACATCCCAATTCCTCATGACCGGCCAGTGGTCAGTGTTCGCGAAGAAACCTACCTGAGAACCGGTCTTGAAGTCGGCCCGGGGAATGTCCGGCAGCATGGCTTTCTTCCAGTTCCACTCATTTTTGGTCCACCGTGCGTCGACGAAGCTCTTGTTCCCTGCAAAGGCGAAGGCATCCATTCAAAATCTGAATTTTACTGCGCTTCAGCGTCTCATCGTTTCGTAACGTAAGTCAAACGCCTCGGATTCAAATGGTGCAGTTTTCCTGCTTCTAAGCTAACGCTAGGCACCCAGATCTAAAGCGAGACGATTGGATGAAGGTTCTGAAAGTATTAACTATCTCAAAGCAATTTCAGCTTCAAGGTTGACTAGTCTCGGCGCCTGCTTCTGGGAAACAATTGAGCACCGACGCGTGAAGCGTTCTCTTATTATCTCTGCAAAAGGATGAAGCCCAACCTTTTCCCTCGTTTTTGTGATTTCCGTCGGATCCAGCGGCCTGATCTGTTCAGTCTCTGGTGCTCGGCGCAGAAATTCAAACCACAACGGCCACGCTTGAGCTACCGAAAGGCTTAATCAAGCGACTCCTGAAACACGAAACTGAGCCTAACTGGCCGCTTCGAGCAAAATATGCAGTGGAGCGCTGACAGCATCAAAATGGCGGAGATGGGTTTGCAATGACTTCTTTACGCGATTAACCAACCTTCGAACTCTCGCCTTTGGTCTATTTGAATCGAGTCCCTTGTAGCAGCTGGAGATGAACCGTCAGGCAATCTGACCCGTCTGTCATTGATGTGCCATCGGACGTAATCGAACGGTTGTAAGTAATACTAGGTTTTGCTGGTTTGCAACTTACCCGCGAGGAGGTAATCGTACGTGTAGGCGAAGCTGCGCAGCGAAACGCACGAGTCGGACAGCAGCACGAACCACTGGTTGGCCGCGTCGTGGAGCGCGCTGCACGAAACAGGGTTTTAGGGGTTTATGGAGTCGAGACTCTGGGACTTCTAGAATTTCCGTTCATAAAAGCAAAAGCCGCGCAGCGGAATGCACGAGTTGGATGGCGGTACGACCCACTGGCGGAGTGCGCTACCAAAATGAATCAGAGAACTAGGGGTTTGTCATTAATCTTGTAGGCTCTCGAAGTCCTCTAAGGTAAGGCAAATGTGTGCACGACAGTGTCGCGCGCGCGCCTCAGTGCGCAACGCGGCCGCGAGCCAAAAGTTGCTGCCGTCGTCAAGGGTCCTGGGGGAATCACCTGAGTCTGACACCTTAAGGCTTAAGCAGGAAATTTTCGGCTGGCTCACTTCGTACCGTGCAAATCCTAGGCGGAAATGTGGTAGAACAAGAGGTGGGTGCCGATATGCAGCTTTCTGTAGACAAGACAAGCTCCTCCGGACTAAGAACATCTCTTCGTCTTTCGAGAAATCCAAAGACTTTCGTAATTACATGCCGCCAGCTCCGCTGAAGCCAGAACGGTTAGACAAACCCCGAGCCCTTAACCCACAAAATCCCACTCGCCTTCTGAGCAGCTTTCTGTACGCATCAAGGAGCGAGATGTGGAAGCGCTCCACGGGGCCGCTGTCAGGCAGTGCGCGCGCGTAGAAAGCGCGCGCGGCCGTCGTGCTCGCGTTGTATTTGAAGCCCGGCCCCTGATGGCTGCAAAATCAGAAATGCGGGTTAATTAGACTTGACCTGGATTGGTTAAGTCATGAGTCTCGCTTCTGCAATCAGAGCCCCTGAGGGCTGCAAATCTAGAAACGCGAATTCAATTCCGTTAGTGAATGAGAAAAGCTTCCCCGTTGGATACCTTATATTGAGATACTCCAACCTCATGAGTATGTCTTTGCATGCTGTACTTTGAAAGAGGCTAGAAAGCTTAATAAACGCATACATTAATGCGGACGTGCCCTGTACCAGAACCCACAATAAAGCCCCAGGCAAATCGAACTCCATCCGTTCCACCGGCAAACTCTTACCTCTACAAATAGTGGATCTGTTTGCCCCCTTCTCGAAGTTGCCATGCCGTGCTATCAGAAACAGACACATTTGACCGGTAAATGTAGAGACGTATTTTGCGCTGAAGGACAGGACCAGGAGCCTAACATGGGGTCTTAGGTAGGCACGAACGTAAGGCATGTTCAACGCACATTTGAAGATTTGGATCTCATAGCGTTTGGTAATTGAGACAAACGAGCCTACTCACAATTGATTTCTTTGACGATTAATCGCGGTCGGTTACGGGCTGGGTAGAAGCTGCTTATATGTTCAGACTTCGAACGTGGCTATGGCCTGGTCATTGGATATTGAACCAGACTCAAGTCTGGTTAACCAGCCTGGTTAGCAGCCAGATCCTTCCGGTGTGACTTTGACCAAGAAAAGAAGTGAAACACGTCTCCTCACCAGTGGATGTAGACAGAGTAAAGGTCCTCGCTCGCCGCGCCGCTGAAGAACCGGTCCCAGATCCGGTCGGTGGGAATAACCCCTCTGGAGATGAACATGAAGGCCACCCTGGGCGGGCCCAGGTGAGAAGCCCCGGTCTTCCTGCCGTCGTTCTCGTGCAACTCTACATTTGTGCCTACGGTTTTCGACGGAACATCGGCAGACGTGCCCGGTCGAGAAGACCGGGTTGCCTGATCGTCGTTCTCGTGTGCCCCTGCTTCTGAATTTACACTTTGACTCCGATGCTCGAAAGAATGGGCCATTTTAGGATCCCGGGTCTTTAAGCCGTTGATTTGCTGTATCTTTACTGCTGAACCCTTTAGCTCTGGCAACGAGTGTCCCACCTGTGACGCCCCAGTCTCTGCACCGTTTCTCTTACGTTTCTCTCCTCCTGTTTTTCCGATGGCTGAAGGAGACTTCGCAAACCGCTGTTCCTCTCGTTTACTCTGCTTTCCCGCGTCAATAAGATCTCCCCCCTCACCATCTTGCTTAGGAAGAGGAAGGGTACAAGGAGTATCTTTACAGTCGAGCTCCCTTCCGGACCATTCTTCCGTTCCTTGGAGCGCTTCCGTTTGGTTAAACGGCTCCTTTGTTCCGCCGGCTTCAGCGTGTCCGGTTAGAGCCGCCCCAGCATACGTTTCCGGTCCAGTGAAATCTCCAGCGGAACGCGGAAAATCAGCGCGATCAGCCGAGGACGCGATGAAAGGATGCTCCGTAAACTGCCTGGAACGAGAGCTGACCCACCGCCCCGCTTCTCTAGTGCTTCGGCACACTGCATAGATCATGAGCAGAGCCGCAGAGAGCAGCGCGCAATAGCACCAGAGGCCGCGCGCTATGCTCGCGCGCTTGCCTGCGCCACCTTCTTCCCAGCCTAAGGTCTTGCGCCACGTGGCAGTCCAGGTACGTGCGGCCATGGGTGCCGCCCCCGCTGTTCTTTATGGTGAGATCAGGAGAGTAACCCGTGGAGCTACCAGATCCTGGGAAAGGATCGGACCGTCCAGCGCGCCTGTGTAAGCGTGAGAGGAGAGCTTTACTGTCAAGGATTCAGCTTCTATTGAAGCTTTCTTTATTGATTGCCTTCAATCACTTTCATATCAAAGTATAGCAGCAAATCACTGCTTCATTTGACTAAGAGTCTGGTAAGACGACAGTCGTAGATTCACAATCGAAGAGTCGAGCTGAGCATTTGTATTGGGGGCGTTCTTTGGAACCTTCAGAAATCGTGTGTCGTCCAATGCCAGAGCTTTCGTTCTTTCTATCTGTGTTAGAGAAAGATGCTTGGAATGCAATTCTGGAATGTTGGCGGATTTTACAACATGGCAGGGCACGCGAGCAAGTAAGGTTCCACAAACCGCCGCTGATCTGTCGTGCGGCGTTGCATCTTTTCGGGATCTCCCAAAACGAATCGGGGGCGGCTCTTCAATTGAGGGAAGCCTCCGGCGTCTGCGAATGTGTACCGTCGCCATTCGTCGAAACCAAGAACAACGTTGGATTATTGTCAATTGCGCTGTCGCTGCGCAGCCTCGAAACGAGATCATGTGCGGCTATCCTGATGCAACAATCTTCTCCTATTTGCATTTTTCGAGGGACATGCAGGGGAACGGTTTAGCAAAGTAATTCGTTCTGTTCTTGCAAATCTCAACTGCAACACCATACTCGTGCTTGCTTCGTAGTCGCACAACACAAGTCTTCACTTGAGTATCTGAGAGGAGAATTAGCTGCTAAGATCTTTCGCCCAATTGCGATCCTAGTTAGGGCCCGATTGGCACGCGAGAATGTACACATGCTGCAACTCGAATGAGAATGGAGAGACGTGGGAACCAACCCTGGCACGTTTGCCGCATTAGCTAGCAAGCAAATTTGGATTCTTTTCTGGCCTGCATTATAAGTGCATATAAAAGCGGAGCCATGGCCTGTGCGTCTTCGTAGTGCAATGAGTCTTTATCAATTCAAGGCCGGGGATCACGTGCATCTTTCGTAACGCAGCGGGCTCATGTATCAACATACAATCTGGAACGGAGATCCAGCAGTGGCCTGGCATCCGAGCTGCACTATTGAGGACTAGCATGCGAAATCGAACGATCAGCAGGCTTGATATGAACACCCGGCTTTCCCAAACGCGCACGCGTGCACGAAAGTGTTTATGTCCATCGACCTATGCAGCCATATTGGATTGAGAAGAGACAACGTCACTGCCAGTTGCCGTAAGTTATCAATGACATCTGTGCGCGCGTATGGCCATTGAAGTCGAGTGCGGGTTGTCACTGCAAGTTTATAGTGGAGAGCTTGCAAGAGTGGATAATTAATACTCTGGCACAAACACTTAGTCAATAAAGGCAATCAGATCATTTTGGTAAGACAGCTGCTAACAAAATTTACTACCTCACCTAACGCAGTAAAGGCGGGCCTGATTCTGACTCAGATTAACCTCAGCGATTAAACGATGAAGACTCGGAGGTTTCAGGATTAGTTGGGAGGCGATTGACGTCTAGCGCTACCTACTCACATAACTTAGACAGGAAGCGGCTAACAGAATCTGACTGAAAAGGGACTGCGTTGCGACCTACATTGAAATAATTACGAAGTGCGACGGGGCCAAAGTCGCACTTCGATATTCAGACGAAGTGCGACTGTGGGCCGATTAAGAATTCGAGCAAAACTAGCATAAGATTGCGTGCCTTCTTAATCGTTCTCAGAACTGTTAGCACCTGCCGAATGGTCGGCGGGTCATCAATCAGCATCCTCGCTCAGGCTCCTGTCTAGAATCCGCTCTGATACGGTTCTACCGGACCTGCAAAAGTGCCCGCGATAAAGCGTCAGCGACTGCGTTCTCGCTGACTCGGCCTTCAAACGTGGCTTCGGCATTCAGGCCCGGACGCTTGATGTTGGGGTCATCAAGGACTTTTGTGGTGCGGTGGCTTAGTTAGCGAGTGCGATTCTGTGCCTTGTTTTCCAGATTGGCACGACGATTTTGTGACCACCTTCTCACAAGCGACAGCTTTCAAATCTCAAAGGTTTCTATTCGCTGGACAATGAAGTGCCGACGACGCATTCTACGAACGCTCTGCGCAGGGGAAGAGCTTCCGTGGAACTTGCAAACGAGGCGATCCGAAACAGGCAAAGTCAGTCGCGAAGCTCGAGCATGCCGCCTCACGAAGCTTACTGTCGAGTCCACGAAAGGCAGCCCAAGAGAAGCAACAAATTTACGAAGGCCAAGTTTGGGGTTCCCCGAGCGATCCTCCTTCGCAGTCTGTGCTTTGTGAACCCGCACTATCGTCAACAATTAGGGCAGCGCGCAAAACCCATCCTTAAAATGTACCCTGACAAGTTACACAATCGAAGCCCTGGCCTGCAAATCTGCCATGCACCAGTATTTCATTCAGAGTTCAACACGGTGACGTCAGCATGCTTACGTGGGGTGCACTTGCCCCCGTTGGAGACGAAGCCGTTGGAGCAGACGCACGTGTAGGAATAACCGGCGGATGGCGTAAGGGAACAGACGCCACCGGCGCCGCACGGGTTGGCTTGGCAGGCTGCAGGAGAAAGAACATTCAGCGAACGCCAACGAAATTTGATCCTGGCTGTTCGGGGACGTACGAGAAAGTCGGCCGCCGCACCGCAAAACATTGGTTCTGCACTTTGCGGGAGACGACGAGGCACTTTTGCTTCCTTGGACATAACGAGGTCCTGCTTTCAAATAAGCCAATCGAGACATGACCAGGACTGACTAATTTTGCATTTTCCATCATCGTTGAAAGCTACGATTTGCTTGTCAAGAGAAAGAGGAAAGAATCCGAGTCAAAGCCCTAAAGTAGCTTGACAGCAATTGGAGCTAGCAACACATACACCGCCACTCGCCTGAGCGAGCTGGTCTTCAACCAACAAAGCAGATGGTTTTGTTTGACCCTAAAACGCATCACTGGAGAGGGGCCGAGACAACATGCTCGGGAGCGCTCACATTCCTCCCGCAATCAAAAGGTGCCGGCAAGGAAAGATTAAAAAGGAGAACGAGGGCGAAGTGTTGAAATGAGAAAGTGCGTACCGTTTCCGCCGCTGGTAGGTGCGGGCGTGCCGGCGACGTTCGTGTTAGTGGAGACCGTAGAGGGAGCTGGCGTGGTGGGGGCGCTGGTGATACTAGGAACCACGACTCCAGCTGTAATGCGTCAAACATGACGATGTTCAGTTCCCGTTCCCACGTGAGTCTTTTCATGCTGTTCCCTAGAATCGGAGCAATCTTCAACGTCCTCAAATCACTGCATTCCGATCGCGAGAAGGGAGATCTGTGAGGGTTTGAGATGGGTTCCTTCGCCGAGTAGATCACGGATGAATATTTTGACAATAAAGCGCACGGTGACATGAAGTCAGCGCTAGTATGAGGCCAAGAGGCAATCACGAAAAGAAAAGAAAAAACCATGTTTGGGTGACATCTGCCCGATTCGAATGGCTGATAACTCTGACGTCATTCTCACGGACGATGCGAGGAGTGAGACGCCATCCAACGCACGAACTAAAGCGCGTGACGTCACCCTCACCTGAGGTCTCGCAGCGCAGTCCCCGGGGGTCGCCACAGGTGTACGCGCAGCCGGATCCTGCCGGGCATCTGATCAGCGCGCACGGATTCGCCGACGGGCATTCCACGCACGTCTGGGGGCCGGGCCCGGTTGTCACGGCTTGGATCTGGCCGCATTCACACTTGTAACCACCGGGCGCGCCCGGGGTGACGGTGCAGATTGTGTCCAGCTTGTTGCTGGAGTAGCCGGTGGCGAGCCCCGCCATGCAGGGGTTGGTCGGGTAGCAGACCGTGTCTGCATTGGATAGAGGAGAGTAGTTGTGGCCCACTTTTGGGTTTTCTCTTTTTGGGCGGGAGGGATGAAATCTGAACTCAAACACAAAGCTTGTCGATGCTAGACTACTTGTTCAGGAAAGAATTGATGGAGCGATGTTTTCTAAAATTGATCAGCACCGCAATGGACAATCTCGGGTGTCCATCTATGTGAGCTTCAGATGACCCATCCCTACATCCCGTCAGATCTACTTCGGATTTCTCAAAGGAAGGCCGACAGTCTCCTCTTCAACATTCGCCTCCGCTTCATGTCAGAAACCCTAACCCAACCTTGGCAGCTGTCGGCGACTTCCTTAAAGTGCAACGTCCTTCCGACAATGCATCCAACGACCCTCGGTTTTAGTCTGAGTTCCAAACGTTTGCCCCGAGAGCCAATGAACTCACCGACGGCGCATGTTCCAGTAGCGTCGCAGTACCCTCCGGGAGCGCACAACTGGAGGTTGTTGTCACAGGCACTCCCAACAGGGTTGTAGACTGTACAGATGAACAGACGAAGTTAGGCAGGAGTCTGGCATACGTCTGTGATGCTAATTCTGGGCAGCTTTATAACCACCTTGTCTTTGGAAGGAACGAGCTTGACAGGGACAAAGAGGAGGGGAAATTGCAAGCACAGGCGTATGGCAGAAGACGTCCAGGAACGACTTTAGGGTCGACAATTGCCAAGCCGACCTTACACTTGCTTTGGATAATGGAAAACCATTGAAGACCAGAAACGGAATCGCAAAAATGCAGCATAACCAGGAAAACATTCAAAGACGAAGACGAGCAGTGTGGCGAAGACTGTTAATTAAAAAGGGGCAAGAACGACATCCAACAATTAGGTCGAACTGCGACAGTTGAAAAGCTGGCACCTGCATTTGATTCAGGTTTGTATCGAAGCTTTGCTGGATCGAGTCAGGCTGGCGGCAGCTTTTCACAATCCATTGCAAACCTCTGCAGAAGAAGCAACGCTCCAAACGGACGGCAACTCCTCCACTGAAGACGCTATTGAAGCAGCACAGCCTTGCTCCACCAGTCAGGCACCAGCATATATAAGCAGGTGGTCAATAAACGCGCCTCACCCAGCTTGCTCCTGGCGCAGACCGCCGCATACTTATCCGTGCACGGAGATAGGTCCGTAGCCGTAAAGCTCGGATCCACCTCGAACGACGGACACGTGTTCAGGCTGTAGTCAACAAACTGGTAACCGAACCACGCCTTCACCGGGGCGCTCAGACTGGTGAGCATAAGCGCTTTGAGGGCCGCGTTTGCCGCCGCTGATTGGTTGGACCTCGAAGCGTGGCGGTCGAAGATGGCGGTGGAGTTGCCGAGCTTCCAGCCATCTCCAAAACACTCGCAGGCGGCCAGGGAGTCGTTGTAGCTCTGGAGGGGTGACGTGATCAGGATAACGTCATTTGTCGTGATGGTCGCGTTGGCCGTGGTGAGGCCGGTGGGGCAAGCTGGCAAGAGAAGAGGTGGGGGTGAGGTGCCAGTGTTGCGGCTTGCTGTCTTTCCAGCCATTGTCCTCTGTGCTTGTTTACAGATTGGAAAAGTCCCAATGACCAAGAATCGCAGATTCCGTTCACGTCTTTTCTGCTGAGGCACGGCTAGGAGGTTTCTTCTAAGGACTTAGTAACTCAAGGATGTTCCAGACGCTGGTTCAAAGGAATTCAGCTACTCAAGAAAGAAAGACAAGAAAGACAACACAATCAGCACTCAAGTTGGACACACCGGAGCTTTCCATGATGGTCGTGCGACAAGAAATCGAGCACAAACCATCTGGAGAGCCTCAAACTTTCTGTTAGAATGTGCACTTTCTAGACCTGAGGCGTCACTTTTAGAGGAGGAGTCAGATGCTTCTGACTCTTCAGTGTTTGAGACGACTGTATCTATGATCGTCTCCTTCATTGAAGTCACTCGGTTTCTGCCAGTTGAGTATGGCATGATGTGGATTGCAGGGTAACAATCAAGTCATCAGCACAGAGTACAAGGAGAGCAGCCTTTGCTGAACCTTACCTGCTTGAGAAGCACTTGCAAATGCAATGAGGATCGTCAGAACAAAAAGGACCCTCATTTTGGGAGAGTTGCCTGCACAAGTAGAACCAGAGTTGTATGGGGTGGCAATAGATGCAAGCAAATGCATGATTGAGTTTCATCATCATGTGTCTAAACGTAACGGCGCTCTCATTGGGCAGATAGGGCTGTACAAGGGAACAGTCTAGGAGGTTGTTGTGTGACATTTCGTGGGTTGCCTGCAAGGTCCTTTCAAAGCATTGTTTTAGCAAGAACAAAGGTATACAGCAGATTAAAAACTGATTGCTGCTGGATTCCCGTGGCACTTATCAACTGCTTCAACATTGCTGACTGCATTTCACCTATCCAAGGGAGAATCAGGTTCTGTGGGCAAGCCTTAAGGGTGTTGGATAGCTTGACAGACTTCAGCAATCGCCAGGTGGGGACTTACGCACAATGCATGTGCAAAGCATTACCAGAGAAAGCTCATCCAGAAAGATTGTTAGACTAAAAGCGGCATCCAAGGGAAGTTACAGTATGGTGCACAAATGCACCGGTCTCAGTGTGTACTCTTGGATTTTTAGGGTGAATGATGCGTCATGGTTGAAGATCCTAACGGCCATAATGCCTAGAGCAGAAGCGGTCTGTCAAGTTGACCTCCTTGTTGCCTGAACCAGTGATGAACTAGCGAGTGAGCTCTGGGAGCAGTATCTGAAGAAATTCAACTGTTTGGAGACTCTCTATCACTGCTGAAAGAGCTTGCAAATGCATCATGTCTCGCTGGCTAGCAATGAGAATTTAAGTGTAACACAGATTCATTTGTAAGCTTTGGACTCCTGAGCAATGGCCATTTCGAGCAAGAGAGCTGTAGGATGCATCAGAATTATGTACAACAGCCACCGTGACTAGATATCCTCATGAAGGGACACAGCATGCAGTGAAGCTCACCTTGCACCAGTGGACAAAATGCTGCAGCTCAATTGCTCAAGTGCACGTCGGCAAGGTTTTCGGGCAGTATTCACCACTATCCTCTTGGGGCGTTGAGCTGGCTCAGCAATCACTGGCTGAATGGCAATGCGATGTTGACCTGCTGCATGCGAGATTGCGTGCTACAGCTTCAACATTTAGCAGCGCCCTTTAGTTGAGAGGTTCGTTAGAAGGATGCACTGGAGACCAAGCTGCGAACATAACGGAACAGGCGCTCAAGCACTTCAAACAGCAGAGGCTTTCACTGTCAGAAGTTCTGCGGCTTTGCGCCCTGCACAGCTATATACCTAGTTATTAATATTGGCATTCCACATGATTCCAGCACAGATGAGCATGATGCAGCATTTGCTGACATCGCTGCCAGGGTGGTCCCCCAAGATTCCTCAGGTGCTTACAGGTGCTTACCCCCCGAAAGAAGTTGACGCTTCACCCTCTTTCTGCACGTCAGGATCCTGCCTTCCAGGGCATTGGATGCCCTAGCTTTGATGCCCCCGTGAACAAATCACTTTGTCTGTAGATGTGCGCGAGCCCGTCGGATTAAATAGGGGGTACTTGGTTGTTTCCAGGTTTGACTCAAAATTCAAAAGTCAAGCCTCATGCAACGCTAGGTGCCTAGTCTAGGTAGTACTACCGGTAGTTACTAGTACCTACCAATTCTACTGCCCTTGGAACCGGGCAGCTGGCGCAACATCAGAGCCCGGTGACATGTGCCCGCTGCCTGGTTCAAAGTCTGCATGAAAAGTGACGGGGTGTCGGGTTTCCTGAAGGCTGGCTATAACTTTTTCAACCGGGTGGATCCGGTCCCCACTGAGCCATGACGGCCGGTCGGAGGCGAAAGCTTGGGACTCGGGAGGATCAAAACCCGATCTTCCATGCACGTTCCGACCAACCATTGTCAAACGCCAAACCTCGCCGCACGTGCCCGACCAACAAACGCGGCCGCGTCCTCGCATCATCTCAGTGCGGCGGCCGTGGCGGGCCGCCGCCGATGTGTGATCGACGTCTCGAAACTAACTGAGTTCGTCTTCTTTGTATTGCTTGATTGCTGACTTGTGACGTACGATGGCAATGGCAATACGGTATCAGCAAGCAATTGAACAGTCCTGAGCGGTCTTGAGTCTTCTCAAGAAGAGCCCTGGCCTGGTCGGGGCGTGGTCCTGGGTCAGTTTCTCAGTTTGCATCTTGAGCATCTTGAGCACGTGCATACTCGAACACCTCCCTGAAAAGTCCGATTTGTTGCGGAATGGTGACCATCTTAAATTGAAGGAAACCAGGGTACAAAAGAGAAGAAGGCCGCCATGACGAAGAAGAAACGAGTGACATGCAGCAATTGTGGAAAGAAGGGGCACAACAGGACGAGATGCGTAGAGGAGGTCATCCACGCAGTCCACGTCAACGATTCTGGAAGCTCCTTCCAGGTGGACACTCCATCGATACCTCAGACGAATGACCCTCCAGAGGGTCAGGTAAGGTTCATCTGGTTTCCGTATGTCACCCAAGAAAGCTTGTCAGATTGATTTGTGAGTCTGTGTATATGCCGCCTGTTCGTTGAACGTTTCACAAAAACCTTTACCCTCGTCTAGCTTCCCAAGTTGTCCGCTGAGCAGTCGGCAGCAGTACTTTCCTGTGAAGGTTCCACATTAAGGTCATATCTTTTAACAGAGTTCTGAGCGCCGGTACGTTGGATAACTTGCATTCTGGAAAGAACTCTGACTGATCTAAACTACTCAAGCCCTACTAGAAGCAGCTGCACCGTGTTCAGACGCATGAGAGGTTACCCCTCATTTGAATCTATCGACCAGGCATATGCAGTATATAGTGGTCCTATTTCTTACTCTGGCTCTTTTAAACCTGTAAAAGAATCAAATGAGGTTCCTCAATTTGTTGTCAACATCGCCGGTCGAGGTATCCCGGCATGTGCCTTCCTTTCCGTCAAGAAGGAGCGATGATTGTTTAAAGATCAAGTTAGCAGAGTCAACCAGGTTAGGTTGTGGTCGTGTAGTTCTGCTGCTTGTTGTCAATCAAAAGATACAATCTCTTTGTCAGACTCTGCAGGAGGACCTGTCAAAAAAGGGGCACGACTATGATCAGCCAAGATCGAAGCGGGCCAAACAGGAGATGGATATTCAAAAGATGAAGGTGAGGTTTTGGAATGGATGGTATATACGGGATATATACAGTAACACAATTTGGCAGGAAACTGGAGGGTGATCATTGTGCCTGTGGCGGTTGACTCCGATTCATTCGACTATAGCTTTTGGCCGGGGAAGGGGGGGCAGCCTCCGATCTTTCTATGAAAAGAATTTTGCGTCAGCTGCTTCTGAGTAGAGACGGATTCCTTTGGATAACCTTTACAACGGTTGTCGCTTGCCTTGTTGAGGTAGCCAACACCACCACGTTTCTTGAGCCAAAACCTTGGCCTTCTCGTTTTGTTCAGCTCAAGATGGTTTGTTTTGGAGCCTTTTCCCACATAAACTGAAAGTAAGAAAGCTTCCTTATTGGGAGCTCAACGGCTATTCCTTGCAGCCCGAAGCCCGTCCCCTCCAGCCCAAAGCGCAGACAAGACCAGCAGAGGCGGCCCAGGACGCGCAGGCAGAGTCGAGCTTGCAAAGCCCGGCGTCACTCGCGCGCCTCCACGAGGAGGCAAGCGCGCGCGCGGCTCAGCGCGCGGCGGAGCTGGCTGAGACGGCCCTGGCCGAGGAGATGGAGAAGCGCCACGTGGTTGAGGCACAACTCGAAGCCGCAACGGCCAAGTAAGGACTCTCGGGGGCTTTGCTTTTGCAGACTGTACGGCGGAGGTTTTGCTTCGATTGAGGAGTGCATCGGCCCGGTTCTGCAGCAACTCTTTAAGGCTCTGGACTAGATCTAACTTTCAAGTGAGGAGGCTGCAGGATTGTGCCCCTCTTACAGGCAAACCAATAAAAAGGTGCGTGGAAAGGCCCAAAAGTGAGTCTTGGAAGTAGTGTTTCTCACATGTCTTCCGGTCAGATGTGGACATCTGATTGCGTCCACATTTGTCTGCCTTCAGGCGTGCGGAGGCGGACGCGAGCTTTGCGCATAAGGAGGCGCAGCTCAAGGAGCGGTTGGCAGCGGCAGAGGCCGCTCGCGCAGGCCTGGATTCGAGGCTGAAAGAGGCTCAGTGGCTCGTGGAGGAAAACACGCGCGCAGAGGAAGAGGCGAAAGCTGAGCTGCGGCTATTGATGGAGTCGGTGAGGACACGTACACCTCTTGGAAACTCACGCCGAATCTGGGTCGAATCTATCTTATTCTGATCCCCATTTGGAGCTCCATTGGGGATGGTTTCTTTGACCTCAACTTTGTTAGCGTCTGCGCAATATTCCAGTTCTCTTGGTACTGTCAGAAGTCTTCTCTTTCGTCTCGCAGGGCGAAGCGGCCCGGGAGCGGAAAGCTGCGGAGGCGCCCGAGCTGCAGCAAGGGTTCGGGAAGCCAGAGCCTGCAGGGTCCGACTCAGCGCTGTGGAGATCAAAAGGGGCGATACAGAGGCAGTGCACGCCGAAGGGGCGGAGTTGCGCGGGCCGGCAGAGGCCGAAAAGCAACTCAAGACAGAGCAGGTGAGAGGCTCAGTAACGCAGCCGGCTGGCAAAACTGAACGACAGGAAAGCCTGGTCGAAGATGTACCTTTTCCATTGTAAGCGGCCAACAATAGACTTTGATTATCGAGTGTTGTGACTGGCATGCTTCGGATCATGATCTCGATTTCCAACCCGGTGGAGTTTTGAGAGGTTTTTAGTTTTAAAACGCCGTTGGATGTGACGGGTGGCGACACTAACGGTAGGAAACTGGAAGCCGTTCGCAAAACGTTGGGCTCAAGCAGTTCTTTCCTTTTCCTGTCAATTAAGTCAACAAGCGAGATCATCAATCAGGAACACAGCCATGCTCAGGAGCGCTTTTCTAAGCACAAGATCTAGAAAGAGGCGCCTCACAAGAGAGTCAGCAACGGGGCTACTTTGAATGACGTAAAGTCTGTAAGCGAGACTAACTGTATTCTTCTCACGCTGAAGACTTTGATACACTCAAGTTTGTGGCACTTTCGTTTGGCAGGCAGGGGAGCACCCGGACAACGGAGGCGGCGGCTGCTCGAGTATGTTACCACCGGAGTCTGTCTTTCAGAGGATTCGCGAAAGAAAGGCTCCTCCCAATCTGTGGAAGGTGAGAAACCGACTTCTGCTGTCCCAACTCCATATCATGCGTCTTGCAAGACTCCCTTGCTTCTGCTTTCAGGACGGCCTCCATGCACGTCGCTGTTGCAAGACGCCTGTCAGATCTAGGCGCCTCGTGCACTAGTTTCACTTTCTCGCTTTCTCACTTTCTCGCTTTCACTTTCGTAGACCAGGTTCGGTTCAACCATAGCTTTTTGAAGCAGAAGCTCGTGAGAAGGTGAAGAGGAGAAGTAGACGCCGTTGTATCGTAAATTTCTGTACTCGAGATTCTATCCTCCAGGCTGCTATACAACCATCTTACTTGAAACGTCTCAACTTTGGAATCCGTAATGGCTCTTACGACGATAACGGCAGACTGTATAACTTTTGACAGCACGTCCGTCGCACGCCGCTGGTTCTGGGCTGTGAGCCTGACGAAGCAGTGTCGTGCAGATGTTCGAGGACCGCAAGGTCGTCCTTCCAGAATGGTACTACGAAGGTCACGAAGAGGAGGCGTACCGCGAGTTCGGCTACCTGTTGCGGGATATGACTCTGGATGACGCAATCAGGGAGGCGCTCGAGGCGCTCTCACACATTGAGAAGGAAGTGAAGAGGGCTTCTCCGGATCTGAGAATCATCATCGAGACGAAGGACTTTAGGAAGGGTTACGAACGGTTCTTGGAGGATAGGCCTGATTACATGAAAGAGAACTGGGATGTTACGGTAAGCACCCCTGGGAACTACTCAAGAAAGGACCATCGTCGACCATCACCCGTGTTGTTCGACCGATGAAGAGAAGTCCTCAAGTCCTCACCCTCAGTACACAGTCGATTGCCAGACACCGCCTCTCTGTTCATGAAGCGCGTCCTAACTTGGTGAAGTGGTATGTTCCTAGGGTTTAGTGACCTTTTAACGCATCCGCATACTCCAAGGACTGACTGGCTGCGGCCAAGGCGCTCCTCTAGCCCGCTCACCTTAGCGCTGTGGTTCTTGCAGAACAAGGCTGAGTTTGAAAGAAGGATGTGCATGTGGGCAAGGAGAATCCCGGGAATCGTACAAAGCTATCTCGACACACCTAAGGAGTACAGGGCGAGTACACTCCGCCCATCCTGTGCTTCTTGTTTATAATTGGGAGGGGCTGCTAACCTAGTAATCGTGACTGCTAAGCACAAGCACTTGGCACATCCTACCACGTAGGCTACAGTATCTATGTTTCACATGTAGACAAGAACTTGAGTGAATAGAGTAGAAAAGCCGACGTGTTGAGTAAGAATTCACGGGTCTTATTAGAGTCTTCCTCTTTCAACAAGTCCTTCCCTTATGTTCTCTTCCTGTTGGACAACAAAATGCAACTCTTCTGAATTCACGCTTTCTCCTGCTTTTTGTACAGGTCATCCGCACTCCCATGTTGATGGACTGGGACGGTGACTTTGACGTTTGCTGCGCTGGTCAGCACTCACCGGATGCCAGTATCGAATGAGTGATAGTTAATCGAGTACTCATCAACTTCCGTCTATGCCATGTCCTGTGGGATGGTACAGCACAACAGAATTTTTGCATGTATAGCTGGCAGGGACGAAAGATGCTTGTTGAACAAACTAAAGGTGTAGAAAGGCATTTCGTGATTGACAACCAGAAAAAGTGCTCCTGTCTTTTAGCCCCTCATCTGCAAAGCTTGGGAGCGAAGCACCGAGTCAATAGTAGAAGTTTTCTGTTAGAATTTGAGCCACGCCAGGAAGGGACTCGATGCAGACTTACATTGCATAAACTTTAGCATCAGTGGGTTCCGCACCATTAACATGGTATTCTGTCTACTTTGTTTGTGAGGAAGCAAAGTACAATCTCGGAGCCCGCAACCCGGAGAAGAGAAAATAATATCAACTCTACCAGCGTACTGAAGCTTCATGCAAAGGCAACTTGATTTTGAGCAGAGATCAAGCGCTGCGCCTGCATGCTGGAGTGCTGAAATATGGCAATCATTCCAATCGGCAATTGTTCAGAATATCAATGGTGTCGGCATATGCATGATACAAGCAACCACTCAGAAGCATTGAAGTTGGACGTACTAGTACGTGGCACATGATATATAAAAGTAAGCTAGCAGCAAGGAGCGTTATACGAACTTAAGTTCTCCCAAACAATTCGATGAGGGTGGCATATCTTTTGAGTGATATCGTCAGGATTATCCCTAAAAATTGGCAGGGCACCATGTGCAGCAACAGCAAGTCCTCCATCATATGAATGTACATTCATGATATGCGGGGATGGCGAAGACGAATTAAAACAGAGAGTGACCTTTCTATGAGGTACCAAGGGCCCGGCTCTACGTACCGTGGTACACGATTATATCACCAGATTTGCCCAAATTCCTGATCGTCCGGATGCTAGGGAACCCCGATAATTCATTCTAGCTCCTTTAGACCGTGACGGTGGCTGCCGCTCCAACGTCGTTGCACGTAGAGCAACACCATTGCCGGTCGAATGCACGTTTGAATTCGTTTCCTCGATCATGCTTTCAATCATATCATCGGAATCGTAGCTTTCAAGTATATTGCATGAGGGTCACGAAGTTGAGACGGGTCCTTCATGCAGGTCCTTCACTGCGCTGAAATGTGAAACGCTGAAAAGCTTCCCTCTTGCTCAATACACTGCTAAGACAAAATAGTTGGGCAACGGTAACTACAACAAGCTTCAGGACCCCACGTCAACGACGAAGATCCTACGTCAAACTAATGCCCAGCATCAATTTGAGCCTAGTGTGACTTCGGAGAAAGATTGCAAACGTCCTGATCGAGATGCTGATATCTTAAAATTATGATTGTTTGCTAATTTTAGTCACTTGTTACTCACAGGGTTATGGATAGACTTGGCAGCGCATCTTGCCTAAGCCTAAGGATTGATCGGAATGGCAGTACAAAACTGTGTTTCGATTAAGGGGTCAAGATAAGCGCAGCTTCGGCCTTCCTCTCTACCGCGTTGTCTTTCGTGCTGGTTCTGGAGGATAGGCCAGCACCGTTTTCGTCCATTGGTTTCGAATGAGAGGGCGTGTAGAGCTTGTGCTCTTTCACGTACTGTATGACGCTGTCCGGTGTGAGGTACTTCACGGACAGCCCGCGACTCAAGAAGCGCCTGCAAAGAGCAACCGGCCTTAATCACATGCTCAAAAGCGTTGGACCACTTAAGAGGACCCCAGTGTGCATTCGTCGAGCGATGCATCAGAGAGTTTGCGCAGTCCGCGGCAACTGACAAAATCTGGCACCAGATGGCAACTCCTCGACCTGCCTCTGGTCAATTTAGGGGGCGTCGTTCGGCTTGATCAAAAAGCGCGTTGCTGGGCCGAATAGCAGGAGGTGCGATTGTGATCCGCCAGTTTACAATTAGATTACGAAAGCGAAGCTCCTATAGTCAAGAACAGCCTCACCTGACGAGGGTGGAGCTAACTTCGTTGGAAGCCCACTCGTCTACAATCCGGATGGATTTCTGCGAGCACGGAAGCTTGATTCAGCGAGTCCTCCTTTAGCGCAAGTTCATAGGGGAGCGACGGACGGATGAATCGGTTAGGAGGGGAAGTGCGACGTCAGGCGGACAGCTCACGCACAGGAGCACCTCTATGAGCGTCCGAAATCTCCTTCAAGATGTCTCGATCTAGTCCTGACAGTCAAAGAGGTTGCAGACTCTCGAAGAAGGACAATGATATGTCACTGACCCGGTACTCAAACAGCAGACGATTCTCCTGAATGTGTCGCCGGGCGTCGGACCCCCTGGGCAGATGCACACGATGCCATGCTTCGCGAAGATTTGCAATCCGTCCAGTCGTCAGGGAGTATCGTAATGCCAATCATCCGTACCCAAACAGTAGATTGTTTTCCAGAACCAGGGAGTATCTTATGTCACTCACCCGATACTCAAAGAGCAGACCGTTTTCCTGAATGTGCCGCCGGGCATCGGAACCTCCCCGCACAACGCCTTGGTCTGCCAAAATTTGCATCAAGTTCAATTGTCAAGGAGGACCGTTATGTCACTCACTCGGTACTCAAACAGAAGATCGTTCTCGTGAATGTGTCGCCGTGCGTCGGAGCCCCCCCGGGAAATGCACACGACGCCGTGATCTGCAAAGATCTCCCGTAGCTGCGCTTCGATCCAAACGCCGGGCCGGCTGAAGGACTCGAGCAGGTCCGCGCCGCACACGAGCATCAACCGCACAGGGGCTGCAGGGGGATATCGGAAGCCGACGTCATCATGGAGCGGCCATGACGGGTTTACAGTTCAACGTTTCGAGCAACAAAAGAGGCAGCAAAATGGCGAGAAGAGACGCGGCAGACGGACAATTACGGTGGGTGACAGTGCCTGATCCTCAATCAACAGCGGAAAGTCTTATGTGAAGACAAATTATTGAACCGTGCCCAAGTCCAGCACTGGGGCTCCGATGGCGAAGGTCGTTTATGTATTGTTTCCGACAAAAGTGGTGGTTCGATTACATCGCGCGCAGAGACGTTTCAGCACGATGGAGTAAGCAATCATCCACAAACGAGGAACCATAACCGTAGAGAAACAGGGAGCAGGGAAATGTGAAGAGAACAGAAAAAGCGTAGCCTGAGAACGAAAGAAGAACAGGAAAGCATTTTTACTCCTTAACAGACATAAAAGCATTCCATCTTTGCAAAGACTGTTGTAGGTCGCCTGCAAGCGGGGGAAGAACTAAAGCGCACGAAGAGAAAGCAAGACGATATGGCATCGCGCGGACTGCAATCTTCCTGACGCTTGAAACGCCAAGTACGCCCATTCGTGCATCTGTCCAAGGCATCCTCAATTGTGTTCTACCAATGCTGACGGTAAAAACAAGACGGCAAGAAACGGCGCAAGGAAGTACGACTCACGCATGCCCTCTGGCCTGGCCGCATTTACGCCCTGCTGTATCCGCTTCAGCACTTTGATGCTGCGCTGAAAGTCAGCTTGCAGGGCCTCCCACGGGTCCACCATAAGCAGATCTGAGTCGGCCGCCGCCAATCTGCACATCGCGATCCGGTGGTGTGCCGGAAGGAGGCCCTGAAGTTGAGAGTATCGTAATGGTTGAGAGCCGCAAGGGGATCAAGGGACAGCGAGTTCAGGGAGGTCTTTGACGCAAAAAAAGCAGAGAGGGATGGATTCAAGTGTGCTCGGATTCGAGATCTCTGAACGTGTCTTCCACGGGGAAGCGACCAATCTGAGCTGGGGGTATCATGTTTTGATCATGACTTTGGCTTTCCGAATCGAGTAGATACCTGGCTACTGTAGCTCAGGTTGGCTGGGGAAAAAGCTTCTTCCTATTTGAAAGGGCGGTTGTAGAGAGAATAAGAATGAAATAGACTTGTGTAATTCTGCTGGCTCTGCAAGTACGACGCGTCTCTGCTTGCTCAACAGGTGGTAGCCGAAGTTTTCCCTCAGTGCTAAGACCATGACTGTAGATCAGGGTTCGAAGCTTACAAATGACAAAAGGAACACCACACGAGCAAACCCCCATTTGATTTTGAAAGTGCCAGATACTGCAACACAGAAGTTGTTTGCTTACTTTTTTGCCATAGGCGTCATTGACGGGCGACATGTAGCCCCCCAAAACGCTGTAACCGTCAGCGGTCAAGTCATCTCTGGCCAACTCTGCAAACGACATGCACGGATCACAACCATTTCGATTCAGTAGACCAAAAGCGCGGCAGTGACAGGACTTAAAAGAACAGTAGGCTTCAGGAGACGCAAAATGCAGCAGGTCCCTGACTCTAGATCCATCCTAGACCCCTTGGTGATTCCACCAGTCCCAGCGTGCTGAAATTGGTTCTCACTGACTTTGTTACTCCTGAAAGAAAGACCTTATACCAATGGGAAAACGGACTGTGGGAAGAACCTGATCAAGCACCGAAAGTGAAGCGGGATGCTAACACCGACACGGAGCATGGTGACTGAGTGTTAATTCAGGAGTGTGAATGTCCCCTTCATGTAGGTAGCCAGTGCCTCTTCTGGCGTATCATGCCACCTCTGCAGGTTCATTAGAATGTCTATGCGGGGCTGCGGCAAGAGAGCTGCGGCAAGGAGAAAGGCAAACGAACAAACATAAGCAAACTTGGTACTCACCAAACATACGCAGATGCAGTATGGTTGGAGGATTGAAGCTTCCAGTTGACACCAAGACGATTGGCTGACCTTCTTGGCTGTGCCTGCAAAGGAAGAAGGTTGTGGAGCTTAGTGAAAGAACAAACAGGAGGGGCGGCCAATCAGCTTGTTTCATGCTTCCAATCACCAGCTGCAGATATGAGCGAAAGCTAAGTATTGCACAAACTAGCTTTCTTAAGCATGCACTGATTGAAGCTAATTTGTTTCTTTGGCACAGTGTAGGTTAAGAAAGACACAGAATGGATGACTATCAATCACTGTATAACGAAGCAAGCCCTGTCAAGGTTCCTTCGGTGTAATCTGGTGATTGAAAGAGCACCTCAAGCTGAAACTGAGCCTTTCTCACTAGAATGAGAATGTTTGAGTTCGTTACAAGGTGGTGGCAGTCAATCCGTTGGCCCATAGCTTACGTGAAGCACAACTTATCCAGAGGCAGAGGGACGGACACCCCAGCACCTTCCCCCGGCTGCTGCGACTCGTCGCTCGCCATTCCCGTCCTTGCGGAGAAGCGCCTCTGCAGGTACTGCGACGAGCTTGCTGCTTCTACCGAGTTCTCATTGATTCTGACCGCTACGCCTGCTTAGGGTGCTATTTGGAGCTCAGATTCTAAGATATGAAGAAAGTTGCAGATGCTGCCACGTAATTGCAGGTCAGTGACCACTATCTAGTTGGTCAAGTCTAAACATTGCTTGCCTGGTCTTTGACTGATCTGTAAGACACTGCCCGACTTGCATGCGAGCATGACGCCAAAACTTTATGTCTCATTGGTGGCTATTCCCTAGGTGCTGTTGGCATCATTGGCAGTCTGGAAACTGACACTCAAACACGCACATTTATCACACTCATCCTTCAAAGATATAATCGCGAGGTGGATATCTACACCACTAGAGCTTTCTCACTTTGCACAAGACACCTCGAAGTTCAAAGCTGATTAAAAGCCACAACAGCCATTGACGACAATATGAAAGGGCTCCTCGATATTCACGCCTCCAGCCTACTTGCAGCATAGCTAGCTGGAATCTATCTGTGCTCAATCATTCTTTTGATGAGCTTCAAAAATCCTGCCAGCTTGCAACTTGACATTGGCGTTGTGTCGTCCCTGTTCTTCAAAGTACAGCTGCTTCCCGGCGAGCTGGAATCTAGCAGTAGCAAGCTCTCTCGCTGCCTTTGAAATGCTGGGCCCAGACCACCCCAGACCTTCTTTTCTTTTCAATTATGCGTTTGTTTTCATTTGCATCCGTTACGGGGTGTTGGGAGCACGCCGTGCCGACCGACTGCCGTTTCACTTGGTCGTTCACTGGTTTGAGCTTTTTTGGCCGGCAATCGGGCTGAAGACGGCAGCCGGCGAATCCCCGGTCAGCGCTCTGGAAAGCGAGGGGTTGAAACGCCTGCAATAAACATGTACCGTATTTTTGAATTTTCTCTCGAAAGTTTGTGTTCAAGCCTGGTGTTGAACTTGAAGTTGAAGTGGAAGAAGCACCTTGCAATGCGCCAACAGATCAGCTGACAGCGGCCAGGACCAAGTTTGGAAGCTGCAATTCAAAGCGACTGGCAGCTTCGAGCATCAGCTCCTACGTTCCTCAGCTCCGAATTTCAAAACCTGCGGTTTCAATAGACTCTCTGGTTCCAGCTCAATTGGGGTCACAATGAAGATTGTCCAATGACAAAGTTGGGCTCCGTGGGTTTTCCAAGACATATTGTTTCCATGTCCGCCATGAAGTACTCTGGCGCCATATTGGGAGCCTGAATCCAAGGCAGGAGGCAATTTGAGGCTTATTGGAGGCAACCTGAACGGTTGGGATGTGTCTCTTTGGGGAGGTAAGACCGGATTCTGAGCCAAATCTACTTCGCCAGCTTCCGCTGTTTCACGGAGAAAGGCTTCCCCCTCATTAGGTGACGTTTGTGCGTAGAATAATTGTAAACACCTAAGACACTGCTTCAATGGGAGCTGCCTAGAGCTGTCTGCCGCATCTGGCAACCTGCAAACCCTAAAAGTGATCTTGAAGAACTGTGGACCGAACCACTGGAAATCGTCAGAGCAATCCCTTTGCTTGTATCTTGGTGCTGTGCAGAATGTAATGAATCGGAAGAATCGCTTTTCACTTCTCCTCTGGACAGAGTGCCAGAAAGTCACTTGAGACAGTAGATGTTGATCTTAGGAGCTGTTGTTTCAATCCGATCCATTGTCCGAAAAGGATGTCATTTATGCACCCAGGACCCCCTTAAGGAAGAGAAGCGGAAGAAGAAGGCTGAAAAGAAGCTGAAGAAGCAGATAAAGGAAGTCAGGAAGGAGGAGAAGAAGGTGACACGAAGAGAGTCGGATTTTGATAAGATCAGGAAGTCCAGGTGAGGAAGTCACAGTGTTTGGCTCTGTGCTGAGAACCCTGAGTCAGACTCTGCATATTAATTTGTTGGGGGTGCAACTAATTGTCCCATCCAAGATGCCTCCAGTGCTGAGGTAGTTGCTTTCTCTGCGTTGATCCCGTGCAAGGGACAAGTCCTCAATAGGACTGGAGTTTGCAGCTCGGAGCTCGCATCAAAAATGAAAAGCAGATAGATGGTCTCGTGCTGTAAAAGTGCTGACTCTTTAGCATGTTCGATTGCAGTGCAAAAGCTCAGGTCAAGACAGAGGACAAAGCAGCCACGAAGCTTGAGAAGAGGTTCACGGCCAAATATGGAGAGTGAGGCTGTCCCACCCCTTGAACTCGTTGTCTTGTATTTTGTATGCAATGTGACCCTGTTATCTGGTGGCGATCTGCTGTCATCTGCAACATGCTTGCACGAAAGAGTGCATGGTCCAGAAGAAGATTCAAGGAGGCTACAAGTCTTTGAAGCTCACCAGCGTCTAATTTGTGCATCTGCAGTTACATGCAGAAAGAGGAAACGCCAAAGAAGAAGGGCATCTTCAAGAGAAGCTCCTCCGCCTCTTGAGGCGGCCCAGCGTATCGGCCCCTCCAAAGTGACACTTTGAAAAAATAGAGCATCTTATGAGTTTTGTGGTTTCTTCACCTCGTCAGCCCACGCGGTTGTTTCGAGTTCGATGTTGACCTGCTCTTCAGCCGTCAAAAACATTCGCTTGCCACAGGACTGAAAACTGGGGAGCTCTCCTTAAAGGTGAAGAGTCTTCACATCTGATTTTGGAAAGAGTCCATAATGAGTTCGTATGGACACTTCAACAAGACATACAGAATGGGCCCAAAGCCTGATGCTCATCGCCCAAGCGAGAACTGGCCACCCCACGCGGCTGACTTGCCCATTGGGCAAACGAAATTACCTGTGGGAACCTGTGTACGTGTTTGCTGTATGCCTTTGAACGTATCCTTGGATGATTCTGGCAATCATTCATATTTTCATGTTCATTCGCATGCTGGAGCACAACGTCACATGCAAGCGGTATAAAGAACGAGGTCATGCAGGCCGTGTCCTAGCTAGCCTAAATACACGTACGTGCATATGTCTGGTCCATGATGTCAATCGGTCATTGCAGATGAAAATTTCTGGATGATGGTCACTTGGTCTCATGAACCCTGAGCCACGTTATAATTGGGCCGCCTTGACGCAAGCGATCCGGTACGAGCGGGGTACATTAATCATTGGCGATCCAATCTTCATGCAGCATATACTCTCACTTCAGTGAATCGCAATTACTTATATCACGAACATTGCAAAACCTTTGTGTATGCATATCCCGGCTCATTGAAACTTAAGAAGATGCTATACTCGAACACAAGGAACGGCCCATGAATGTGCATCTTGAATGGCCTTACGAAGAGACTAAGACACGCGCCGGAGCTCAAACCCCAAAGTCCATGTCTTTTACCTAAAAGCCCTCACCTCAAAAATGATCGAGTTAAGAACTCGTGAAACCTGATTCCAGTCAATTGTTATTACTGTGCTCTCAAACTTTTGGTATAATCAAGGGTAAAACTCAAACAATGGTCGTTACCGACTGTCGAGGAGAGGCGGGGCTACAGCATTGCCGTTGGCGTTAATCTTAGTAGGAGGCCAGTATCTAAAGAAATACTTCCCGACTATGTTCTTTTTAGGTAAAGGACCCCTGCAGACAACGGAGAGACAGCTGTAAGTTCAAGGGACTCGATACCATCTTTCAACATTCAGGACGGCTGAACGTCGGGACTCGAACAATCCAAAGTACATACTTGGATAGGTTTGTGAGGTTACGCTTCAAGCGAGCATCTGTAAAGCTCTGGTGGCGCGTTGAAAGCAACGTACTGAACGGAAGACGTGGCTATACTCGGTACAGCACATATCAAAGACTTAAAAAACAGGACATATTAAAGACTTAAAAAACCGCTGGCTTTATCATACGAGTGCTTAGCATTCATGCTCGGCTCTCAGCAAGTTTGTAACTTCAAAACTCTAGATACGACAACGAGCACCCCTTCTGACGTCTCGCACAGTCTGATTTTGACGTCAATGGGAAGGCTCACCATAAATGCGAATCGTAGCTGTTGTTCCGGTTGTCCCCCATGACGAAAACGTCATCCTCCGGAACCCTCTGCAGCGGAATAACCAAAATGCTTAGCCTTTCAAGTATCAACGCCGTTCTAGAATCTGCTGCACCACTAGCCGGCTTTACTCTTTGCCGTAAGCGCTGAACGCTTGACTGACTAACGAACGACAGCGTGATCGGATAGACGGGCGAACAACAGGGCGCTTCAATGTGCGTTTCGCATGTGTGATTGAATCGAGCAACGCCGTATGAATCAACATTCTTCCGATGTACCGACGGGAAGAGGCGGCACAGCACCTTTGATGATTTAGACCTGTCCAGAAACAATGTCAGTGCGGAATAACGACCAGAAAGTCGATCACTCCGGGGACGCTAGAAGTTTCTCGTTATCAACTAGACCGGAACCACGACAAGGCAGAGACAGAGCAATACTTACGGCAAAGGCACTTAACAAGACATGTTTGCGGTTATTGAGAAGGTCATAGGAGACACAAGTGATGTCGCTTTGTCGAAGCAAGGTCTAGAGTGCACGGGTTCCGTGATCTTACCACGGGCGGCAGGTCGTAGAACGGCTTCTCGGCGATATATGTCTCGCTATTTCGTTGCCGCCCGTTCACAATCAAGGTGCCGTCATGAACCTGCAGAGACGTGTCGCCAGTGTAAGCCGACTTCTTGTCGAGCTTCTACAGGATGAAGATACTGCCTGCGAATCCGGAACGTCGGGACCTCACGAAATCCATACCGTCCAGGAGTGTGGCCGCTTATTACGACTGTCTGTCTGTCAAATGGCACACACTACGAGAAACTCAGATTCAATTCTGCCGATTTTGGGGTGTCCGGATAGAATCTAACCGGTCGGCCCTACTACACGGCCAAGCGTTGGGGACGATCTTCTGCAAAATAGAAAAGCCAATACCAACTTCAATAGTAACAGTTTGTGGGTTGAGTGGTTGAGTTGATGGGAAGCATAAGGATAACAAAGTGTCGAGAACAAGACAGAAAGGCGGTCGATAACGACGTGGTTGTCTTTGTGACCCCCATCGATGACATGAGGCTTGAAAGCGTTCATTTCAAATTTGTTTTTTGTCCGGGTCACGCACTTGAGAAAGCCCACCTTCCGCAGCCAATATTCTCACGGTATTCTGTTATCGTCTCTGGTTGTGGGATGCCAAGAATACGACTAGTGGCGCAACCGCCTTCACGACAGGTGGGCCTTACGTGCCCTGCGCGCGCATGCTGATACGAAAACACTCCCAGCCAACTTTAGCACAGGTGGTCGTTCGCCAGCCGCTACTACTTGGATCCATTCATTGAGTTTTTATTACTCTTATAACACTCTATTTTACTGGTTATCAAGAGTGTAAGAAAAGGGGTGTGGGCAGCTTTACCTCAACTACGTCCCCCCCGGTTGCGACAACTCGTTTGACGAACACCTCCCCGTCCTGGTAACCCCGGGCCTGCACACGTCAGCTTGACGTCAGCGCAAGGGTTCCTGAGCGGGTCAACTCTATCTTCCTAACCTGTCTTTCTACACTAGCATACCAAGCGTCAGGGAGATTCTCGGCGGCTGATTAGGTACAACGCAGATTGAACCTCCGGTAACGCGATTGGCAAGCAGTGTTCGATTGAAAGAAAACGAGCTCAAGCAAAGCCAAACGACAAGGGAGGCTTCAGATCCTAATCGCAAAAGACGTCATAAAAGGCTTCGGCGATCCGACGAAAAGCACAACATGAGAGCTCCCTTCGTGAACGGCAGATCCAAGGTGCAAACAGCGCAAGAAGAGACACAAAGGGAAAGATTAACCAACGAAGAATCTGGGGGAAACGAGGACGTGGAAAGCAAAACCAGACAGCCGCTTGCGAGCCAGCGGCGTGAATCGGAAAAGGATCCAAAAAAAAGAAGACACTATGAAAGCAGAGGCGGAAAGCAGACAAAAGAGAAAAGAAGAGATAAGGGCAGGGAATCGAGCTTACCACCAGCTGTGGAGGGGCTTTGAAGGTTACAATGTCCCCGACTTGGGGGTCATGCAAATAGTATGATATCTGCGAGTAGGCGAACCGCTTAGATATCAGGGTCTCTATGCAACCTCCGCACCAGATCTTGACGAGGCTCTAACGATTTTTCGAATCCCACTCGCCAAGCACGTGAGCAAGTGACGTCACGCACACATTCAATTCTCCACAAAACGTCGCCCTATGATGCAACCATTTGGGGTAGTGCGTTGCTTTATGCTCCGGCCACGCTGTCAGATAAGTGGCCCATCAGTCCGCCGGATTGGCGAAACGAAAATTGACGCATAGATCTCGCACAAGTCTGGCGCCTCACATTGAGTACACTTCGATTCAACGACTTTGGCAGCCTTACCCGTTCCGTAATGATCCGGTCACCGATGTCGAACGTTGGGAACATGGACAGGGAAGGAATGTACCGAGGTTCGGCAATGAACCTGCCAGAGAGCCCAGAGGAGGTTTGTTCTCACTCAAACCCTTTCCTTTCAGCAGATACTTTCGATGAGGAAGCGGGTCGACAGGTGTTCTTTACCGCTGCTCTTGTGCCGCTTGTTGTGTGCGGCTTTTGTTTAGCTCCACTCCGTTGCAGTTGCGATCAGAGGTCCTTGCGAACTCAGATTATCTTTCTTAAGACTTATAGACGACGATACGAAACCCTATTTACAAACACCCGCCCGGGAACTCAAGCCGTCTCTCCCATAGAAAGTCCTGTCCAACGCCTTAACAAACCGTTTGCAACACCGATCAAAGATCACGCTCTTCCCTATACCCCTCAATCGCCGTTCGGTTCAGACAAGCACTGACAAAATCTCACACAGGAACTAAGTCAGTGCTTTTAACCCTCGCTCCGGAACAGAGCACTTCGGGTATTTCGTCCATTGGCAACTCTCCTCGACTTCGAAGAGGAACGTTTGACAATCAAGACAAGATTGTCGACCGACCAGAAACAGAGGCACTCACGTTCGAAAGATGAGAGAGACTGCGAAGGTGACCCCCACGGTGATGACGTCATCCTTGTTGAGCCGCGCCCATTCCGGCAGGAAGGAATCCACGTCCTTGGCGGCATCGGGGATCAGACTGCAGCAGGTGAAGCGATTCAAGTCAGAAATATCGCAAGGCACACGGGGTTGCTACCAGGGTTTAAGGACGCCCCTCGGTCTTGCTTGAACTCGAAGCTGGCAACCATAAGTTTTTAGTCTGTCAGGGAAACTTGACAACATCGTCCTTCAATTGCTAACATGGCTGCGGAATCCAACTGTTCGACCTGCCTTATCAACTGCTTCCGCTTTCCTGTGCATCACGGCTCCTTTGAAGTGTGTATGCAGATCAATCCGTTCACATTTCAAGTACCAGCCAGTGCCGCTCCAGTCGGACGGCACCGATCAATGATTGATCTGTCGGTGTCCGATCCGATCAAATCAAATCAAAACAAATCAAATTAAATCAAACACCGACATCTGCACTCTTGCAATTGACGCAGAGAATTGAAAGGGCCAATTACTTGCACTGGCACCAAATCGGACTTTCTCCTTTCAGAAAGCAACCGCGCTTCCAGCCGCAACGCATATAGCTCGGGGTTGTCCTGCCCGTTTCTACTTCATACAGACGTGACCGTAAAACCCACGAAAATTGCTGAAAGAGCGGGGGTGCCACGCCAGCTCACTCTGGCACTGACCCAAACTCCCCCTCATCACCGTCGCCCTCGTCAACGCCCTTCCTTTCATGTGTACCACCCCCCCCCGCGCCCGAGTTTTGGCTACTACTGCTGCCGTTTTCTGATGGGGCCTTGCTGTTCAACACCGCCGTGGCTATCGGATTGGCATCCGAAGGAGGAGAGTTCTTTGCTTGGGCGCCTGAGTGGGGACAGAGTTGCTTGGCGCTTTGGAGCAGTTTTTGATCGACAAGGCACCAGGAAGCATATCGTTGGAGACGACTTGCACAGCGAACCGGCCTTCTAAACCTTTGCGGAAAAACACACTCTTTCAGAAGCCAACCTTGGCTCACACGCAGAGAAAGCTCGGAGCCAGTCTAGTATCCTGCTGACAGCGCTCTATTGGTCTGCTCATCTATCAAAAAGAAACTCTCACGCCTACAGCTTGTTGCTCGTGCCGGTCACAATAGCTTTCACGATCATGCTGCAGCGACATCGTTTTGCAATATGCTGAAGGAGCGGACGCGAAGGAGACCACCCCTGGCTTGAGCTCACTGGCAGAGACTTGAGACTTTGAAGCAATGGAAAACTTACATGTGAAGGTGAAGCGTTCCCTGCTTCGTCCTGGGGAGGACACAACTGGCCGCCTGGAGTAAAGAAGGGACAGCCTATGAGACCACCATTCTAGTAACTTGAAATTCTGGACGCTCGTTGCACCTACATCTAGTTTGCGAAAAGCCCAACCTGCTCCATGTTCTAGTGCTTGGCCTGGTTCACAGAGACTTAAAGTCGAGCTAATTTTTAGCTGGTGGAGGGATGTGAAAAGAGCAAAGCAAGCAGCTTTTGAAGCAGACTTCTATGACTTTGGAACGCCCCGAGAGGAAACTCCGCTTGTCAACTCCACAGCATTGAAATACATGAATGCAGGGACTGCCGCTACGGGAGACGCTGTGCACAATGCCCGCAAGCGTGAGCAAGGAGATTTGCGAGCACATTGAAGTCTAGGAATCTCCTTCCACACCTGAAAAACAGGCCAAACCCTCATGAAAGCAAACTCCAGCGCCAAGTAGAGTAGCACCTTTGCACAATTCTCCCACCGTGTCTCAATCCTCCTCCGGAGTCTCATACCTGAATGACGTACATTTGCCTGGGCCGTAACCGCACCTCAACCCTGGCAACGACACCTGTCCAGCTCCATATCCAGCCAGGTGGCGATTCCTTGGCGAAGGGCGCTCTGTAGGGAGGCCTGAAGGAGCTGGGTGGAGCAGAAACGAGCTGTTCAGGCCAGACCGGGCCAACACCTGAGAGGACATGGTGGCGAGCGACAGAGATTGAGGGAGAACGGGGTTGAGAGGACAGGTGACTGCCATGAAGCAGCACCGAGCTAGGTAGGTAGGCAGGTTCTGACGACCCCTTTGCTAACCCTTTTCTTGACCTCCCGTTCCTCACAAACACCCTGCCGAGTGCGGCTGACGTTCCCTGAACGGAAAAGGTAACGGATGAGCTTTTGACTTTGGGGGGAAATGATTTGAAGCTTCGTCGCCGCCACCTCCGCAGAAACGGTGTGAACGGCGTCACTCTGGGCGTTTAATCAGGATCTGGGTTATGTCAACTTAGCTGTAAGGTTTTCTTGAACGTTCAGCCATTTTGCATTGCAAGCAATGCCATCGTGGGAAGTTGAACTTGAAGTTGAAGGAAGGGCAAGCGCTCTGAAGACGTTTGAGGCGCTTCCAGCTCTAAGTTTCTATTCAGTAGAATACTTTTGAAGATTTACAGTTGATAGCTCTTCAGCTTCTAGCTTTCTGATTCAGTCTCATTTCCGGTCCCCAAGCTGTGTCTTTGCTTACTTAGCCACCATTGGCTACCTTCCTGCAATGTATCGCACTCCACTCATTTCGTTAGCTAGATCCCATGTCTGCTAGTAAGGCTGATCGCACTACTCTCAGCAATGATCCAGCTTGCAAGAGCCCGCATTCTTGTACATTTCAGAACAGCAGTGCAGGGCCTTCCGAAATATGGTGGTACGTATGTGCGGTGCGTGGCTTCAGGAAAGGAGAGCAGGAGTCTGCAAGAAGGGACTGTCGACGAGAAGCGAAGATCCAGTGCAATTGACGACTTTGGTCAGAAGAGGATGGGTTTCTTTGAGGCTGCGGACGTGTTGAGCAAGCCGCCAGTCAAACCAAAGCGCTTAGGGTAGGTTGCGCTAGCTCAAACTAGAGAAGCCGATGAGAGGTGATTATGGAGGCCTGTCCCACTGAATTTGAGATTATTGTGCTTTGATATTCAGCTGAGGAATTGAAGCAGTCTCAGGTGTTGGTTCAAAGTGTTGAAACGAGCTTAGTGGCAGGTCGAAGCGCTCTCTCTCGTTTGGTGGGGCTGTGGAACAACTACTTAAGAGATACTATCTGGAAAGTCAACGTCCTCACTGATTCGGCTTCCCTTCCGTGAACGAAGTTTTGCACATTTTTTCAAGGTCTTACACTCTTCCTTGTCATGGCGGTTATTTGTGCATCAAAACTCAGTTGGGTGATTCACTTAATGTAAATGGTGGTATAGCTGACTTGAATATGTCAGCGATTGGACTCCCAACGGAATTTTGGACTCAAGCCTTCCCACTTGTTCTGAAGACTTTGGTGCGCTTGTACGTGTCCCAGTCGATGCCCTGCAGCTTCTGAAAGTGTGCTGCCTAACGCACCCTGTGTCTGCAGGTTCGATTTCCACCTCTGGATGTTCATTGTGGCCCTGGCCCCCTCAGCAAGTGAGCTGGCTTTCCATTCTCTCCTAGAGATAAGGATTTTCCTTTTCTGGTGGTTGGTCGAAGTCATGACCATGGTGGTTAAGGTCTCAAACATGACGGTTAGAAGGGGAATTATCAATGTCCGACCAGGTCCTTTATGGTAAGGTTGCGCGTCG
>DF236952.1:278133-321498 GCA_000708835.1 Klebsormidium nitens | reverse complement strand
GAGAGGTAGGAGGTCCGGTACTTTTCAAGCCATATTTCTCCTCTGGTATGTACCTTGTATCACCACGTGGATCTGAAAAGCCATCCGATTGGCTAAACAATCTGAACAGCTTTTTGCAGCTTTCAGTCCACGAGCAACCTAAGAGCCGACTTGGCCAATTGCTGTGAAAGGTTGCACTTACAGTGCGTTCTCCCTGTACTCTGAATTGTACTTTGTCCCCAGCTGATGCACCCTTTCTGCAACAATCTCTGCTAATGCAAACAGTCACTGCTTCCACAATTATGCTCGTAACCGGATGTTCAAGAAGACGTCTGCTGCTATGCAGTTATCTACGTTTCGGCGCAGCTCATTCGGCGGGTGATTCGGCAGAAAGAGAAGGTGAGCTTTTTTCGCTTCATCATCAATTCCGATTGACTGAAGTCTGTCGTAGGCTCCAGGTTTGTGATTTGGGTTCAATCATTTTCTTGTCTGCGATACAGGTTGGTATCGACCGCCCCTTTTCCGCTTAATCTTGAAAGCTGTGAGTGTCCTTGAGAGGAACTGATAGGATTTCATAATTTTCGCATCGCGTTGCCCTGCTTGTGATCTGACAACTCCCAGCGGTTTGGATGGCTTGTAAACGCTGCTGATCACTGCGAGTCATCCTATGTAATCAAGTATATGCTGAGAACGACGCTTTGCTCAGACTCCGTCTTTCAGGGATCTGGATTTCTATTTTGCCTTTCCCCTTATCACGTTTCCATGGATCTGGCTACTTTGACCAGACCTGTAATTGAACCGGCAGCACTATTGGGTGGGTCGTTATCTGAGCGTAGCGGCTCAGAAATTGTTTAGACTGAACTTGTTGAAGGAGGTTTCGCATGACACGAATCGCGAGGGTCCGTTGATCTCAACGTAGTGCAGCTGAGACCCGATCGATAAATCCATGTTCTTCTGGATCACATCTTAAGAGTATTTGCTGGAAGCTGCAGACCAAGAATATCAACGATGCTAGAGCGCACTCCAATTCCTCCCTCGCATAGAAGAAATTGCTTGGATTTGAGTAGAATATCTGAGCGCTGTCCTATTAAATATTCTCACTCTTGTTACGCTCCTGGCAGGAACTGCAAGAACAGGAGAAAGCCGAGCTGCAGGCAAAGCTGGACGCTCTGTACTCTTCGAACGGTCCGAACAAAGCCGCAAACGGTTTGAATCTAGCTGCGGACGGTTCGAACCAGGCCGTGGACGGTCCAGATCGAATTTCGGACGGTTCGAAGCAAGTTGCGGACGGTTCGGAGCAGTCAAAGAGCGTCCGGAGCAGAAGTCAGCGACATGTGGCGGAGCGCGCCGACCGCAAGCTTGAGCGCGCGCGGGCATACCTGGACGAAAGCCAGATTGCGGCGCTGGAAAGGTTGTCCGAAAAACGAGGGGCTTTGAGTAGTCGAGACGGAGAGAGGCAGCCAGGGGAGGCAAAGAACGAGAGAGGGGAGAAAGTTGTGCGGGTTGCTGAAAGCGGGCCGTCCTCCGAAGTCGGTCCCTCTCGGCAAGTGACGGAGAAACGAGGTCCGGAATCCGCTGAAGAGCGCACCGGAAAGGAGGCCGGGAGTACTCAAGCGGTGCGCAAAGAAGGACTAGACGGGTCGGGTAACGGCGGTGCGTCACAAGCGGAACTAGTGTGGCTTCGAGCCAAGGTCGCGGAGTTGGAGCGGGGTTTGAAGGGTTTGGAAGACAGTGTGCGACAGAGGGAGGGCGAAGGCGGACGGATTGTGCCAGGGGCGGCTCTGGACGGAACAAGAGACGGGAGGGAGATTGCAGCTTCAAGCCGGAATGAGAATGATTGTAAAGCGGGGCCAGAAGAGTCGTTGGGACAACGGGGTCTTGCTGAGGGGAACATCAAGCACGCAGGTCAAACGAAAGGAAGTGCTGACAATGTTGACGTAAACGTTCCGATCCGGAAACCGTCCTTGTTTGATAACGTCTGGCCGCAGTGGTTGCGAAGTACTGCAAAGAGAGACGAGGCTAAGAGCCAATCTGATACAACAGTGCCCTCGGTTTTGAAAAAAGATGAAGGTCCACCATGAAGTTGGCAGCCTGCGCTTTACCGGGCATATCTGGTGAGTGTCGTTGTGTAACGGCTAGCGGATGGAGTGCGTCAACTGGGCTTCCGATGTTCACCAACAGCGCCGCTGTCTGCATGCAATCGTAATGCCATGCTCTTCTCGGAATGCAAGACGTTCATGCCAGAGGTCACGGCAACGAGTTTTTGGACAGGATCATCCGATTTGACAATTTACGTGAATAGAGAGAACGAAATCCCGCATGTGTGCTGCAATTGGTCTGCATGGCGATCCGGTGAGCCCGCTTGCAACGGTGTTCATATGTACGATAATGCTTCAGCATATTTTTGAATGCATGGTATGTGTGGCATACTAAGTACCGTTGGGCGATGATTGCATGCGCACCGATTTTGCAGCATACTGTCTTTGTCCAGAGTTTTGATATTCATACCGATTCGTTTCAAAGCGACGTTCCGGCGGTCTCACACAAACTCCTCGATTTTCTCACGATCGTTGGATCGATGGATTTTGTATGCTTCACGAACTCAAAGATTTGAGGTATGAAAGTCCAATGGTTGACGCCATAGCCTTCAGGATTTCCGTATAAGCCTCTTGATAAAAGCCAGAAGCACGGCATCTGACGCTTACAGCACCTTGGAATTCCATGGAGCTAGTGAGCTAGAATGTCGCTTCCACAGATGGGCGCAGGACGTGCACGTCCGGCTACTGAGTTGCAGGCTGCGTAGGCCATCATCAAATTATCATCCGAAGTATCATGTTCAAGATTTTTCATCATCTTGAATTGAAAGATATTGATTCCAACGGGATTTGGAACCCTTACACACAGCTTCTTTGAAGAATGGTAACCTCAATTTACTTGTTCATGGAAGCATCGCATTTGTATGTGTTTTGACTCCAGGTCTTGTACGAGAACACTAAGCAGGTGCAAGTTGGTCATGAAGTATCACAGTCGCTATTTCAAGACAATTCTGTTTACACGTCCCTGCCAGACAGGCCACGCCTCTATCAGGGATAGACCGAACGATGCTCTAGAGAGAGTGGTTGTTGATTGGAAAACATTTTCTACACGAGCACGAAGTGAGGAAGTTTTTGCTGTCACTTGCGGATGGAGCATGTAATGTTACACGTCGATCAAAGCGCAACCTTGATGGTCGACATTGAAAGGTCTATTAAAGCACACCGAACAATTACGGGAAGTGCACGGTATCTCGGGCTGTCCGAGGCGCCGGTTCTAGTCGCCGTAAACTTGAGGGTTGTTTCCTACGGGCCACGACTTGTTGTTGATGCGAAACGCGGGGAAATCAATCTGTGCGTCGGGTTGCTGCGAAAGGGATGATTTAAGTCGGCAGTCAGCTCAAGCAAGTCCGGAAGGACTTTGAACGTCAAACCCGGAACACTCTCGCACACATGATGGCAGTAAGCAGATCGAAAGGCATAAGAAAGTGTAACCAAACCAGGGTTGGCATTTTTTGAATAACAGAGCGAAGTAGCGGGCGAAGCTGCGCTGTTGAAGGACATCATTCAGCATAGTAGAAGCGTAACTCTCGCTTGTCGAAGGCTGTACAGAAAAGGAATGTATGAGATCCAACTTTCTTATTTTCGTTTTGCAACGGCCAAGTAAAACCTAATCTCGCAAATGAAGTAGCGTAAGAAATTTCATTCCTGTTGGCCTGTGCTCATCAGCTACGAAGACCGCGGGAAGAGAGATAGAACCAACGTGCCCAAACAAGGTCTCCTCTACTGATTCTGCGAGTGTGAGACGCACGATGAGATGGGAATCCCTCGAACGCTGAACGGAACCGAAGGACTATGGCTCAATCCAGGAAGATCACCCCTCAAGAAACTCACCTCAGAGTAGCCCTCGCAGGTCAAGTCGAGCACCTTCCAGTCGCCGAGCCACTCACGCACCGTGGGCTGGCCGTCGATGCGGTTACAGTTGGAGTAGCCCTTGCAGGTGTTCTTACTGGGGTCGTACACCCAGAAGAGGCAGCACGCGGACTTACTGTACAAAGCCGGACATCTTGGAGTCACAACCAGGTTAGGGCAACGTTGTTTGATACCTCAGTTTGATGGAAAGGTCTCAAGCGAGCCAACTCGGTCCAAAAAGGCCTCCAAGTCTTTCATATTGCAGGGTCTTATTCATCCTTGGACCTGGTATGCCACAGTTATCAGCATCGAGCTGACTAGCACACAATCGCTCCTCGAAACTTCAAACGAAAGTGAAAGTGCTCGAAAGACGTCTCTAACGAGTTCCTGGCAATCGCGAGAGGATTCGTTACTATGTTGCTTCTAAGCTGCGACCCTCAGCATCATTCGCTCTTTGAAGGTCTGAAAAATTTGGAACGAAGTCGCAATGAGCGGACCTTTGATTGACTCCGCGGGCTTCAGTCTTCAAACTAAGCCTCTCGAAAGGAAGCAGAACGCAAATATGTGGATGATCAGGTTCTAAGGCTCCCTGAAATAATTGTCCACAAGGATTCCGCTGAAACCGCACAATGAGAAAAAGACGAGGATGCTTGAGTGAGGGCCTCACACGCAAGCTCCGCAGCAGGCCTTGTGGTCGGTCCCGTTCTTCAACGTCACGGAGAAGACTTGGTTCGAGTCTTCCCCGCAGCCTTGACCGTTCCAGTAAGCCCTGTGCAAGGAAGAGAGAAACGAGCGTCTTATTGTCGCTCCGGCCAACACTCAACTTTCCTCCGTCCGTTGAGATTGTCAGACATCGACGAATGAGCTTGAGAGGCGGGAAGTGCATAATTACGAATATTATGACAGCAATGAATATAAGGCTTTGAGTGGACAAGACGACAGCAGCCAGCAACTCATCTTTCATGGCCACAGTAAGGAGGTGCTGACCTACATCTCTGAGCTAAGGCAGAAAGGTACGATGATCATTCCTCCTCATGTCAGACGCGCAAGATTATCGACTCACCCATAGGCGTTGCAGCCGGCACACTCTTCGGTGCAGGCCTGAACTGCCACTGCAGCCGTAATGAACAGGAGCAGAAACGCGAAGAGCTGCCAAAAGTGGATGCTGACAGCTCAGTATACCGAAGGCAGAGACAAAATATTTGCTTCAAATAGCAGAAGAATAGATTCTGCTCAACTGCATGCACCAAAACAACAAATGACAGAGGGATTGAGAGGACAATTTCAGTCATAGACTGGAAGGAAATCAGCTGATTGCTCAACACAGTAGAGTTGCAGCCATGACCGAGGACATATACAAACCAACGAGGCACGATACTCTCGTTAAAATGACGTCAACTTCGAAACCACTGCTTCCCTTCAAAATGATCCATCAATAATAATCTTGCTAAGTACTCCGAACTTTATCGAGCAGCTCTGGAATATGGTACCTGAAAGACGACCCTAGGAAAAGGACACTACTGTTATAGCCAGAGCATGTTGTGAACAGACAAAAGAGTTTTGCGGACAGAGCATTCTGAAGAGCTGCTATCAAGAACGAAAAAGCAAGAAGACATGGAAATCATGCGCATGCTGCTGGCAAGACTTTCTATCTTATCACCTTCAATTCCCGGCCCCTTCTGATACCTCTTAGGTCCCACAAGAAAGCAGGATTTTCTCTGGCGTAGAAGCTCACCTTTCCCGCAGAAACCGCCATTGGCGCACCGGCGCCTTGGGTAGCGTGTCAAGCTAGAGGCTGCTTTCCGCCAGAGCCGTTCCAGGCGGAGACTTCCAGCACCGCTTGAGAAGGAGTCTGGAAGATTCAGCGAGAATGAAAAGACTGGCCAAAGCTGAGACGGCTATATACAGCTTCAAGATGAGCCTATTGCAGGGCGCACTGGAGGGAGATTGAGCCGTCCTACTTGTAGGGACTCATGTGTCTTAATACCCTTGCTGCTTGCCACGATCGAGGAGTCTAGTCAGCAGGAAGCCCCAGTACAGGAGGTAGGATTCCATCCGTGCTTGCGGTTGAGGTGACCTTTCCAATCTCAATAGGCTTCCAACTTGAAGTCACCTTTTGCCTTTCAATCTTTTGATGACGACATGCATTGCTATGTATTTCAGATAGTAAGCGTCTTTCATTCGATCAGCCGGTGCTGACGAAGCAACACTCAGTGACTCGTATGTATCTTATTGAGTTGCTGTAGCGTTGGATAGCAGAAAGATCCTTCTTTGGCGAGGAGCGCAGCTATATCTCAGCTATACTTCAGTAGTACACGCGTTCATGACGAGGTACATGCGCAGGGAGTTCGAGGGACGAAAAGAGGTCCGTCAGAATACTTGCCTTCATATAATGGACTCCGCGGAAGTGAAAATCGATCTTAGGGAGCAAGATATTAGTAGTACTGCATATTCAGTTGTTGAGGAAGCAAGGAAGTTATTCTGTCCCTTTCTTTTCTATCGTCGCCTGCAAGAATCTATCACAACCTTCGAACGTCTTCACTTACGTAGGTCATACCTATCCTTGCATTTGAACTGCTTACAGTTAACCCATGCCAGATACTTCAAGCCCAGCTTACGCCTATATGCCACTCATATTCAAATGCCCCGAGGCTCGTATAATGCAATACTATCATGAGGAAAAAATGCTCTCTTTCTCGGATCATTCGATACTGTAGTCCTGGCTTCGGCTTGACCTTAAACTTGAGGAGGAAGTCTTAAGAAGAGGCGTACGACTGAGCGCAGTAAGATTTGAGAGTAACTACTCTGTGCTTCTCGCCAATGGATCTGCTCGTCTGCTCAGCTTGTCTTTTGCCTGAAGGATGACGTGATCCAAAAATGCAAGGGCGACATTGGATGTCACCGACCTCTCAGGACTTCTCGCACCGGCAGCAGTACAGCTAGTCAGGGAAGCCTATCAATACTCAAGCTGCGCGCGCTTACGTCGCGCGCGCACCGGCTTCTTGAGCGTCTCTTTGCAACCCGTTCCGTCAGGTCGGGACCGAGCACGCTTTGCGCGCCCCGGTACCGCGCGGCGTTCAGCTCTGCGGCCGCGACGCGTCACTTGGGCGCGGGTCCGTCTCATTCTTGTGCGGCCAAAAGAGTCAATCTCGGGAATACATGCTTCCCCTTCAACATCATCATGGATAAACAAGTCAGAATCCGAAGTTTGCTAACCGGAAGCTGGATAGTCTATCCCTCAAGGAGTGTCTATGAGGAATCCATCTTCTCTTCCCCGCAAGCCATTGGAGCTTTGAGTTGTATGAGAACAAATCGTGTGCGACCAGGTCAGGAAACGCAAATCGTACTTCAAAAAGTGTCTTAGTTCGTGATCCTATCGGTCTGGCGTATCAGCTACTGAATCGCAGGAAACAAAGTAAAGGTCAAGTCAAAGCCCGGTCTCTAGCTTGTACGATGTCAGATGGTATGTGATCGGCTAAAAAGTGGTCAAAGAGTGGGTTGCTAGCTCCGTCTGTCCTGGCAAGTGGATTACTTCGTACGCCAATCACTCTAAAAGCGACGAAACTCCTGACATCAAGCTAGTCCCTAATTTAGACTTGGCCGCTTCAAGAGTACTGTCTATCTGGTGCCGTTGACCTGGGGGTTTTCGCCAACCGTGTAGTTTTTGCCACGGCTTTCGTTGAAGAAGCCAGGGAAGCCAATCTGAGCGTCCGGGAACTGCCAAGAAAGAGAAAGACGTCAGTCTGACGTACAGTCCCTTCGTGTAGCCGGCAAACGATTATTATGACACCTCCAGATGCGGAGCCACGTCAACAGACGACGGTGTTAGTACCGCAAACATGACTCAAGTCAATTGCGGACGTCGTGACCTCAGGAACTCTAAAGCTTCACAATTTGCAAGATGATCACACCCCATGCCTGAGCGCCTGAGCACTCGCTTACGTCAATGTAAAATCGAATGGGACTTCTACACGACGCTGAAAATGGCTTACTCGGGAGTATCCCTTGCAGGTAGCGCTGATGTTCTTCCAGTCGCCGAACCACTCGCGGACCGTGGGCTGGTTGTCCAGGCGGTTACAGTTGGTGTAGCCCGAGCAATCCTTGGTCACAGGGTTGTACACCCAGAAGAGGCAGCACGGGTCGTCCCTGCAGAAGCGCGGAAGAAGAAGAAACAATAAAACGGCCGGTCGCCTTTCTTAAAGGTTATTCGAGATCCCTGGCCTCAAAGCGCAGAACGGATGCGAGAAGGAAAAGCGGGAAAGTTCTCCGGAGGCTACAGCCAGGGCTTCGCGAAAATGCGTATTAAGGTTCCAAGCTCGAGAAGATCATAAATTTCAATCCTGTGGGACTACCTTTGAAGCGCTCAGGAAAGCCTTGCGAACCTGGGACGCTCGACAAGGATGCGTTCTGAACGCGTCAATAGAAAAGCGCAAATCTGAACTCTGGAAGCGCATTCCTGAAAGTACCTCAGAGTCTGCTTGCATAGCAAAGAATCGAATGATTTGAAGAAAGATTGCGTTCTCCACTCACGCGCATGTGTCACAGCAGGTCGTGGAGTTGCTGTCCCGGGGCATGGTATCCTTGAACACCATGTTGGACCCCTTGCCGCAGCCTTGGCCGTTCCAGTAAGGCCTGCAAACACCGAGGAGGACAAGCATTACTTGTGTCCTTCGTTTCTGATGGTTTGGACCTCAGTCTTTGAATCTCAAATCGTCATTCTCTGCAAAAGCGCATCTCGAATTCCACTAGTCTTTAATCGACGTCATGCTCAGCAAATTGAGGTTCGCTACAGGGTCAAGAAAAGGATCTTACTCGACTAAATGTACCGAACGCTTTGCGCGTTCAACCAACGCAGCAGCCGAGTCCAGTTATTGCAGAAGACGAGTGCTAAAATTGTAATGGCACTGCTGCCCTTATGTTTCATTTTGTTTCACCTTCTAACAAACATCGACCAGCTCTGCTTGACAAGGTGAGCCTTAGCAGTGACCAAACGGCTGTACTGAGTTTGTTTCGCTCTCTGTGCGTTTTTCTTACCCAAAAGGATTGCAGGTGTCGCACGACCTGGTCAGGCAAGCATCGACGGCGACTGCGGCCAGCCCGCAGAGGAGGAGAATCATAACGATCTGAGGCACAGATAGATTTCGGTTAGCTTTATCATACCTGATTCGGAGGCAGCTCATCTCGATCTGACCTTGACCAAGCAAGAAACACACGTTCTACGCTAGTGGTGACCCCTTTCTCTGTCTGTTTGATGCTCTTCTCTATCATGAGAGTCTCGAGCTCCCCAGCGGAGGGTAAGTGCAGACAGCCCTAGTACAGATCGGCAATCCAAGGAGACAGTAGTATCTATTTGAATGCATCTCCAAGTTCTGGCTCAGTGTTCAGACTGTCGATGCAGAATGGAAGGACAACTGCGCCACTCTTCACAAAGTGCACTCAAATGCATGCTTTTTCGTCTCGACCCTTCAAAGGCTGCAACGTGAATTTCAGACTTTCCGGAAAAGTCTAGGAGAAGAAAACCAGGAGACAAGACAGCCCTTTCATTTCAGCCCTTCCCTTTCAGGGAAGCTGCTAACAACTTTGAACGATTAGCCAGACTTCAAACTTGCAAACAAAGGGTGTGGACACACAAATTCATCACAGATCAGTATCGACCCGCACGTCAAGCTTACCTTCTGAGAGGAAGCCATTGTTGCTTTCGGCAGAGGCTCTGGCGTGCTTGCTTCAGCGGGATATGCAGTGTTGGATTGAAGAGGCGGTAAGGGAGATCTTGTAGACGAGAGGAAGCTGCTGGAAGATGGAACCTTCTTCGTTTGGAAAGCAGCCGGCCTTGGACGCCCTTATAAAGCCTGGTGAGAGCACCTCGGGGTCTCTTGCTCTCACAATATCATAGGCAATCCATCGACAGGACTGGAAGCCATCGAGCTCACGAAACTGCAGCATGTAAGCAGCAGTGAGGGAGAGCATTGTCGGGGCCACCTGGAGGAGTGTCCCAACCTCTTTCAATCATTGAAGACAAGCGTTAGCGACAGCTCTTTTGCTTCCAGCACGAAGGTTGTGTAGTCTATTAAAACAAGAATGGAAGTTCTTTAGTCAAGATCAATCATCAATCGGCCATCCCGATCCCTCCTTTTGAAGTTGAAAGCTTATAGTCGCGCCTCCTTTTAGTGCTTACTGCAACCAACTGCTTGCAATGTAGCCGCTTAAAGCAGCTTGCTTGGTTCAAGCCTATTCACCAATAGCATCCTGCGAACTGAGCCCTCTTAAAAAGGGAGAGTCACGAATCCATTCCCAACGGTAAACAAGCTATTGTTTGCGTGAATTGGATAGAAATTGTTGTGATCCATATGAGTATGCTATGCATAATCAGCTCAAGCCAGGTCGTTCACCAATTGTGAGAAGAGAAAAGCTTAGGCATTGAAAGGAAAGGGCAAACACCAATCCATTCAAATGGAATGTCTTTTATGCACAGTAGGTAGGATGACGAGGTACTGATGTTCCCGAGACTTTCTCTGGTTCTCGTGACACCTCCCTCTTCAGCAGTCCAGGAGCGCTCCAAAAACATCACGCTAGCCTCTCTGAGCTGACAACATGTACCTGCCAGAAGATGCAGAATTCCCAGCTACGATGATCCACGCTGAAGCGACCACAATGCCATTTCTCAAACACCGGCTCCTTCTCGAAGCAAGACGTTTCCGCAATTCTTGACTCAATAATGGGGACTCTGCCTGAAGAGTAGTCTGCTTCCAAACCTGGCGCAGTGCTTCACCTTTTGAGGCATTATAAACAATTCGAAATCGGGGATTCGCAAACGTGCTCAACGAGGTTACTGCAATTGGAACTTGTGCTTATGTACAACTTGTTTGCCTTTCATTCCTTCTCGGGACGTTGGAATGCACGTAATACGGGCATACTGCAAAATCGTCGCGATGTTATTCAAAAGGTCAGCGCTTGCCGCGCTGCACTGCGGCGGGCGCGCGGAACGGCCCGGACCGGGCCGCCGGGCGGGGTTTAAGAGAACGAGCCCGTAATTTACCAAACCCTGAAAAGTTGTGATATGTTGGTTTCATTGGACAAGAGTGTTGAAACTAGATGTGGACATCACAATCAGATGTCGTTATCTCGGAATGGTCCGTATGTGTAATGCATATGACACCGCCCCCCATCATGCAGGCCGGTTGGCGACACGAAGTGTCCTCCGCCCAATCCAGGACGGAGGATATAAGCACGTGGTTTGCAAGACGGTCATCTTATCATGGACTGGGCAGGTACTAGCTTGAAAGAAACTCCGAGCTTTCCTGGAATCCAGATGCCCTGCGCTTTTCTCTGGCGTACCTACTATGATACCTAGGTCGAGTACTGAATTTTGTAATACTTAATAATACCTACTCAAATATACGTGAGGTATGTACCTACGGCGCCTCTAGTAGTGCCACTGCTCCGGCTTGGAGGACGTCTGGGCAATCACCAGTGAAAGTGACCTTCCTGCCTAGGTATTTTGTAGCTGGTAGCTGGTACCCTGCTATCAAGTCTCAGCTTGCTTATATAAGTCGTCTTGCCGTGGGACAAGAAATTGCTGACAGTATACGTACCGGTATTTGACAAAAGCCAACAAAACGTCTACCCATGTACGTCTTTAGTTTCGGGTGCAGTGCCTGAAAACAACCTTGGCTCAGGGCTCTTGACGCGTAATCATTTGGCGCAGAGATATTTCCGGTGTACATGTCGATGCTCACTCAACATACCGTTATGGTAGGTAGGTAGGTACGCTTTTCTATGTGAACAGCTGGTACTAGGCAACTCACCAGATTCGAGGCTCAAAGGTACGATTACTTCCAGAAGCCTCTTGCAGCCGACACCTATACCGTAAATGTGCTGCACCTGACCTGCAGCTCCTCAGTTGTGAGCCGTGACCCTTCCCCTCGAAATTGGCAGAAGTACTTGAGAACAGGAGCATTTCAAACAGATGCCCATTCCACTTTCAGGAAGCTCAGCAGCCCCCTAATTTGCTCGTTGTAGTCTCCGCCCGTTGCAAGCATGGCCAAGCTGCTCCTTGCGCTCGTTCTCCTCTCGGCGCTGTGCGGTCTGCAAACCGCCCACGCTGCGGGGCGCGGCCTTCTTCAGGCAGCTCCCAATGGTACCATCACCTCCTTTGTGCCAGTTCGTTCGACCGTCCAGGGCTACCTGCTGGTGACGGACGGGGTAACCAACGGCCAGGTGAGTATTTGGACGTCCGCTGGCAAGACTCCCTGATTTGTTTGGGCCGAATTTGGAGTTGTACAAAGTGTGATGAGCCCACAGAAAGTGCTTCCTAAGGTACGCAAGGTCAAACAATGGACCGTGAAGGAAGGCGTTCAGGATTCTTCAGCAATGACTGAGACTGAGAAGGCCACACTGGCATTGCTTGCAATTGAGGGTTGAGAAAGGTGATGAGGTAGATAATATATGTCCGTTTATGAGCAGAGTTGTGATTGCTTTTGTAATGTGAAAGTTCAGTAAAAGGCACTGTAGCTAGGCACTCTGTGGAAAATGGACAGTCGAAAAGAAGAGCTTCACTGAAGTCCTGGCAATGGGAAGCAAAGTTTCTTGAACCGAATCCCTTTGAAGGATTGTTACTGCTCTGGGGCTTCGTGCTGCGGCTCGCGCAACCACTTTCAGCAACTGAGCTTTTCCATTCTTGCTGCTCGGAATGCTAGTCAGTACCTTTGCAGCCAACTTAAGCCTGCCCTACATTGCCTTTGTCACAGGTTACGGTCATTGACCTGAGGACCGGCGCCATTAACGAGACCCTCCAGCTGGCCAACTCCTCTGTGTCGGTCTATGCCAGCTCCATGGGCCGTTATGCTTACATCCTCCAGCGCACGGCCAACGTGACGACCGTATATGACAGCCAGATGTATATTGGTGATTGCCCCTGACGTCAGCATCGGTCCAGTCCCCTTTGCACTGAATGATGCCACCATACCGTTCTGCCAAGGGATCTCGCCCCAAGCTGCTGCCAATGAGTACTCCCAAGTTCCTTTCACTTTCACAAATCGAAACTTTGTGTCACCAGCCAAGTACACCGTTCTTTCTTGAGAGAACCTCTGAATCCCTTTCTGGATCCTTCGTACTGGGTCCAAACAGGCGATGGGTAGTGTACGTCTCTCGGCCGCCGCTCTTCTCAGAGAGTGTTCTGTGCTTCAGCTCAGGAGTTTTCGGGGCGAACACAGTAATCCTGTCTGACGGAAACAAATAGAAAGCCCACAAGAGAGTTACGGAAACGAATGAAAGCTCACGAAAGCCCTCAAAGCTGGTTGGGAATCGCCGCTGAAATGCCTTTTGGGGCCTTCTTGACTAACTCACCCCAATGCTTCTGGCAGAGTTCCATGAGGACCACTGGCACTTGGAACAAGATGCGGCTCCAGGGCTCACGACCCGCACTATCCCCGGGGCAGCCCCGACTCACTTTGTCCAGCGGGCGCGGAATGCCGCCATCTTCCATGACCAATGTAAGCAACTTCGGGTTTTAGTGTCTTTTTGAAAGTTCCGTCAATTCTGATTCTCATTGCCCTTTTTCAGAAATGCTCATCTATCAACTGTTGGCCTTTTCAAACTCTATCTTGATCCAAAACACGGAATTGCACTCCTGTTTCCGGCTCTTGATGCCCCTCCCAAAGCAAGTGTCTCGGTCTATCTAGGTCAAGGGGCCCTCTTCTTTCAATCTATCTCTCCACCTCAATACGCCTAAGTCGTCCCGTAAACTTAGGCGTATTGAACCAGATTCAAGTCTCTGGAGATGTTGGATGGAATCAGTGACTGGCCGGCAGGTCAAAGTGCTTCATGCTTATCCTGGGCTCCACGATGAATGTACACCCAAGTCTGCTGTCGAACATCAAAGCACGCGCACTGCCAAACCGCTTTCGAATTCCCAGTACTGGCAACCGGCAAAGTGAGCACTTAGCTAACCGATTGCCCCCACATGCTTGCACTCGGTGAAAAGAGCCTTCTTATGAATGTTTTGCGCTAACCGGTTTCCACCCCCCGTGCTTGCAGCCGGCGAAGTGACCCTGCTCAACGAGGTGCTCTTCGAGAACGCGACCTATACGACCAGATCCTTCAAGGTGGATCCGCACCACGGTGCGGCGGTGCCCCTGAGGGGCAACTTTTATGTCGTTACGCACGCGAACCAGACCGCCGTTGCTGCCGGGAGATCGTCTCTGCCCAGCGGAGTGCTGGCAAGTTTTCTGAAGCCCTTCAAAAGCAACCTCAAACCCTGGATACAGTAGACCTTTTCTTGTAACCTTAGCACTGCTTTCCTCAAGAAATCTGCTGGAGATCAATATCGTTACGCACGCGAGCCAGACCGCCGTTGCCGCCGGGAGTTCGTCTCTGCCTAGCGGAGTGCTGGCGAGTTGATTGAAGCTCTTGAAAAAAATGAACTCTGAACCCCGGAACAGTAGGCTTTGTCTTGTAACCTTAGCACTGCGGTTTTAAAGACGGCTGCCGGAGAGAGAGCCACCGTTCTGCGGTTGGTATGATCCTGCAGCAACAGGCTTACTGTACGAGTGGCGATAGGCTTTAAAACCGGAGAAAAAGAGTCCTGCGGTCTCCGGATGTTTAGAATGGTCGGTTGAAAAAGCTGTTGCATGATCGACCCGGAAGCAAACAGGAAGACGCCCTACATGAGGCTTTTCTCGTAGCCTTTCAAAAAGGCCGCAACACTCCCAAATCTCTTCGTGTGAAGGAGAGTGCTTGCAACCACGTGGTCCGTTCCACAGGCATCTCTCCAACTTTCTGTCATCTGACTCGCATTGGATTCCGCCGGATGTGCAGGTCCACTTCGAGAACGGTTCCCTCGCGTATGACGGCGCCAGCACGGCATGCCCCGGTCTCCACGGGAGTGCGACCAACGGTTACCACGCACTCTTCGGCTGCCGGGACGGCATTCTGGTCGTGACCTACACAGGTGAGTTTCTGCGGTCTTAACGAAGGAAGGAACTAACGGTGGAAGATCTGCTCAGACACGGCGTCGGGACAAAGTCACGCCTTTGGCGACCAGAAGGCCCTTGCAGTACTACTGATTGTTCGGGTGACGTCTGATCGAAGTTGGCAGCTATCGAGCTTTCGGAAAGCTTCGTTGTATGTAGAAGTAGTGCTTTTTCAAGTCGCCATTTATCTGCCCGTCCTGATCTGTAATATTCCTGCTTTTCGAAATCTCTCAATTTGCACCGAAACGCTTCAGATAACAAACCGGGGTGGCTTCCAAGACTCAAATCTCACAAAACCCAGAGTATCACAGTCCCTTCTAGATGGTTAGGCACTAACCCTTCTCAAACTCTTCCTGTGTTCCTGCAGCTCCCGCTAACCTGACCCACACCAAGATCCCGTACCCTGTTGCGGGCGTGTACACTGGCAGCCTGTACGGACACGCAATGTACAAGACGTTCTTCGGCTCGACAAGCGCCGGCGAGGACTCCGTGGGCATCCACGCGTTCGACCCCGTGAAGCTGACCGCCACTCTAGTTATCAATGCGACCGCCGATGGTGACATCATCTCGACTGGTGGGTTCCCTTACGCCGGATCTGAAGTGTATGGTTCGTCCTTTGAGAAAGGGCATCAACGTCAGGAAGGAACTGCTTTGTCCATTTGACTGTGGCAACTTGGACTCGCCTCCGTTACCTACACTCTGGTTTGGAGCCAAGACGCAATCGCGAATCTCCCTTCCGTTCCGAATGGTCCACGTGTCTTAGCCTGAAGTCGAGATTGTCAGATGGCTGGTGGTCTAACGAACTTGTAACCCTGCACACTTGAACCAGTCGGAGGCAAAGCCGAGGTCCGTTGCGAGATCGAACACCGTAGGCTCAATGGCAGACCCACAATGCCGTTCCTACTTGTGCTTCCTTGACCGTTTTTACAAAGTGCCGGCCGGTTGATCTCGTTTGAGAAAGTTGAATCAAGCAGACTCTGAAGCTCTTCGGTTCTCTCCATTCTCTCCACTGCAGCCTACGATCCGGCCGGCGCGTTCTTCGCCGTTCTTTCCGCGGGCAACGACGGCACTCTGACCCTGCTCAACCCCCAGACGGGCGCCGTCCTCCGCCGCGCGACCGGGGTTTTGGGCGCGCCCGCGCCGGAGGCCGAGGGCGACGATCACTCCGCTGTTCTGCCCGTCATTCAGGCTGGTCTCGGAAGGGTAAGCAACATGCCAGAACGTTCTCACCCATTCGTATGTGAGGGGGGACGTTTCTAGCAAGTAGCAAGACCCATCTCGGCGCATCCTGCACAGTGGGGTTTCTCTTTCGCCAGGCATAACAGCATAAGAAAGCTTCTTCTTTTGCCCGTCATCCAGGCTGGTCTCGGAAGGGTAAGCAACAGGGCCAAAACGTTCTCATCTTCTGTATATTTAGGGGGGCATTTCTAACCGACAGTAAAGACCCGTTCAACAGTTTCCTCCCTTCAAATATCGAGTGGCACGTTTTCTTTCATCCGTTAGCAAGACCCATCTCGGCGCATCCTCCGTTTGGTGTGTCTCCTTCGCCCAACATGAGAAAGCTTCCTTCATGTGTTTCTCTTCGTTCGACGCTTCTTCTCTTTTGTCTCCATTGTTATATTCTAGAGGGCAATTAACTCAACCGCGTTCCCCTTTCCTCGCTCTGTCTAAGCAAGCTTCAGCCATGGTCCCCCATCCGTTCAGCTTTCGGGAACTACAATCTTCTGGTCGACTGTATCTAGGGTCTCCCTCCTGATGGCACAGCGTCCTTTGAATCAACGAGCAGCGCTGAAAACATCGTCTCATTTTGGTACAGATCTACATTTCCAACCCTGAGGCGGGCGTCGTGAACGAGCATCACGCGGACAACTTCGAACTTCTCCGCGCGTTCAACCTGGGCGGACACCCATACCGTATGGCAATTCTTGGACCCACTCAGTACTGGGACTACCTGTACCAGCACTAGCTGACACGTGGCAGCAATCGGCCCATCGAACTGGGCATAAGCTATACAAGTCGCTACCTTATATTTCGTCGGAAGAAGTTTGCAAACAGAGCTTGAACATAATGAAGTTAACAGCGCAGAAGTATTGCTGCTGTTGGCTGTTTCGGCGCAAGGTTCGTGAACGATTATTTGATTACGTAGGCTGATAAATTGGAGCAATTTCAGGCGGCCTGAAATCCGCTCTGAATAAGGTTTGTTACGAGTGTTTTGAATCGTAAAGTCCAATAGGCAGGGAAGAACCGTACGGGCGCCAGATGCCCATATTTCTTCTCGCAGTGTCGATCTAAAATCAAGAGAGTGTTGGTAAAGCTAGAGATTGTGAGTGTGATCGTTGTTCGTTTGCTTCGGTTCCACGTTTGGAGGCATCTTTTGACGGCCTGCTTGACACATGATTGCCCCGTCTAGAATGGTCCTCGGTTGCATAGATCATTCGTCACTGAAAGACGGGTGAAAAAGACAATGACCAACAATGTAACAGTGCTTGTGGAAGAACCCATGTAATTGTCTGACATGTAAGTTCGAACAACTGGAGAATATACCACATTTACTTGCATCGAAGAATCGAGGCCCACTGCCATGCTCCTGCTTTTGACAGCGACCTGATCTTACGAAATTGTTTGATGGCCGGCTCCGGCAACGTTCTACGCACGGTATTTGCCCAGCGTCGAAATTGTGGAACTCCGCACTCAAATGAACATAGACGCGGTCGTAGTACAGGACGCAACAGAAATAAGAAGTCTGTCAGCGATGGTCATTAGAAGTTCGACAACCAGCTTGCATGGATCGCTGTTTCAACAGTACCCAGTAGCTCTAGTCTTATTGATTTGCAAATGACAAAGGTGTAGTGTAGGAAAGAAATGACGGCAGTGAATCAGTGAACGCACCTAAATCTGCCAGTCCTTGGATTTCTGTTGTGATGGCCAATCTGAAGCTGAAGCTCCCCGAACGCAAAGCCCTCTGTTCATGATCCATGTACAGTTGTGACGTGCAAATCTCAGATCCGATCAGCCCTTGTATCCCAGTATCCTCATACGAACGTATAAGAAGTCTGGTCCACACATCCTGCATAATGCATGAATGTGGGGTGTACCCATTACGCCGATACAAGTTGCAAGAGGCGCGTAATCGTTGAGAAATGCGAGATCGAAAAGAAGTTAGCGAGTTGGCGATCAAGGATTTCAGAGTGGGCGCAGGGGGACCAAACCCCACTGAAACAGAGCGAACCATGATCCGCACCGTCAGATGAGAAGATTTCGAATCTGGACGGTCGATATTGCATAGATTGGATGTCCCGAGCCAGATGCGGTCCTCGGTTGGTCTGAGGGGAGGGTTAAGACGAATGTTGGAGGTGGGTTGATAACTTTTTGGCTGGTAAACCCACCAAAACCTGCTCCCAATTCCTCCTAAACGGCGCGTTGCCCGGACCCCAAACTCTGGGTTTTGAAAGGTGACCCTGCGTAGGTTCAATCCCAACAATTTTCAGTTCCGGGCAATTAGCCGTTTAGCTGCTGGCACATGGTTCATGTTGCTAACTTTCTTACCTGGGGTGTTTGGTCCCCCTGAGTGGGCGTCGGAATTATTATGACGGACGGACTCGCTCTTTGATCAATCAAAATCGGCAGTCAGGCCGACTTGAATCGCGACGATCTGAGCCGTCCGATTGCCATCGCAAGCGCACTCGCTACGCCCACGTCATTATTGATGGCTACCGGTTGATTGCATGATTGGTCATTGACGAACGGACGGCTCGGGGCAACGTTACCGAGTCACATTTAGTATGTGGGCTGCGCCGGGGACGCGCACACGTTGGTCCCGGTGGCACCTTTTGGCCACCCGGGGGCTGGCAGAATCCAGCGGCATCACTTGCAAGTTGCAACCGCGAAATATCTTAGCTCCGGCTCCGACTCCGAGTCTCGCCGGACCCTCTGTCTTCTGCCTTCACTCCGACGGCGACAGGTCGAACGTCGGCGCCAGTGCTTTGAGGCCCGATTGGAAGGAGGGGGCGTCTCTCTATCTACGGTATGGTCGGTCGCTTCTTTTCAAGAGCAGAGCGGAGGCAAGCGTGATCGTCTCTGAGCATTCACCTGTTCTTTCACGAAGCGGAAGTCTGCTGCATGCAGTTGGAACCTCCCCAAACACTAGTGGACATTGCTTACAAATGCCAAACTAGATCAGCAGCACCAAACTGTGAAGGGCCTCTCAGAGTCAGAGGAACCCTTTAGTGCGACCATTCTGACTTAGATCAGCTCAAGCATGGATCAGCTGGCAGCAAGAGTGGTCAGGTGTCAGTGCCCCCTGCTCAGCGGCGCTGCCTTCGCCACTGACACCACCAGTCCTTCCTTACAGAGAAGATCTCTGCATTGCTCTCCTCTTGCACACTCGTCAACAAATCTCAAACCTACATGCAAGCTGCAATCATCATTGTGGGGTCACCACATTGGGGTCCAGAGCACACCAGCATTGAAAATGGCGAATGGCCGGTCAGATTGGAGTGCGCCGGCAATCCAGGGAGCAGCTTTTAGAGCGGAGCCAACCAGACCCCAATCAAACAGGCGGACGGACGAATCAAACCCAGCAGTCTTTGAGGGACAGATCAGTGGTCGTTCTTCCAGCAGCAAAATGAGGGGCGTAATCAAGAACGGGCGCGTGCTCAAAGGGGCACCTGTTCCTTCTGCCAGCACAAGTGTGTCTGCGGTGGCTGTTCACACCACCAGCGCTAGCAGCAGTCTTCTTGATGAAAATACGCTCAGTCCCGCTGGGGTGCCTACTCAAACCGCCAGGAAAACCGCAGCCCCAGGGGCTGTTCACACCACCACCCGTAAGAGCAGCTTCCAGGGCGGGAACGTGCCCTCCTGGGCAGACTCAAGGGAACCAACTTCAACACTGGGGATCCCCTCAAGAACAACGTTTAATTCTTGGAAACCGCCCACATCGCTTGGAGGTCTCTGGGAGATGCTTAATCTTGAAGGGGCCGGAGGACTGTCTGCGATGCCACAGCGGGCGGCGCAGACGGCATACACGGCGGCCCGCATGGCGTTCTTCTTTGCACAGGTGGGCAGGGTTTAGAAACATGGGTCTCGGCTAGACATATGGGGTTTGATTCTGGAAGCAAATCAATGGTGATAGTGTAAAGGGCCACTTGAAAACGGAAATTTCTGGACTGTGGTCAAGAGCTTATCAGGCTGTTCAATTGCTTCTTGATATTACGGAGGCTGGCATGGCCAGGCGGATGGAATGCATGTGCACATCCTCATCTGCTTGATCCTCAAGCATTTGACTGGGTTTTCCATTGGCTGTGTTGTCGTGTGGCCCCAAGATCTACAAAAGGTTGGTCTAAAGGCATAGTGTGCCAGCGTGACTTGAAAGATTGCTGCCAACTTTACTCGATCGTTCAGATGTCCCTTATTATCTTTGCATTGTCAGTCCCATCGGTGAACGACGTCAGTCCAAGTGCCATTAATCGATTATAACTTTGCTCCTTTCATTGGTTTGTGTTACTGTTATCAGGCAGGAGATTGCCATTAGAAGCTGTTGCGCTAACATCTGTAGATATATGAGGTTTCTCATTTCAAGACATTGTAGGCTAGCCCTTTATAGACTTTCAAAGAGTTGGGCTGAGGACCTTGAAGTTCAGTTTGAGATTTTTCAGCCCTTTACATGGTCACTGCAGAGGTACAAACTGCAAACAGTGGTCCACATTGTATACCTACTGCAATCTAGAACCAGTTTCAGAACAACAACATCAGTGCGGATTGTTCGTCATAAAGGCCAAACGTACGACTGTGTTCTTGCGTGTAGTCAGCACTGATTTCGAGAAGCCTGGGCGTGGAGATGAGCGCGCTTCCTAATGGTGGCCCGATGCCCCCCGACGTATCCAAAGAGGCTGCCGACAAGATGGTCCAAGATTCGCTGGGCGGTATTGTGGAACTGACGAAGATGGACATTGAAAATGTCAGGTGGGGCGCCGTCCAATCCGTGTTTGAAATCATGCCAATTCTAAACCAAAAGACCTTAAGATAAAACAATCTTCAAAAGAAAATAACATCTGAAGGATTTTAATAAGATTAGGTTCAATCCGTGCTGATCTTGAAACGGGAGCCGTTTGTTTCTGCCATGCACCGGTTGTTGGAGGTTTTGCAAGATGGGATGTGCAAGCGTGTCTCAGAGAAGCCGCGTTTGTCGTTCTCAGCCTTCCTTGATCTGCGAGTGACCGGCGAAGGCACCTGCCGCTGACAAGTTCCAAGAATAGCTTCCTGCATCAAGCGCGCAAGTGATCTTGGCGGCTCAAATCGAGCTCGGATTTTGGTTGCGTCTGCTTTTCAGCGCTTTTGGACATTTCTCTTCGCTGGGGCTGGTTGTGACCTCGACATTTGCCTGGTTAAGCTTGCTGACCCCCTATTGCTACGAGCCTTCGTTTACTTCACCCATTTTAGCCCCATTTTCATAACAGATGAGGCATCTACCGGGGTCCATACGAAATGGTATCGCGGCACCGCCACTGGCGCCCCCCCTTCTGGGCAGACCTTTTCACACACCGTCTCTGCCTCCGTTTTATTGCAGGCAGGTTATCTACCGGGCTCCGTACGATATGGACACGCAGCGCCGCCACCGAACCTCCCCTTGTGGGCGGACCTTTTCAAACCCCGTTTCTGCCTTCGTTCTATCGCAGGCGGGGTATTTTTCAGGCTCCATTCAATATGGACACGCAGCGCCGCGGCATTTCCACCGAAACTTCGCCTTGTGGGCGGACCTTGTCAAACCCCCTTTCTGTTTCCGTTTTATCGCAGGCGGGGCATCTACCGGGCTCCATACGATATGGACCCGCGGCACCACTAGTAAATCCCCGCCTTGTGGGCGGACTTGTCAAACTCCGTTTCTGCCTCCGTCCTGACGCAGACGGGGTATTTTTCAGGCTCCATACAATATGGACACACAGCGCCGCGGCAATTCCACCGAAACTTCGCCTTGTGGGCGGACCTTTTCAAACCCGTTTCTGTTTTTGTTTTATTGCAGACGGGGTATTTACCGGGCACCATACGATATGGACCCGCGGCACCGCCAGTGGAGCCCCGCCTTCTGGGCGGACCAGCACGAAAGGCTGTTGCGCGACCGACGGGAGGGCAAGGAGATTCGGCTCAAAAAGGGTAGGCCACCCCTCTAAAGAGAGTAACCTGCATTCGATTCTGGCCACGTTTTACCCGCCGTTTCTTCTGCATTTCATCTGGCGGGTCCGAAATAAATGGCGCTCGCAAATGCATGAAGCAAATCGTGGGGCGATATGCGTATCATGTGCGGTCCTGCGGTGAGAAGCAGCCGGACGGCAGGTTCCCGGGTCTTCGAAACTTGCGGGCCCGTTGCTCGCAAAATTAGGTTTAAGCTCGTCACTTCAAAGTTTCTTCCTTCCTGGCGGAGAGACCCTCGCTGCGTGTCCGTGTCTTGCTTTCAACACAACGCTAAGCTCGATTCATGATCCTCACCCACTTTGCTACGCCTCACCTACATCGCATCCGCAACGCTCGCAAGCTGCCACTGTGGCGCTGCTCGAACACGCGCGTGCTGCAGATTGTTTCAAACCGATTCCCGAAAACACGAGTAACGATGCAATCCAAGTCGCAAAAGGAACTGATGGCGCATTGCAGTCAGGCGGATGGGGAGCTCAAGCCGGGGTTCTTACCCTCACATCGCTATGCATGAGAAGACCCACCCATCTAGTGATTGGTTCGGATTCGAAATGGACACTCGCGTGCGCAGCGAGAGCGAGGCGAACGGGAGCTTCTATCCCTGGTTCTTACCCTTTGCTAAGCCTATAAAAGAATCTCGTTATGAGGAGTCGGACCTTCTTAAATCTGACACTGGGCGCCGCGAGTTTGCAGACAAGCGCGTGGTCAGCGCGAGCCAGACGGACGAGAAGTTCGCTGACTACTAATACGGTTCTATCCCTAGTTCTTACCCTCACGTCGCTACGCCTTGAAAACTCAAGTAACGCACTGAAACATTCCATAAAATTACACTGGGCGCCGTTTGTTTCGCCGTTCGTTTGACACGCGCGTGCGCAGCGCAAGCGAGAAGTCCGACTCGTTGCTACGCCTCGAATTGACCCAAATAAAACGCGTCAAAACATACGACAAGCTGACACCTGGCCCGCTTGTTTCGCAGACACACGGGTGCGCAGCGCGAGCGAAGCGGACGGCTATCCTGCGTACTACTTGCAGCACTTCCACTGGCAGCCGGGGGGCTGGCTGAGCGACGAGTCGGCGCAAATTTACGAGCATAGCACGGAGTCGCTCTTTTTTGGAGCCCAGGTATGGGTCACGTGGGCGCTCTTCTCTTTTGCTGTGTCATATTTGGACTTGGGGGTAATTTCTATGCGTTTTGTGCAACTTGGGCCGTTGCATCACCCAGATTCAACGGTGGTCCAGGTCGGCGCATATGAACGAGCACAACACCCAAGCGCTCTCTTACGAGGCCCAAGTATGATCCGGGGGCGCTCTTTTGCTAGTCATGTTTGGACTTGGGGGTAATTTTTATGCGTTTTGTGCAACTGGGCCCGTTGGATCACCCAGATCCAACGGTGGTCCAGGTTGGCGCATGTGTACGAGCATAACACGGAAGCGTTCATTGATGAAGCCCAGATACGAATCACATGGGCGCTCTTCTGCTGGTTCTGCCGGCGTTAGCCCGCCTTTACGGCTGCGCCTTTTGCACTGTTTGGACCGTTTGATCTTTCGTTTCCGGGCAGTGGACGGCGCTCGTTTGATGAACGGCCCGGGTCGAGCCTGACGGCTGCGGCCGCCGGGTTTGACGCTTTGCGGGAATGGTGAAAATTGTACTAAGACCCGTCACTCTCTACCAACTGCCTTTAGAGACCACTTCACGTGATAATGAGTCCGGACTCACGAATGCAGATTCGCGCGTGTGGCACTGCAAACCCCCGCGTACGAATGCCGAAGTATGCTCAATAGGACCTGCAAATTGAGGCATCGCCGGCCGTTCGCTTCTGCATTTCTAGCTGATCGCCAGCGCTCGCTTCTAAGTGTTTCTTCCTTCGAAGAGAGCGTAAACGTCTGCTTGACGTCAGCCTCAAACGCCAAGATCGCTGCAATTCAATGATAATGTCTCTGCCGGCAGTTCATAAAAATCTTGGCGCCATTCATTCCGCTCTGTCCATGCATGGCCTGCGCCCAATACTCTAAGCTCCGTTCCGTTCCGGTCCGCTGCAGGACCTGATGCAGCGGCAGGCTCTGATTCCGCTGCACTACTTCATGCGCGGCCGCGACCCCGCCCGGACGTCCGTGCTGGACGTCGCCTGCGCTAGGTTCACGCATAACCTACGCCCACTCCTCTGAGTTCCATTCCGTTCCGTTCCGCTGCAGGACATGATGCAGCGGCAGGCGCTGGTTCCGCTGCACTACTTCATGCGCGGCCGCGACCCCGCCCGGACGTCCGTTCTTGACGTCGCTTGCGGCACCGGACGCTTCCTCACCTTCCTGAAGGACAACTACCCCGCCGTGCGGACGTACGGAGTGAGTGAGACAAGTCCGACGATAGAAACTTTCTGGGTTCAACTCGCCCGTGAGGTTGGCATATCGTCGAAGTCTGAGAATTCTTGCACAAGAGCCCTGTCGTGCGGAGTAACGCAGTGAGGAAGATCTTGTGAAGATAGATAAAAAGTCAGGTGCGCCGGTAGTATCCTTGCAAATGCTGAGATGAACTGACAGCCGTCGGTTTGTCAGACAAGCTCCGCTAATGTCTTCTAGCGTAGAGACGTTTGGTTGAGATGCGAGAGCGCAGTGAATGTTCACCACGTAGAAACTTGCTTGCGATTCGCGTCAGGAGACGCTGCGTCTAGGGTGTGTTTGCCAATCGCTTGAATTCAAGAGTCAACGTGACCAGCGCAAACCGCTTTCTTGGCGCAGCTAACTCTCAGGACCCGTTTTCTGATCTGCGGAGAACCTCAGCAGCCGTGACAATTCAAAAGCTGGGAAGGGGTTAGAGACAGGCAATTAGAGCATCTTCCCATGCCTTTCATGCCCGCATTACTTCGCCATCTGAAGGCTAAGGGTTACGGCGTTTGCACCATATCAGGCTTTCCGACTTCGGCTCCATGAAGTATTTAACGAAAAAATCTGCAGACCTGTGTGAAATAGAGCACACTTCTCACTACGAGACAACTCGAGGCATCGCGATTCTTTGACTAGTGGCCTTAACCGGAAGTGATGGCTCCGCACCTCTTTTAAGTTCACTCCACCGAAGAGCCCAACAAGTCCTCCTCTCTTTTTGCAGGTTGATTTGAGCCCCAACTACTTGAAGACCGCTGAGGCGAACATGGGGTACTTCGAGAGTAAGCACTTTGGTTTTTAGCGTTTTAGGGTTTTAGTGCCGCAGCATTCTGTGACCACTCTTTCGAAGTCTGTTGCTTTGCGCACTCGTTAAAAAAAACCGCTATCTTCCATTTACAGTCTGCCACATCTTTTTGACATCGATCGAGCTCCCGCAGCATCCCTGACTCCGGCTGTCAAAGTGTGTTGCTTCGCATACCCGTTTCATGGCGGCTAGACCTTTTGTCCGCTCAAGCAAGAGAGATTGTGTGCGCCGCAATTAGCCGTAAACGCTTCTGATTTGCGTTTTACGCTTTTGCAAACGACCCGTCCTCTTGTGTCTGGGTGCAGAATTCGACATGAAAGTAAACGGCTCCCGGATATTTTCCCGAGCGCAGTTCATCCAGGCTAACGCGGAGCGGCTACCTTTCGAAGACAGCTCCTTGGACGTGGTAAAGAGTCTTCCGATTTGTCCAGGCTTTCGGATCTCATGCCTTGACTTACGTCTTCACCATTGAAACGAGGTTCGTGTACTGCGCGGACTGTCAAAAGGTCTCTTGTTGCTTTGAGAAATCAACATCCACTTGTTTGAAGTCGGCTGCCTGTGACCTCATCAGCTTCAGAGCAGCTGCGCAATCTCAATTGTGTGCTGTGTCCTTTCCCGTACTACCTGGCTTTTGGCTCTCAAGCGCCTTTTGGCTGTTGAAAAAGAGGACGGACGAACAATTGCTGCAGCTTTCCCCTATATAAGCGTATGCTACCTCGATAAAAAGTAGGCTCTGCTGTCGCAAGCCCTTGGTTTTGCATTATCCCAGGCCTTCATGTGTCGGCCCCCGTGCCTGATTGCAGGTCACGTGCGTCTACCTCTTCCACGAGCTCCCTCCCAACGCGCGTCAAGCGGTGGCCCAAGAGGTGTCGAGGGTTCTGAAGCCAGGCGGCATCTTTATTTGGGCGGACGCGACACAGGTAAAGACGTTCGTTCTCTTCCGGCCGCGTCTCTCACTTTCCTCATGAGTTCAGGTCCGAAAACTGCGCCTTCGCAAGGAGAGAGGCCCCTCGGGGGCCTGGACTACCCTAATTGCTGAAACGACTCGGTGACAGTGTGACCAAATGAACCGAACACGGAGTCCTGGAATCTGCCGTAGATTATCTGTTTGCTCTGGGCACACGATGTGTGGATTTTTGGCGAGGTTTTACTAGATTTAGCGATGGTTCTGATCCCTTGGCGGTTTGGAATTCCTGTCCTAATTGTCTGAACCAAAAGCAGGACCCAGGATTCATGATGGACGGTTTTGCACGAGGTTATGCTGAAATAAAAGCTAAGTTCATTGGCAATCACATCAGAATTCTGTATCTTCTTACCAGCTAGCCCATCATGGTTTCACTTGTTTCCTCCTGATTTGGGATGTATGCACCGAGCTCGCAGGCAGCTCCTCTGTGCCGCTGTCACTCTAACTCAAAAGTCCGCCCGCGACCCACATATTGACGACCGCCCCACAATTGCGGAAGGGCCGAGCATGTCAGCCCCAGTTAGACGTCCAGAAAGTTCCGGCCCTTTGTCGCCCAAAACATGTGAGCCCTCGGCCTGCAAATGGCGACCGCTTTGCAACGGACGCGTTCAGAGCTTCTGAAAATCCTCAGCTTCTTTGTCGACTTAATGACCGGTCGCCCCAAACACGTGGGCTCTCGACTTGCAGGACGGCGACCACGAAAAAGCCGGGCATTGTCAGCCCCTTTAAGCCGCCCAGAAGTTTCCAGCGGGGCGGAGAATCCAAATATTTTCCTGCCCCGGTCGCCGCAAACAGCTTGCAGGACGGCGACCGCCCCGATGTGGCGCAGGTGGCGGGCAACTTCAACCGCATCTAAAATCCTAGAATAATCCAGGAGGTTTTGAGTGCCCTTGGGTGCTTGGTCGCCACAAACGGCTGAGCTTGTGGCTAGCAGGACGGCGACCGCCCTGGAACAATTTAGGCAACGGCCGTGTTCAGCCGCATCTTAACCACTCACAGATATCAGAAATTTTAAGTGCCCTTGGGTGCTTGGTCGCCAAAAATGGCTGAGCTTTTGGCTCGCAGGACGGCGACCGCCCCGGGATGACGCAGGCGGCGGGCGTGTCCAGCCGCATCAATGAGAGCGTCAGACTCCATATACCGACCCGACTCGTGAATTGCCGACCAACTTGGATGCACAAAATAGCCCAACTGGGGAGTGCGCTCAACTTTAACCGAGCAATCGAAGCTCGGTCGAAACAACCTTTTCTCTTTTTCCGCACGCCGCGCAGTTCGGGCCCACACCGGTTTTCAAAACCAACGTCACGCGGGCAAACTCGCCGTGCGAACCAATTCAGCGTACGCGGCTGACGTCAGGGGGACCGGTCCCCCCGACGCCCTCTTCAATAGACCCACGGATCTCAACCAGTTTGACGCCCTCGTGTGTTTGGTCGCCGGAAACACGTGAGCTTTTGGCTTGCAGGACGGCGACCGCCCTGAGATAGCGCAGGCGGCGGGCATCTTCAACCGCATGTTCCACGAGCCGTACTTCTCGAGCTTCTTCCGCGCCGACTTCAAGCCCATGTTCGCGGCCTCGGGCCTGGGCCACGAGGCGACCATCCTGGCACATTTAACCAAGGCAAGGTCGCCCGCTCCGACTTGTTATCAGGAATTTGGAGGAAAAAAGGTTCTGGGGGGGACGAAACCTCAGAGCGAATCCGAGTCCCCTTCTTTGGAGCGCTGTTAAGATGGGAAGCTCAGCATGAGGTGAATCAGATGGCCAGAGGCATGCCTAAAGCCTGGCTTCTGGTTGAAAGGTCTTCGTCTTTGGGGTGGTCTTGAAAACGGTTTTTACCATGCCTTTGGACCAGTCACAGGTGATCCACGAGGCTTTATATTGGTCGTCTGAGGTCTCGAGTCGCAGGTCTTCCGACGCTACTCTCTCGAGGTTGCCTTGGTTGCATCAATGACGAGAAGTTTATGTTTATGTTTTTGGACCGCCCTGGGCAAGTTGACCTCACTGTAGCATCCATTTGCAAGACAGGCACTTCTTGCAGAAAACCGACCACTACTTCGCTGCATGGTTTATCAGCCACACGTTTGCCCCTTCGAAATCAAACAATGCCGATTGCCTGGATCCTTAGGCCACCCCACTTTGAGGGCTTGTTGGCCACTATCCTGTTCAGGACGGATCGCCAGGGACGTATTCCTGGCATTTTTGCTTGTCGTTCCGACCTCCGCAATTCATTGTCGTTTCGTTCCTTTTCGTTGCAGGTGATGTGTTTCCGGAAGGGCTTCTGAAGCGGTCGACGGCAAAGTGGTACAATCGACAACGTTGTCTTAGTGACCAAACACCACGCGCATACAAGCCGACTTCCAAAGCTTAGACGAGGCTTTCGACCGACTCTCGCCGCGCTTCACTTGCAAGACAAGCGTCATAGATACTTCGATTTTGACGTCAAATATTGGGTCAGATATTGGGTCAAGTATTGGATATAGTCGATGGGCTGAAGCTTAGGATTCCACTCAGACCCCCTACTCGCGCGCGGCCACATTCTTTGAAAGATCAACAACCGCAATAAGCATAGACAGTGTGTCGTGCAACCGCCGGACTTCGCATCTGTACAGAGGACTCAAAGTGTTGGCAAGCTTCAGTTTATACAAGCATAGCTTTCAGTATTAAGCGGAGCGCAGCAGTCGTTCATCGATTCCCTTAGACAAACTCTCCATGAGACAGTGAAACGCGATACGGTTATATGGTAACGTGATCCATTGATTGGATGGCGGCAATCAAAGACCGCCATCCAAGTTCGAATTAGACGCTCGTGCTGACGTACTCAAAGACTCAAATCAAGGATTACGTAACGGTCTGCAATGGTCGAGATGTGAGGAACTTTTATTCGACACTTCATTACATCATTTGCAATCACACCGTTAAGTATTTCGATCCACTGGGGGCCGGTCCTCTTAGACCGCGAGCTCTTCTGAGAGGCTGCCCTGATTGCTGCCCGTCGCTTTTGAACAAGGTAGGAATAATGCGGGAAGTGACTGGCCGGTTTATTTGTTACATGGGGACACTTGTAATTGCCGCCTAGAGCCTCGCCATTCTGCATCTGCATATGCATGATTGAAGCTAGAGGAAGATTTCAACCGATGCGTGAAGTTCTCCGAGTACGCCCATCAAATCCTTTTCCGCCGCAGACCTGAATTTTGCGGCCAATCAGTTGCAAGCATGAATACCTAGTAGCGAAAATCGGTGACTCGGTGAGGAATATGTGACGCCGGGCGATCATGCAGTTGTTATATGCCGGCAATTTCAAACTGGGGTTGAACTTATACAATGGTACCTGAGAAACGCTCTCCATCGTTACGAGTGCTTCTGGTCAATAGATGCGGGCTCGATCTATACGTTTGTGGTTTGCTGGCACGGTTGTGGTGAGCGTGTTCAAGCTTGAACAGATGGATTGAAGATTGAGTATATGCCCACATAGAGTCATGAGCGTGGGTTGCCGCCACTGGGTGGTTCAAGTATGCATCCTTATTTTATCTTTCCAGTTGCTGACTCACGTAGGTCCTGCCGGCACTCATTGCTGAAGGGGTCTTGTGTGAGCGCGTGACACACGGTGGTCCAATACGTTGAAAGAAAAACGGCTTGTGATACGACCGGGATTCCCTCGTGACAGAACATCCTGTCCATCTCATCCGCACTTCTGACAGGCTCGAGTGGTTTTGTGCCCTCTTCGAGAAGCTCACCGGTCGCCTATATTCTGAATGGCACGACGTCAATCGTTCTAAAGCGGAGGCTTTCTGGAAGGCCTTCGGATCCTACGCGCTGCGTTTCAATGTGAGTTTACCAGCAGCGTAGATTTTGTCTGGCAACACGTGGTCTCTGATTTACTGTCCGGCCGAAAGACAGGTCATTGGACCGCAACTGTTACGAAAACCGTTTCAACATCCGGCAGTCTACTTTAGCATCACATCATGTCTCTTCGTGGACTGAACTTGCACAAGCGGCTTCTGCACAGACGTCTCTTTTCAACCATTTTGACAACAGCAAAATCGAGTCTTCGTCCTCTACATGACCTGCACCCACGTGGCGTTTGACGGGATGTTGCTGTCGTGGCAGAACAGGTAATAGTAACCGGGGGGCGCGATTGTATTCCCGGGGGGTCCTCTCACTGCGACTGTGACCCCCCCGGTGGCGGAAGTATAGTTGAGCGTCGTGTAGTCGACTTCGAGCCAGACGAAGCGCTGGCCCATGTGCTGCGAGTGGGTTCCTGCGTTCCGGCGGAAGACGAGTAAGGACAGAGGCGGAACGAGAGCGGCAAACGGATGCAATAAACCAATCTGACAGTTAAGAGGACAATTAACAAAGACGGAAGATTTTCAAGGTGACATTCAAAGCGCTGACGATGGAAGTAAGGAGCAGGTATGCAAGAGCTTCTTCGGTGTATCTCTGCGAGCAGACAAACATCGGTGCGGACAACCCGACGTGGGCGATTCTTGACAGCCTTCACCAAATATTTATCTCGAAGGCCTTCGAAAGACGAACAAGCCGGTTTATTCCCCACGTGACGTGGGATGCAAGGTCCATGTGTTTGATTCTCAAACTCGCAAACGACACCGTGCAGCAAATCTCCCGCAGAAAGCACCTCAAACGGCCATATGATGAAAAAAGAAACGAACGAGAAGAACGAGGAATGGAGACCGGGGCAACTCACCGAACCCGGGGTTCATGATGGCCGCCCGGACCGCGGGCACCGTCAGGTTCGTCCGGATCGTCAACGTCAGCACGAACGTCAGCCCGTAGCCGATCGTCGCGGGCGCGGCTACGATGCGCGGCTGCGGGATCGCGCTCGAGACGTACGGCGGGCAAAACTTGTTGATGGTGAACTCGTTTGGGTAGCAGAGATCGTCGGCGCCAGTGCAATTCGCGCCGAAGCACTGGGGCCCACACCCCACGCAGCAGTCGTACGGGTTGCTGCCGCCCGTGAGAAGACAGCTGTACTTGCACACACGAAGATTTGGTTGCTAACCAGGCTGATCATCGGGCTGAGTTTCAGGGTACTGGGCAAACTTAACCGGGCCTTAACCTCGGTCCAGGGCTGGTTACCGCCCAAGTCTGGTAGTTGGATGTATAACGACTTTTTGAAAACAGTCCATGATCAGCCCAGAACCATCCATGAATAGAGGCCAGAAACTCCTGTGTTGGAGAATTCATCTGTCACAATCGCGAGCTAGGTAGGTTTTCCCGGTTTAGATGTCTGCTGCTTTAATGCAAACCGGCAAAGCGAGCGATTTGAAGGGTTCGTGGGCGAGCAATTTTTTCCAGTGCAGCGGACGACGTGGCTCATCCATCAAAGCCCTTTTGGGATGGATTCCCCTCTCTTCCGCGGCTTCGACTTTTCATTATTGAGCTATCGACGTTATCGAGGCCTGCACCCCAACTCCAGACGACCGGAACGATCACGAAAAAATTCTGAAACCTGCACGACCTTACAAAGGGAACCTTTGCATCCCCGTCTTGGATCGACTTTGAGCTTCACGCTTCTGGCAGTTGGCACTTTTCAAAATTCACCAACCTGTCAGGGCCCAGTATCGCGAGCCCGTGGTAGAGGCGCGCAAGCCTTTCCGGGGCGAGGTTTTTCCACCGGGCCGCGGGGGGAGCCCCCGGGTGGTACAGGGCGGGTGTGAAGACCGGATCGTGAATGTTGGAGGGGCCGGTGTTGAGCCCGGCGCGGCCTTTCCGGCCGCCGTTGATGATCATGATCTGCGGGAATGGTGATTTTACAGGCATTTTTGGGATAGTTGTGGGCAGATTCTGGGCTGGTGAGAAATTGTTCACATGTTCAAAAATTGTATCTGATCAGCGGTTACCGGCCTTGGAACAGGGTCAAAGCCGGTTGTTAGTCCAATAGTCTTGAGACTCAAGTCTGGTAGTCAGCCTGATCAGCAGCCAAAAGTCCCGGTAGATCTTGTGTGCTCGAAAGCTGCGTCGTGAAATCGTCATCAGACCTTTCAAGACACGTTTTGCTAGCAGTCGGTTCTGAGAATGTGGCGCCATCAGATACGTCATGGAGCTGTCTGTCTGAGAACAAACGGCTCGAAGAGGGGCTACGTCGAGGGGGGCGAGAGAAACGATTTGATGAGTTGTAGCGCTACTTCTAGATAAGACGTACAAGCCACTTCTCATCACGACTTTTCCCCTTTTCCAGTGGCTTCTAGTGTGAAAGGAGCAGAGTAAACCTGATCATGCTTCTCGATTGACATTGAAAAACACAAATCCTGGAGTCGATTTTTGACTCTCCACATCTCCAAGTAGCTTAAAAACGCGCGCGTCACTTACCTGTCCGTTTGCCGTGATGATCCCGTCCGGGACGATCCGTGCGTCCGGCATGGTTTCCATAACCCACTTTGGGTTAGGGTCCAGCGGACGGATACGTCCGCAGGAGTCGTCCGCGGGCAGGTCGCGGCCCGGGTTAGGGTTAAACTTGCTGCCCCCGCAAACCAGGATCTCGGCGGTGTAATTGTTCTCGAGCGACATAGGTAGAAGTACCGACGTGCCTGCAGACAACGGTTAGGGGCTAGGTTAGAATCTGAGGGTTAGCTGGAAATAGTAGCTCGAACGCCCACCAAGAAAGTTGTTGGTGGGCCAGAGCGAGCGGGTGTCAAGGCGAAGGTAAAGAAAAGACCCGACGAAAACGTCAAGGTAGGCCCAAGTTGACCCCAAGTTCCGATATCGATCTGCCTGACTTTCGACCGAGGGAACAAAGAAAGCTACGAGCACAGAATAGAAGACGCGCTTCGAAATGACTCAGATCGGGATGGAGTCCAAATTTGCGTCCGACATGACCCTCCTTCCTGATCACCTCGCAGACGGAAAAGTTGCGTAACAAAACAGGCCAACTAAAACCTCCAGTTGGCCTCCTGACTTTCAAACTCGGTCCTGACCCTCGAGCTCCTGGATTCTCCAAGACAACATCGAATCCTTGGAATCGAAATTTTTCACTTGGTATGACACTTTTCACATCTGTTCAAAGTGAAAACGTTTCAGAAGGTTTCTGCAACAGTTCCTTTCAGACTTTGAACGGATGGCGAGCGTTGCAAAACGGAATGGTGCAAGATCCCGGGAGGCGTCCGCACCAGTGTACGGATACGACCGCGTGATGTTTCCCGGCATGTCCGGCAGCAGGATCTCGTCCCCGGTGTCGAAGTTGTAAAGCACGGCGTAATAGTTTGCCATCACGAAAAAGTAGCCGTTGGGCAGTAGATGCAGGAACGGGTACAGCGGCGCGGGGTACGCGCGCACCAGGACGGGGAGCGTCCGCAGCTGCGCGTCCGCGGGGGCCGTCCGCGGAACGATTTCGTACGTCGGGGAGGACTGCAAGTTGGAGAAGGGGAATCGCTAGAAATTAGAAAAACCGTGGCTGTATTTGAAAAGAAAATGCGACGAGGCAAACCTGAGTGACTCGGGTCACTCCGTCAAGCGACCGCGCTGGAAAAGGGTTGAGAACAGGGCTCTGCGGGAAGAACCTGGTGGACTGGTGGATCGTCAAGGTAGAATTGGATAGAATTCCAGTTGTCCCTGTTTTTGCGTGAGTCGGAATCCGTTTCATGCTGATCCAAGAAACATTCATCCTCTCACGCGTCATAAAGTCTTTGGAATTCAGACTGTGGGCTGACATTTCATACCGTCAGCAAATTTCTGCACCCTTTTACACATAAAAAAGTTCACAGAGCCGCAGATCAGTACAAGACATCAAAACTTCGTTCCATACTTGCCTGATTAGTGAACTGCATAAGGACGAGATCGCCCACGGGAGCGCCGCCGATGACGACGATTCGGACGCCGTCCGGCATCAAGTGCGCGGACGGGTACCAGCGCTTGGCCAGCAGAGTGACACCTGGCAGAACACCAGCCAAGAATCACGAAAGAGACAGATAAGGACGAAGCAAGAGAAGATCGTACCATATCTGGGAGTCTTTGACGCGGGCTGCGTGAGATCCAAAGGTGTTTCCAAAGGCAAAAGCGTTGATGAGGAGCAGCAGGAAAGTGACGAGCGCATCTGGATTTTTCAGGCATGAGCCCGCATGGAGGAAAGGATTGAGAGAAGCTCCAGCGAAGTATGAAACCCTTACACGCGGGAAAACCTCCGTCTGAAAAGAAGCTGTGAAGCGAGAACGAGGCTTTCTCGCTCGAAGCAAATGCCTATGGAATCTGGGCGATTCTGGAAAGCACGTGCCAAGCGCCCAATGGCCTCGAGCGCATTGGCGTCGAGCAAGATCTCAATGCGCTCAGCTTCAAAACAGGTTCTGATTTCACCAGCCAGAATGACACGACGCTTGAATAGCTCGGCAGAGTCGCCAAGAGCTCTCAAACTGCAAGAATTGTGGCGGTAGGTTCCAGAGTACTGAGGAACAAACAAACGAACGGAAAGTGACTTATCATCAAGTTCACATTACTTTGTTGAGAACTGTCACGTGCTTCGCAACGCATTCAAGGAACTCACCTCAGGAAAGCGCTTGAACTAGCAACGGCCAGCGATCATCTTGCACGACAAATGGCAAGAGCTCTACGAACATAATTTAGATTCTAGGACGCACCTCTTCGATTCATGCTCATAAGCGCACAGACTCGATACCACTCCTGCAACACACGTCAATCATTCTGAAACCGTCCTAAACTCCTCACCCGGATAGTTGTAGAAGTCGCAGTCTCCGTTCCCTGGGCACGGGTCCAGGAACCGCACCCCGGAAAACGCGGCGGCGTTTCCGTCCGCCGTGTTGAATCCGCCGGTGTTGACCAGCGTTCCGTTGGGCCAGAACTGCCCCGCGGAGCAGAACGCGTTGTCTATGATGTCCAGCCCACGTGGGCCCGCGGTGACGTTAGCAAGATCCAGCATTGACGCGGACGCCTGGTTGCCGTTCCGGTCTTTGACGTAGCTGTCGTCACGGTCAGATCGGTCGATCAATACCAGCGTGTTAACGACCGGGTTAATCGCCCAGTGGATTCCGCTGACCCCGGAACTGATGGTGACAAGGGACCAGGTTCCGTTCGGATTCTTGCAGGAGTAGTCAGTGGAAACCCCCGAGCGGTCGGGATCGTATGCGCCGGCTGGATTGATGGACGGGGAAACGAGGGTGTCGGTGCTTGGAGGAATCGGAGAGATGGCGAGGGAAGAGAAAGGGAAGAAAGAAGCGATCAGGAGAAGGAGAGCTGTCTTGAGGGAGGGAGACGGAGATTGGGGATCGCGGAGCGCCATGCTTGTGGGCTCTTGTAGAATTGCGGTGATCAGAAGCTGGGCATCTTTGGATGAGAGTGACTTTGATGATCTCCTGCAAAGCCTTCCAGGAAGGAGCAAGCGGCTTCTGTCTTCATAAGAGTAGGCCGCGACCTGAGAATTGCACTCTGCGCCAAGCAGAACCTCACGCCCCCTTCACAGAACCGCGTCTGGCCTTGGCCGCTTGACAAGATAACTTGCTTTGCGTGTGTGCGATGGGCGATTTTTTGGCCACGGTTTTCTAGCCTCCTCACACACCAGAGAAGGCCGCCACCGAGACACAACATCGTTGCTGGGCCATCCAAGCATAATGGTGAGCACACTTCACAGCGGCACTCCACCGATCAAGAGCGTTATGTAGACAATGCGTGGAGTTTTATGGATTTGGTGGACGCAAATGACGACAAGCCAACAGCCTCTTGAAACCAGTATTCGTCCTTGAGGTTATCAAAAGGGACTTGTGAGTAGCTTTGTAAGTGGAGTAAATTTTCCGTTCGAGAGGCTACTTTAAACTCCCAGGCCGAGGCGTCGACTTCAAGCTAGGAAAACGCAGTCCAGATCCTACGGAGTTACTTGGAGATGGAGTTCTGTAGCCTGACTTCGTCCTTTCCAACTTCGTTAGAGGCGAGAGGGAGTCCCCCCAAGAAAAGTAGAACCAGCTTGGTGTTGTAAGTGACACAAAGGTAATCGAATAATGGTTAAAATCGACCAGCCGACGTCTTAAGAGGGCTCGATCGCAATGTATAACATAAGCTGGTAAAAATGTCACCGGCTCTGTGATGTTCGAGGCACTAAAGCGTCCCGGTTCTGCACCCCAAAGCTTGATGAAAAGGCGGGCGTTGCTTAGGTGGGCACTGTAAATGCGGAACTCCTGTGTTGGTTGCTTTGCTTTATAGAAGCGGATCGCGACACTTCACCTAGGATTGGTCGCACTCAGCGACTACATAACACATACGAGAAGTCTGGTTTAAAAGTTGAAGACCCAAGGTAGGTGGTGGGTCGACACTTTCGGAAGGTAGGGCTTGACACTTTTCCGTAACCCCTAGGAGAATGAAGTGGATATGCTCGTATTCATTGACCTGAAGAAACGTATCGAGATTTGTGGCGACTTGGCCCTCGAGAAAACGCAGCCTCGTTTTCTCCGAAGCTCCATCGTGGACGATCCACAACGAGCAGACCGCCGATCCTGCTGCTCTTACCGTCAGACGTACAGTATCTGATGTAAACGTCTACACTGTCGCGGGAAACTTCGTACTCAAATATAATCTGCAGCAAGACCAAGCGACTGAGGCGATGCACTGTTCGGATTAGCAGGAAAAACGGAAAGCATACGTGTCCGAAAAAAGTTTTCGTCGTTCTGCAACGACTGCTTCTTGACTCGAGCTTGCAGTATACAATGTCCAATCAAGGTCTGACGCCATGTGGCTCAAGACGTCAGCAGGTGGCGCAGGCTGGCATACATAGACAGTACTCACTCGCGACGTGGGGGCTCAATCTAGGGACATATGCTGTGTTGAGAACACACCTGACTCTAAGAAGAAGTGAACGTCAGTAGAACTTTCCTCATTGAGTTTCGCATTGAAGCAGGCACATGCCGAGCACGCAAAGCAGCATTTCGGCATATGTATCATCAGATGAGGGCACTGCTCGCTATCCAGTAAATCGAGACCCGGTTTTAAGTACAATTTTCGGTATGTGCAGGGTGGATCAAGTCCACCACCGATCTGAAAAAGGGGACTTTTCAGTCGATACTGTGCTTATGATTTGGTGTGCATTTATAGAGCGCACATGTTCTTAAAAAGGGGACTCTTCAGTCAGAAGCGTTCTGAAAGTCGGTTTAAGACCGTACTGAATCCGGGTCCCAACTTTTCAGCGCTCCTCAAAGACAAAGGACTGGACTCCCGTCTTCCACGTCAATCAAGAGCGAAGCCGCCTGTCAGAAGTAACAGGGAGCGACTCCTAGATCCTGTTTGTTATAGCAGACGGTGCCGCACGTTAGCTCGACTCTTCGTTCAATTCAAGGATTGAACGGGAGAGAAAACTTGACTCAGTCGACGTATGTGCCTTTGGCACTCTTGCGCAAATCTCTCTCAGACAACGTTGGTTCCTGATATACTGAGTATGAAATATCGAAACACATGTGAGATGGCATTTACAATTGAGAGGGCCCAGTCAATCCGTTCGTTTGGTTCAGCGCTTGCACATACAAAAGCACCGGAAGAAGAGAGCTATCGCTCACGGCGGGTTATACTGAAGGTGGAGAGGTGGGGTGATCAATCAACTCCACCGGCTCTTCGACTCGCATACTGCCTTATGAATCAAACAAGGCGGGTAGAACTGTAGAAAGGCTGCGATTCACCTTTGAATGTCGAATGAACTCGACATGCAGGCCCGGACGTGATGCTGTAAGCTCAGACGTAGTCATAACAAGCTCTTTGCAGCTAGTACTAGTACTAGGGGGCAATATATGGTTGCGGCTTCGTACGTTTTATCGTCTGGATTATCAACCTACTTATCAGTTTTTTCCCCCTTGAATCAACAGTACATCAAGTATCGCTTATAGTTGCCTGCGAGAAAGGAGAGGTGCCTGAGCGCGGCTAGCTTGGCGGGCAGCGCCGGGCCTGGAAGGCATATGGCGCGCGGCGCGGCGCCAGAAGGCTGCAAACTTGCGCCGGGCGCGGCGCCAGAAGGCCGGCGCGGCTGCAAACTTCAAGTTGCGCCGGGCCGGCCGCAGCGCGCTAGGGCTTCAAGCTTTGAGGCGACCCTGACCGTAAGATTGGCTCCAAATCGACAGCTGCTAACAGCTCAACTGGCGGCGCATCATCACTCGATGCCGTTGAAATTCAAAATTGATGGCGGGCAACGGCCAAAATATTTTGATTTAAAGTGACGTCACAGGAAGTAATACCGAAGATGTCAACATCTAAAAGTCAAAGCTCGGGGCAAGCGGTAGGAAATTGCATGGTCTGCTGCCTACAGCACAAGCATTCGTACCGGGCACAAGCTCAGCGCACACGCCAGCGGCATCAGCATGACAGAGGAACCGGTGACACAAGAATCTGTCACCTCGAATCGTATCCTCTTCCTGGCTCCATATGGTGCCACGTAGGATACAGGCAGATACGGTATCTAGGTACAGTAGGTAGCTTTCCCAGCAGCTAGGCTGAACTTCGAACTTTGAAGTCTGCCAACCATGCACAATCCAGCCTCCAGGACTCAGGAGAGGGGAGCTGAACAGTGAACGCGAAGTAGCTAGCTGATCAAGCCTGAAAGGTCGAACTTTGCTCAGATTGAACCTTCCTGAATCCTGAACAAGGTCTGATCAATCTCACCCGTTCTCCTTCCCCTCACATTCGCTACTAGGTACTCTCAAAGACCACATTGCCCGCTATCAGCTCCAGAAGAAACAAGTAGACATCCAATCAACCTAGATCTCTAGCCAGCACAATGGCTCGCGCCGGTGTGTTGATGCTGGTCTTGGCGGCGGTGGCTGTTGTCGCTTTCGCGTCCGATGCGGACCCGGTGGCTGACTTTGTACTCTCCGCAGCCAATGGCCCCAGTAAGATTGCTGCATTACTGAAAGCTCCCTGCTTCCCTGCCGCTAGAAGTTTCCCTTTTCTCCCTCTGTGTCCCCACTTCTCGGGAGGCCACTTGAACTTGGGCATGTCAATCATGGAATGTAGTGGCGTGCTCGTAATCGTGAAATGAGCTGGCGTGCTCTTGGTTCAGTCGCGTCCATTGCTTGCATTGTGAACTGTCCCAATGTAAAGTCCTGGTTTGTGAACATGGTTAATGCCAACGAAACAGTGTTTGGATTAAGGACCCCCACCAGCAAGAGTGGTACAGCTGTCAGGTCTTGTTCTTCAGTGTAGGAGACGAGAGATGGTTGCTCCCTTTTGATTGTCCTTAAAACACTGGGATGGCCCCTGAAGTGCATTATGCAACTGACTTTGGATTTGAGCTGCAAACTCATACCAAATGATCATGAGGCATTCGTACTTCAGCAGAACAAATGCTGTCTAAGCATAAATTGTTTGTGAGCAGTAGCAGTGAGCAGCGGATATGGAGAGCGTTTTCAGACCCCCACGCATGCATGCAATGCCAGGCTTTAAGGAGCTCTCCGTCTGACAAACCAATTGGCAATGCTGTCAGGCCCTCTCAGCTTAGCTTAGTCCTCTGAAGGCCTTCTCAGGCTATGAGTGTACTAGTGCCCTTATGATAGCCTAGTGGCTATCTGGACGTCCCCACCTTGCAAACCCCACCTTTAGCTACCCGCTAAACCAACTCAATCATACACACAGATTTGTTCTGCTTTGCGGGTATCATTGAGTATCAGACGTTGAAAAGAGATGGCTTCCAGATCTTACCAATCCTTCCAGTGTTGATTGACAGCAAAGCTTCTGAGAACGCAAATTGAGCACAAGAAGGGTCCTTCCAGCTTTTTCCAGCACTCATGAGGTTCTTCAGTTCGCACATGTCAAGTATCCACGTGAGTCCTCTGAAACATGGACTCTCTTTTGTGTTCCTACAGTCACTGGCGGCAACTTTGCCTTCCGTGGTCTGAACAACGTCAACGTGACATCCGGCCAGGGGAGCGGTGCCAAGTCTGCCAATGCGGCGAGTTTCCCGGCTCTCACGTAAGCCGCTCCTACAGTCCTTACCGGGAGAAAACAGTATTTGATTCTGGCGGCTGGACACAAGGCCGGCGCCACCTTTCCGTTCTCTTTGGCAACTCCGTGTACGGGAGGGGTCGCCCTCCAATCAGCTTTGCAATTGTTTTAAGTTGTGCAGGCTAATTGTAAAGCTGCTTGCCTTTCCTGTGCTCTGTAATGCAGATTTAAGCGCAGAAGCTCTCCTCTGTCGCAACCCGAAGAAGCAGCTCAGAGCGATGGTGCTCAAGTGATTACTTGCCTCTCGACCAGCGGTTTCTCTGGGTCCCATGCTTCTCCTGTTGCGCAATGACTCAGCTGTGGGATCTCTGCCGGGTTTCATCCTGGGATTGCATGCGCCAGAAAGACGTACGATGAAGTATCACAGAGAAAAGGACCGATACAGGACAATTGCAAAGTGCTGGACAATCAGCGACGGTTTTTAAATTGCTGCAGAGACCTCGCTTGAGTCTGAGTCTGACGTCCGAGATGGACTTCCATTTTTGCAGGTCCCAGGGTATCTCGTACACCTACATCAACTACGCACCTTGCGGCCAGAAGTGAGTTACAAGCCCTTTCTCCATCTTTAGTTTTCCGCATTCAATCCATGCAATTTTCTCAATCTGTATTCTCGAATCCTTCTTAAACCCACCCCAATCCTACTTTGTCATTCTGCCGGAGCTGACCCACGGCTCTTTGATGAGTCCCCACTGCTACTTCCGGATTGAGCCCACCTTCCGTCCCTCTTCTTGTCCATCTTTTCCACTTTTACTGCTTAATTCTGCTTTAAGCCACCTCTCTTCTGTGCTTCGGCCAACCTGAGTCAACGATTCCTCCTAGACCACTTCCTCTTTCCGCGCGTGTGATTTTCTGTCTCCAAGAGCGCTCAGTGTCATACCCATCTGAATCCATTTCTTGTCCCTTGTTTTCTTTTCTCCTAAGTCTTTCTTTGCTTCCCTTCTTGCGATCCTTCATCTGCTTCATCTTGAGCTATTTTTGCGCACCACTGTTTCTTCATTTTGCATGTAAGTGAATTGCGGTTTGCAGAGCCCGACAAAACTCATGAAATCTTTCACGTTATGGGGTTCAAAGTCATGTGTCTCTCCGATCCGTGCGCCGCTGTTGCTGCTCTGAAAAGCGTAACGACTTTGGCAACTACTTACGGTGATTGCCGTCAGCTCTCTGGCTGTGTCTGAAGCTTCTGCCAAAGCAGGCCTAAGCACACTGAGCGCGTTTTCATGGTGAGCAATAACGTGCAAGACACAAGTCTCATGGAAGAAAGCAGGGGAGCGCTTTGTCGAGCAGACTTTAATATTACGAACTTCTTTACCATACACATACTTATACTTACATACTTTTACTTATCTGACCTTTGCTCCCCTTATGGTGCAGCCCCATCCACACCCACCCCCGCGCCACGGAGCTCCTGTTCGTGATCGAGGGCCAGCTGTACGTCGGCTTCGTTGACACCAACAGTGAGTTTCACTCTGCAAGCTCAGCCTGGACTCGCTCCGGTGTCAATTGCCAGCCTTTCGGGATCTGTGGGTCAGTCGAAGCCACTCCCAAATCGAAAGCAGCGCTCTCAAAATAGAACTTTGGGCCGACCTTCGCAAGAAGCTTCACTGTGCGATCAGGATTAGCATAGACGATTGGCTGATCTCCTTCCATCCTCAATCCACAGCCTCGCCTTTACAAAATGCCTACTCCCCCTGTAGATTTCTAAAATTCGACCTTAGCCATAAACGAATCTCCGCTGAGCTGTGAAACGCCGCTTTTCCGTCTCGCCACCCAATCGACTCTTACAATACCCACTCAAAGTTGCGTCTCAATTGAGCAAGTGGATTCCGAGAGTGCAAATGCTCGCTGCCGTCACTCACCCTTCCTCCTGAGCCGCCGACGTTATCTTTCTTTGCCTGCAGACACCCTGTACTCGACCACTTTGAACGCGGGTGACGCGTTCGTCTTCCCCCGCGGTCTGATCCACTTCCAGCAGAACACCAACTCGAACAGCGGAGCCAGGGCGCTAGCTGCGCTTAACAGCCAGAACCCAGGAACCCAGGTTAGCAAACCAGGGTTTGCGATTTTGGGTTCTATTTTATGGGTTTGACAACGTTTGCGGGTTTTCATTCTCAGTTAGTCACCAGCCCGAGCAGCAAAGCCAGGGCGCTTCCGGCGCTCAACAACCAGAACTCGGGAACCCAGGTTATATATTCTGGGTTTTGATTACAATGGCTCTCGAAGACATTAAGGAATGTCTCGCGCCCAGCAAAGGACCGGCTCGGGCAGGTTAGCCAACGCGCTCGCAGCGTTCAACAGGCAGAGACCTGGAAACCCACCTCAAACTCCGGGTCAGACTTTTGGGTTTGTGCGCTTGTGGTGACCAAAAGTGTGGGATGTTGGTCTACTCTCTTCAGGCAGATCCTTGTCATGGCCACGTCGCCGTGGTTTTGAGGAGCCAGAACAGTCCGTCAGTGCGTGCTTTGATGCGTAGTGCAGTATATCCTCGTGTTACGCTCTTGCTGGGTTGGAAGGAATCAAATGGCAGGGATTGATGTTACAAAGCTCCAAGCAGGACGGCCAGTGTGGAAAGCGGCGGAGGGGTTCGTATGCCAGTCCCTCGGAGTCAGGGAAGGAATAAGGTTGACTAGCAGAAAGCCGTTGGTCCGTTCCGGTAGCTGTCTTGGGAAAGCAGCGCATTGGCGTCGAGCGCTTGCTGCAGAAGTTTCGAGCAGGAGAAGCACCTGAGAATGACTCCGAGAGTAATTAAAGTAGTTCCGGAGGAGTGGCCTCGTTCAAGCGCGTTGAAAGGATCCACTTCCCCCACTGCCATCAACGCCGATTCAGCCGGCTTTGTAACTCCCAGATCGCTGGCACTGTTCGCCGTTCAACTTTTGGAGCTGCGCAACCGTCCGATAAGAACCCAACATGTCCTACCCGGCCCACGCTCTCGTATTCCTCCTCGCAGAGGGTCGGCAGCGAGCTCTTCCCCTGATCTCCGCATCCTCACCAGCGTCTCCCGGGTCGTAATGCTAACACTTTTCTACGTTTTCGACGTCCTTCGACCGTCCGATGTCAAAAACCGTGCTAATCCTACGGCTCATCTTGCTTTGGGTCTTCGCAGAGGGTCGGCAGCACGCTGTTCCTGCCCAGCGGCATTCCCGGAACCATCACCCAGGTCGCTCGGTTAACGGTCTTCGAACGTCCGATGTTTAACACCGTGCCAATCCATC
>DF236952.1:235447-277584 GCA_000708835.1 Klebsormidium nitens | reverse complement strand
CCAATCCATCGGCTCACGCCTCTCCTCATATTTGCAGAGAGTCGGCAGCCGCCGCGCTTTTACTGCCCAGCGGCATTCCGACCACCATTACCCAGGTCGCATTCTGCTAACGGTCTTCGACCGTCCGATGTTTTGAAGCATGCTTATCGTGCGGCTCACACTTTCTCAATTTTTCGCAGAGGGTCGGCAGCGCACTGTTCCTGCCCAGCGGGATTCCCGGAACCATTACCCAGGTCGCGTTCAACGCCCAGTCGGCCGCGATCGAAGCCATCAAGGCGAAGTTCCCAGCCTCCGGGAACCCTGTCGGCACTAGCGACACCGGGTGCGGTGAGGGCATCACTTATCAGTCCAACTAAAGGATGACGTGACCTAGCTAACGGCAGGGTTAAGATTTGTTGGTTGAACATGGATTCCGAGCGAGGTTTAGGGGCGCGAAATGGGTTCGCTTGGTCGCCAGATGATTTGAAGTAGGCTGATCTTAGAAGTCGCGTTGACCCCAGTATGCTTGAGAGTCCATAATGAGTTACTTGCCAGAGTCTGTACTAGAGTCGTACCTATGCCTTCAGTCTGCAGCTAGAACGCAAAGCAGGTTGGCTGCGCGCGAGTCGTAGAGGACGAGACAATAACCCATTTTTCCAAGAGATATTTCAGACGGATTTACTCCAATAAACACTCCACATGTACTTTTCGATATTCTCTGAGGCTCCTCAAGGCTCCTCAAGGCTCCTCAAGTTTCATATTCGACATCTCACTTGTTTTTCAATGCATGTCCAATTGATCATGTTTGATCAGGCACGTGCACCAATATGTTTTGACGACGCTGGGCAAATGTGTTCTTATGTACTTTACCGCCCCTAACACGAACGTCTTCATGCAAACCTGTAGGAGGCCAAAGTCGGTTGAGAATAACTTCTTTTCGTGAGGACATGTGGCAGCTCACGCCGGTGCGACCATAAGTTTCTCATGGCATGCAATCTTTACACTGATTTGCGAGATCGCAGGAGTGCCTGCTCCTATGTACAACTTACTTAAGTTAAAATCTTAAATGAGTTGGACCACATCTTGGTTGTCCCAGATGTAGTGCATGGTTTAGACACGTGCATGCGCGGCATTGGTGACATAACGCCATGTGATGCATCAACTCTCTCGATCTGTTGATTTTGGTTCATCTCATGATCAACCATACCCTAATTGTTGCACGCGAGGATCATACCGAGGGCCACCGCGGTTCACACGTACGATCCACCAAGCTCAGCTTTCGAGCCTCGACGTCGGAGCTGCCTCTCACATGTACGTATGGGCCAATAATAGGAGTCAAAAGAAGCACAAATTGCACTAAAGTGCCTACGTACTATGTGGCGGCGTCTCTGTTTGAAGCGTCTTGTCGCTTTTCATTACGAAGAGGGTGACTCCTTCCTTAGTTCGCAATTCTGCAGCGTCAAAGAGAACACCAACTTGTTCCAACTTTTCCTGTTCTGCGAGCACAACTCGAAACGATTTCCTCGCCGCCAGCAACAACCAAACGGACTCCAGCCTTCCCTGTAGCCAGCAGCATCTTATAGATAACACGTATAGTTATTATATGGAAAAAGTAGCCTGTTTCTCCTGCGTTCAAAAATATCCTACGTCATCCTTACGTCACCCCAGGTCCTCAAGACAACCACCCACGAAGCTCGTGCACTACCTACGTCAGCTGCACCCACACGGACTTCGATGGAATGTTGGATTCGTGGCAGAAGAGGTAATAGTAGCCGGGGGGCGCGATGAGGTTGCTCGGTGGGGCGGTGACGGAGGCGGTGACGTCACCGGTAGATTTGGAGTAGGTGAGGTTGGCGTAGTCGATGTCCAGCCAGACGAAGCGGTGGCCCATGTGCTGAGAGTGCGTGCCTGCAGCGGGAAAAACTAGGATGGGCACCTTTCTGTTTGCAGGGTTGCACTTCGTTCCGTTCTTTGGGTGCACTAATCAGCACCTCAGTGGAGCCGTTTTCAACAACACCGAAGGGTCAATCGTTGCTCGTGGCCTTTGTATACTTCGCAGCTGAAGTCTAGTTGCGGAGAGGAGTTGCAAGGGCCATCTCGCCAGAGCCGGCTTCAATAAGCACGTTGGTTCGAGGGTCCTCTTGACTTCCACCCGTTCCTCGATGATGAGACGAACTAATGATTCTTACCAAAAGAGACAGTTCGAGGTCGCAATCGCTTCAAGTCTCCGTGCCAAACGGCTTCCCTGCGCAATCAGCCGAGCGGGCGCTGTCCAAACGGCGCGCTTTGATTCAGACTAACCGTTGGAAAAGAGCCTTCTTCCTCAAAACCCTAGAACCCTAGTCCCCTGAAACCTGTTAACACTCACCGAAGCCCGGGTTCACAATGGCCGCGCGCACCGCGGGCGCGGTCAGCCCCGACCGCACCCGGAACACCACCTTGAACGCCTGCCCATACGCGATGCCGGCCGGCGCGCTGCTTATGACGGGCTGTGGCACGGCGCTGTTGAAAAAGTATGGCGGGAAGAAGCGCTCGATCGTGTACTCGCTCGGGTAGCAGTCCGCGTTTGGGGCGTTGGTACACGTGTAACCATATGATTCGTAGCACGTGGGCCCGCACCCGGGGCAGCAATCATAAGGGGCACTCCCCCCGATCAGTATCGCGCCGTCGGGGCCCAGTGTTGCGAGGGAGTGATACAGCCGTCCGATGGTGGTTGGGTTAAGGTTAGTAAACCGGGTGCCGTTCGGCGCCCGGGGGTTGTAGAGGGCGGGCGTGAGGACCGGGTTGTGGGCGAATGAGGTGCCGTTGGAGTTGCCGGCGCGGCCCTGCCGGGCGCCGTTCACGATGACCACCTGTAAGCCCAACGGAATTGAAATAGGTACTACTGACTGAACGTAAACCTGGAGTTGCAAACTCTAACGCCATATTCGAGCTGCGAGAGAACAGAGTGCTCGACGTTCTCCAGTCATCCGTGCTTTAGGACCTGCTGTTTGGGGGAAATCAAGCTTTCACAAGCAGGACGAGATACGGCTTGACGGGGTCAGCGGGTAAATACTGCTTTGCGGTAAACAGGGATCGGAATCTCGAAAGATTCATCGAGCGGGGGGCGAAACTTCGTAACGAAACGCATTCACATCGAAAGCGGGATCTGGGAAAGAAAAGCAGACGAACCCCGATGGGGTCTCTAAACGAGCATTTCGGAAGACGAATCTTACAACCATCCCTTAACTGCAGCAAGCACCATTTGAATGGTCTCGCAAGATCAAAGCGCTAGGGAATCAAACCAGAAACTTTCGTCGCGGATTCACTCGCTCCAAGCTGCCAACTCCAGTGCTAGCTTCTGTGATGCCAGGATAAACGACCGCCCATTCTTCGAAACCACTCGCCTGTCCGTTCGCCGTCATGATGAGGTCCGGCATGATGCGGGCGTCCGGCATGGTCTCCATCTCCCACTGCGGGTTGGCGTCCAGCGGACGGATGCGTCCGCAGGAATCGGACGCCTTTTTGTCCCGTGACATGTCATTGTCAAAAGGAGAGCCACCGCAGACCAGGATCTCGTGCGTGTAGTTATTGGCGGAGGACAAAGGAAGGAGCACCGAGGAACCTGCGCGGGCGAGGAATAGGTGGGCAAAAACTCCCGGTATCGCCACCCGAGAGAGAGACGATGTGGGTTGAGATTCAGTGTCTGCGACATCGAATGTTTAGCGCAGCTAAATGCGTTGATAGGGGGTTACTCTCAGTTATCTTCCCGACTCAAGAATCAGGTTCTTGGAGGCAAGTGAAGAAAGTGGAACACAAAGGTGCTCAGATCTTGGCCCGAAATCTTTGTTATCGGCTGGTTTCCGAAGAGGATGAGAACCCCGACAAGAAAACATTCTGACCACACGATTGATTGGGTCGTCCTCTAACGCCAGAAGTTTTTTGCCCCTACACATGGATGATTGTAAGCTGGTTAGAAAGTGGAATTGGGCAGTAAAAAGTCCTAAAAAGGCCCGTTTGATTGTCCAACAATATGACACTTAGGTCCGCTGATCAGCCTGGTTAGCGACAATATTCTCTATGACGAAAACAACTGGTCTCAGGAAACTAAAGCAATCAACCGAGCTGACGAAAAGCCCCACCGGCCCAGGGGTAAGACCGGCAGATCTTGCCCGGGATATCCGGTAGAAGGATCTCGTCCCCCGTGTCAAAATTGAAGAGCACCGCCTGGGTGTTGGCCATCACGAAGAAGTAGCCGTTGGGCATTAAATGCAGGAACGGGTACAGCACGGCCGGGGACGCGCGCGTCAGCAGCGGCATGGGGCGGAGCTGTTGCAGACGAGGACACGTGTCAGACGGAAATTAAGAAATCTTGTCTCGCTGTTTCCAGAGGAGGTCAGGGCAGACACTTGAAACGCAAAATTCTACAAAATTCGTAAACGGGAATGAGCGGAATAAGGGTTTTCAAATGCAAAAAAGGCATTCGCATCCATTCTTGAATAACCCCTTCGGTGAAGACAGCTGTCCTTCGATTGAAGAAAATTGAAACACCAATAAACTTATTGAAAGAATTTTGTTGAACGTTGAAGACCAGATCATATCCAACCGCCGCAACACCAGATGAACACCCGCTTCTGGTTCGAACGTTGCCCTGATCTTGAGTCACAGACTTGTTCCTATTTCTCCAAACTCGGACTTGTCACCACCGTTCAACAAATGTAATTCACCTAGCTTCTGGTTCGATTGCTGCTGCACCAATTGTTCTTGAGTCACAGAATCCATTTCTTTCCAGATCCGGACTTGTTACCGCCGTATCGAAAGTGTAAGCCGTGAGAGGTACACTCGAGCAGAGACACGTACCTTCATATCCGCCGGTTTGGTCCGAGGATGGAACTCGTACGTCGCCGAGTTGGATTCCTCATCATCGATGAGGAAAATGAAGCCCTGAGTGGATCCCCCGATCAGGATCAACCGGTCACCTTCCGGCATTATGTGGGCGGTCGGGTACCAGCGCTTCGCCAGGAGTGTGACACCTGGCACAAGATGAGCCACAAAGACGTGAGCGAAAGATAGCTATTGGTCCAGAGTTTTGGAAGCTGGGGTTTATTTCAGCGACGGCACGCGCACGGGTTTAGGAAGCACTGCGTCCTCGTACATAGGGATTTATTTTGGGCAGCGGAAGAAGGTGCAGATCCAATTCTTACACGAAATCCCTCAACCGGATGCTCCGTCCCGCCTCCGTGGATGACTTGACGTTCATCAAATGAACTCCGATGCTCACCTCAAGTCGGCAGCATTTAGCCATGTCCAAAAGCGGAACAAGCCTGTTTTACATGACTGTGAAACAGAGACGTTTTCTCGATGCTATCATTGATGCGCTCTGAAAAGCCTTGGCGAGCAGATAACAGGAATGATGAAAGGGTACCAGGTTTCAATGGTACCCTGAATGATGTTTCGGGGTACCATTGAAACATCATTCAGGGATACATTCAACCCGTTTTTTGGACCCAACTTTCCAACTTCTCTTGTATCAGTCACCAGAAAGCACGAGTTCCTCTTCTGAGATTCCTTTCAGAAGAATGTTCGGAGATGCGTGCAGAATCTGGAAGATCCATCACTTTCTTTGTGCGGCGCCAGCAATTGAGGCCACCCTCAGATTATTCCCTCGGCTTCCTTGCTTCTGTTTGCTTGTCGAAAAGATCAGGGTACGTCTTCGGATGATGAGTTCATCCGTCCTTCTAGGCAGCTTGCATCAGTAGGACTGATCCATCACACCCGGTAGATTCAGAACGCTTTCAAAGCGTCAAGAACAGCTCACAGCCATGAAGATCTCCAATACTCACAACTTCCCTTCCTCTGAACGAAGGAGCAAAGCCTCTCCTCACGGCGCCCTCACCTTTGTACTCATAAAAGTCGCACGTGCCATTCGCAGGGCAGGGATCCAGATTGCGCACCGCGTTGTAGCCGATGTCGGACCCGCTGGTTTCCTGGTACCCCCCCTGCACCACCAGTGTCCCGTTGGGCCAAAACAGCCCCCCGGAGCAGAACGCGTTGTAGATGACGTCCAGCGCGCGCGGCGCGGCCGCGGGGTTCGCCAAATCGTGCGCGCACGCGACCGAGGGGCGGCCGTCGGGGAGCGTCAGGTAGCTGTTGTTTTTGTCGCTCCGATCGATCATCACCAGCGTGTTGACAATCGGTGTGATCACCCAGTGAACCCCCGAGACGCCGGACTTGGTAGTGACCACGGTCCAGACACCTCCCGGTTTTGTGGTGTTGTAACCGGTGGACACACCGGAAGCGTCGGGGTCGTAAGCGCCGGAAGGGTTGATCGCTGGGCTGACGCGAGAGTCTGTTGAGGGAGGCAGAGGGAGAGCGGAGGAAGAAGGAAAGCAGAAGAGACACAGAGCTGTGAGAGAGGTGGGAAGAAGGGTAAAGAATGGGCTGGCAAAAGAGCGCTTGCGGCCTGCCATTCTGGGAAGAATTGAGGAGGCAACTTGTCAGAAAGGTGATTTGTCAGAGGCTTAGGATGCGAAGAGGGACTCTCTGTGAAGAACTTGCCAGAGCTGAAGATAGTTTTGAGCCGCAGTACCTTGGGTTGGCGCCTCTTTACAGCCACTTTCAATGGCAACTCTCTAAACTTTTGCCCTTACTCTGTCGAGCCAGAAATGCACACAGAACACAACTTGCAGCGGGCCTGGTTTTCTGAAGCAAACTGGCATCGACGACGAAGTGAGATCGATGGGCGCCCACAGTTCGAAACCTTACCGCGTCGAAGGACGCCGTCCCTGGAATAGCGTCTCATCCTCTGACGTGCGGAAAGGCTAACTTGGCAAGGGTTCTGCGGGACATATGCCCACATGGAAAAAGACGTGGCAAGCGCATGTGGCGTCACCTTTCGGCGTAGGAGAATGGGAAGCTTTCTCGCTGGTTCGTGCGTGTTGCCATGTTCTTTCTCGAAAGGCCCGCGAACGGCGATGTCTTACATGCGGCTTTTCTTACAGAGCTCTCCTGATTGAGGATCTCATCCCTAACGCATTGCATCGCGCAAAGGAGGGCCAGAAGTTCCTACATCCAGATCTTTGCTTCGGTGCTTTAAACAGGTCAGAGTTACAAATTTTATCATTTGATCATTTCATATGGTGTCTCACAGCGAAGCAGATTTCGAGTTTGCTGTGGGAGCCAATCTCGAGAACAAGCGGCAGAGTGAAACGTCTTTGAGCAGGCTTTTTTAAAAGCCAAAGAAACGCCGGCCTTGATTCTAGGAGGAAGCTTCTGCAGAGGTGAAATCGTCCTCTAGACGCAGCTTGATGAACTCAAAAGCTCTGATGCTCAGCAAAAGCACTAGCTTAGACGACCGATCTGATCAAGTTGAGTTTCTACAGAAATATTCTACTTCTCAATGGGAAGCTTTTTACGGGCACGATCGATATCTGCGTTTTCCAGAGTCGTCCGTACGTCAAGTTCGAGCGACCGGCTTGTATAAGGGCAAGACCAACAGAGCAATTTGCCACTAGGACTGGATGACCAGTGAGCCGTCAGCGGTTTCGTGATGAGCACACGGGAGTAATGACGCCGCACAGCCGAACAATTCTGCAACCACGCAACAACTCCCTCGATACGGAAATAAATAAAACTCAAGAAAGATAATAGTAAGCCAAGATAATAGGAAGCTCCGACTAACACTAAAACCCTAACCCAAAAAGAGACCCGTTCCGCACCAGTACCCACCCTAACCACCAGACTAACCCTACCCGTCCCAGGTGGTTACCATACTATTATCTTGGCTTACTAGTATTTTTCTTGAGTTTGATAAGAAATCAACTTAATTACTTCGTGTGGGTTCAGAAGTAAGCAAGCGAGTCGTAGGTTGGACCCAAGCTCGTCAGTGGATTATTGGTCTTGTACAGTGCACGTTTCCAAGAATTTACCACAAAAGAAAATCCACATGGGTCTGGAGACGATAGCGAAATCTCCTCATGTGACTGGAAGCTTGACGAATGCTGCCGGAAAGTCGTTGATGCGGTCACGTGGGAAAATGCGCCTTTGAAAAGCTGTTGAGATGTTGAATGCAAAAGCGGCGCCTTCAGCCCTGATAATACCAGCCCGCCAACTAAGTCTGCGGAGTGTTCGAGACTACGCTCCTTCGCTATTGGTCGCCGGTTGGCCAAAGTCCTTTTGCTCGAACCAAGGGCTGAAGAAGCACATCATTGCTGTCCAGTGTTCAACGTTGACACGTGATCTGACCCGGGCGTTACGTCAGCTGGACTGAATTGCTTGCGGGAATCGTAGAAAATCCGTTCTTCATCAAGTCAACAAGGTTACTTCGGCTCGGAGGCCAACTCACGAACCAATCTACAGGAAGCTCTGGCTTCTAACCAGGCGGATTACCAGACCGATTCTCTGGTTACTAGACAGTTAACCCGGCTTTAAACAAGTTCCGGGGCTGGTTACCGCCCAAGTCTGGTCAATGGACACATAACCATTCTCTACCAGCCCATAGCCAGCTCATAACCATCCATGGTTAAGGGCCAAATACTCCTGTGTTAATCCGAGACGACGAACAACCGATTCTACCGCTCGAAGTTGACGTAAAGAGAAGGACGTACTCATAGAGACGGGGCACGTAAGGGACCCAAGTGAAGGTCAAGAAGTTCGTCGTGCTAGCCCGTATCAGCTTTGAATGTCTGCATGTTGTGTGACGCATGTGCATGACCACATTCGGAATGCCTGTGGCCTTCGTTTGAGGCGAGCGGACCAACAGAGCAAGTTTGGATTTTACAAGACTTGTTGCGATCTCAACGTGTTTGTCTAACACCACAACGCGTACCTCCTGAACTCAGAAACTCCTCCTTCCTTTTTCTCAAGGGGCTTCGATCACGCCCATGCACTCGCAAAATGAAGCTGTCGATTGAGTAGCAACAGGATCCAATGCACGCTTCTCCTCGAACTAAGCGCACACCAATGAAGGAAGGCGAAATCCCCATAAAGCGTCCCATACCTAGTTTCTACCTCTCGTGGGTGCACGCCGGCGCGCACTCATGACATCCGCTTCACCTATCTGACTGGACATCGACCATCGTAATTTTCAAACTTCGAGTTCAACCTTCTGTAGACGTGCCCAAAACAGCTGCAGCATTGCCGAGCAACTAACTCAACGCGCCGAGGAGGGTTTTGAAGGTTGTCCCTCTTTCTGTCAACATTGGGCCCGGAATATTCCTCTGGGTACGACTACTAGCTCAGAAAACGTGACACTCAAATTGGGGTGTGCAGCTGACGCCACATTGTCGACTCAGGGAGTGCGCGTCACCTTGAGCACGGTGTCTGTTTGGTACGGCGTGGATCGGATGTTAAGCGCTGTTGGCCTGTTATTATGAAGGCCTATTCGGGAAAAACAAAGAATAAAAAAATAAATGAAAAGCAGCCCGCCGCTTGTCGTCAATAAAAAGGGAAGCTTTTGGTCGAGGCAGACTTTGTGCCGATTGTCCTTCTCACACCAGTACTACCAATCAGCTTTTGTTCAACCTTTGATGGTACTGCTTTCAACTCAACTCAGGACAGACCGTCGGAGAGAATTCTTGTTTCAAAGCAGAGCCAACGCTTCTAGAATCGACCGAAAAGTTTAACGATGCACCGCCTGTTCTCCCCTCGTTCTCCCTGTGCAATGATTGGTCCTGGAATCTCCACCGACCGCCCCCCGACCGCTGCTCTGCCATGTAAATTATGAGCAGCGAAGTCTGTCCTTGACAGCGAAAGACTGCTGGCGCCCAGACCTCATTTCATAGTATAAGTAGCTAAGTTGTAGCAAGGTGTTGTAATAAGCTCGATCGCCGTATACGTGATTGCATGCCGTCTCGGCGACTACCCGCGCGCCGGGCGGCCGCGGCGCCGCTTCGGAGCTAGACGGCCCGTCGCGGCCGGACTGTTCTAGCGCGGTCGCCTCTTATGATGATTGCGCGGGGTTTGGAAGCTTCAAAATAGCGTATTCACTTTGAAGCTATTGTCGAGTACCAAGCCGCCCCTGCATCATGCCCTTGAACCTCGATCTCTTTTGAAGGGGCTCGCGAAATAATTTGCACCATAAAGACTGTAGTGAGAATAATCCCAATCCACTTTTGTTAGAGGTGGAGTCATATTCGGTAACCGCAAGGCTGACATCAGCAATCGACGGCTCTAGGAAGCTGATTGGGCGACACCAGAGTCCGACTCATCTCTTTGCATGCGAGCAAGGGGCAAGAAAGCGAAGGGCCGTGCTACCTCTGCCAGATACAGGGGGCCAGTTGAGAGCCTGGCTGCGCTTCAGCAGCAGCAGCAGCAGCAGTTCTGGCTGTTGCATGCGGCCGTTTGCCTTTGGCGTCAAGCTGTCAAAGAACTCCCTCGCAGCGGACACAGGCTGACCGTCACACAGCGCTGCCCTAGAAAAGGTGAGTAGGAAGGTCATTCCTTGTCTGCTTGTTCAGGTGTGGCTGCGGAAATTCCCCAAGTCTCTAGTAGCTCTGTGAACAGCCAGCGTTTTGCTTGTATTCTTGTTCAGCAGCTCCATGGACAAGTGGTTCCTTGGACGAGTGGTGTCCTCTCGGTGTTATCGCTTAGAAAGGTCACTGGCGGTGCTTTCAAGTGAAGTAATATAGCACACCTGACAGTCACTTTTGAAAGGAGTGAGGGCTCTCTATTTGGTAGGCCACTTGTCCTTCTCCTTTGGTTTTTGCCTGCTCTCATTCATAGACACTGTAGCCTGCAGCTCATGTCCTATCAAAGTTTCAGCTAGTTCTTGCCTCGTTCACTCCCCGTCCATCTTTCCACGCATACTTAGCTTCACGTTGTATTCTGCATGACAAACGTACACTCTCAAAAGCGGCTTTGTTTTTCCTGTGAGTAACTTTTCAGCTCCTAAGAGTTTCGAAAGACTTTTCCTAGCCCATACAGGCATCCTTTGCTGTGGCTTCAAAGTTAGAGAAGCTGTACGTAGGTGGTTGGCACTCCTATCAGATTATTAATGCTTTTGCAACGCTTTGAAGTGTCCTCTGAAGTGTGCTCTTGCTGAGTACGTGCAAAGCCCCGTTTGGAGTATTTGAAGAAAGTGTTGGTCACACAAGGCTTGAATTGCGCAGCATTGGTTTTTTCAAGGCTATCCTTTGCAATGTCTTAAAACATATACTCCTTTGCTGAGACCGGTTTAGGCCCTATCCAGCTCGCTAGAGCATCAATGTCAGAGCTGTTTACGTCTCTCTTCCAGTGACCTGAATTGCAAAGTATTTTCTTTGCTTTCTTTCAGAGGAGTTGTGACTGAGAGCCCCTTGTAACAATGAGACCTCATGTGTATGGCAGCAGCAATTTCTGCTTATTGTATTTTTTCACAAGACCTGCTCAGTTCATTTTGTTAAGAAAACGCGACAGGACGAATCCCAAGCCTAAACAAGGACATGACCACAAGTCTTGTTTGGAAGGAGTTGATTCAGTTGGTACAAAGTATCTTTTTCACCATCCTTAACTCAAACCTCTTCTGCACAAAGTTGTACCAATGATGTTCCTAAACAACTTTTTCTTAGAATGCACAAAATCATTGGCCGCAGACTCTCAATCAACATGTACAAAGCGACAATGGGGCCCTGTTCTTTCAGGGCTCGATGAATGGAGCTACTCAGAAACATGGGTCGAATTACTCAATCCCGAATTTTGCACTTCAAGGTTGTTGCCACACTGCTGCTTCTAACCTGCACCTCTGCCACTGCAGTTTGTTACCCTGTTGTGAACGACCCCAGTTTGGTCCCAAGCCCGAAACTCTGCCCTTAGCAGAGCATTGCGACCAGCGAGCGAACAGCATTGGCTTTATATAGGGCCGAGGATTGCGGAGTGGTGTCCGAAACGGCGGCGTTGCTCCATTGCTTGTGGCCAATTCAGGCGCACCGCCTCATACTTGGAAGGACTGAACGAGTAAGCGCAACTTCTCCATTGCCCCTCCGGGCAAGGAACAAGGGGCGCAGCGAGCCGTCAGAAGCAGCAGTGACAGCTGTCCAAACAGCGGTGACAGCTGTCTGCATTGAGGTTCTACCAAAAAAGTTTCTAGAGTCAGTGGTCACGTTGGCCAGAAACAGCGGTGGTGCTCCTTACAGTAGTGCTGACAGCCTTGCATAAGCGAGAGCTGTCTTCACAACGGCGACAGAAGGCAGAGCTCAGTAGCTGGCAACGAGGGTGACAGCTGTCCAAACCTGAAATCTGCCAAAGAGGGAGTGCGATGAAGCCCAAGAGCATGGTCCACACTGGGAATAGTCAGCAGGGCTCATGGTCCTGGCTGGACCGCGTACAGACAAAGCTGGAGTCTCTATACGAGACGGAGCAGGGAGGGAGCGTATTCTTACAGGTAAGGCTAGGGCCTAGCTTCTCTGGTGTTACTTTGAACGAAGCAAAGTAATTCTGTTGTGAGAGATTTTGTAAGTGAGCTTTCCAGTTTGACCGCACTTTTTGTGCTTCAGAATCTGTTACATAGGCCAAAGAGGCATTACTGCTAGGCGGGTTTACCAGCTCGAAGTATCTACTTTGGAAAGGCCTGTTTGCCTGGTTCCATTCTTGTTCACCAGGACTTTTCCAAAGGTGGAAGGTTCCCCTCTGTTTAAAGCAGGTGGGAGAAAGCCTCTTCCGTTAAGAAGGATCAAAGAGGGACCCTGTGAATACAGAGGAGGGGTGGTGCATTCACACGTGGGCATGGTTTTCAAGACTTGAAGAACCTCAAAAATGACAAGTTGAGGAGTGCAATAATCTTCCGTAATGAGGGCGAAAGTCAGTCTACAGTGCGGAATTGGGGCGCTTTACTAAGTGGAAAAGCGTCCTTCTTTCAGTTTGTAAAATGAGACGAGGAAAAGCTTCTAAGCTAGACTCGCTGCATTCCAAGCCCTCATTGTTTATATGTGCGATTCACTGCCCTTTGCGACACATAAAGAAAAAAGACAATTTGCTCCTAGGCTGGGCCGGTACGTTGCGGGCCTGCCATGACATGTTTGCAACTCCTGGAATAATCTCAAAGTTGCTTCTGTTGTTTGGTGCATATGGTCAGGTTGCTCTCTTTATGTAGATTGTATATACATCTTGAACATTTGTTTGTAAAGGGACCAAGGGTGGACCTACGATTCCAACAGACAATGGAGGGTTGAGGCTTTGTTCTACTGCTTTACTTTGTAGGAGTGACTGGTCTAGAGGATTATGGCACAGGGAAAAATCTCTTTCAACATGTAGAAAACAATGAGCCTGATGCTTCTGAACGGCTTAGGAGTGTGGTCTAAGAGCTTTCTGTTGTGTAGGTGTCCAGTTGTCTTCGATTGGGGAGCCTTGCAAATTTCTTTGCTCTGTCGTTTACAGACGTGAACAACGAGCTACTGACATGGCTTGCACGACTCCGCACCTTTCAATCTCCTATCTGCATTCGTTATTGACCCGATGCCGTAGTATCGTCGCAATGCCTCCTTGCGGATTAGTACCGTCGCAATGCCTCCTTGCGGATTTCTCCTCAATCCCCCTTCTCAACATAAATTCATCCCTGTCTGCTGCGCCTAAAACTCGTACCCAACCTACACTCAACGCGTGCTGAAACCTGAAGCCCTCTCTCCCGCTGCATGCTCGAATCAGCTCAGCAAGTTGGGCCGAAAAGTTGGAGCTGTGAAACTCCTCCCTAAACCTGGCTTAATCCAGCTTAACCCTCACAAACCCCTGCTCAAATTATTGGACTACTTCTCCGCAGGAAACTGGCCGCATGCTTGAGACACAAGTGACCAAGGTCGGCGCCAATGTGAAGAAGCTCTACTCCGAGTTTGTGCGCGAGCTTTTGCTGCCCCTCGAGGTGCCTGGGGAGAGCCAGGCCTGGGCGGATGCGCAAGCCCGGTTGAAGGCCCCGGCCATCGCCGGCAGTGACGAGAAAGTGCCCGGGGAAGATCAACCGGGCGCCGAGGACGAGGAGGCAACGGGCGACGAGCAGGGGAGGGAGACCCAGGGGCAGGCCGAGGTCGACGAGAAGGTGATTGTACTTTACTTTGCCGAAATGGTCTTATAGACGGATTTTAGATATCATTTTTGAAAGAGATTGTCCGGTCACGTCAAAGTACATAAAAGAATCCTTTTTCAGCATTGACTTGTAGGTGCAAACGTACCTCGGTTTTGAACCAGACGACGACCGTAGCTGCTGTATGATAGCGACAGCGCTTTTAGAAACGCAGCGAGCGAGATCAGGTTGGCTCATGTGAGCAACTCGAAGCTGGAAGTGCGCTTCGCTATCCCAAATGCTTTCCTTCGTGAGCAAATAATGTGCTCCAGTCGGCCTTCCTGTGAATACACTAAGCCCATAGTCCATTCCTGAGTGTTAGATGACACCCCTCGACAATTCTTTGGACCTCGCAGCAGAACTGGACAGTCAGAGTAGCGATTGTCTCTGCTCTTTGCGAGATTTCGTCCTGTTGCCTCAAAGTCTCGACATTTCTGATATCGAGGGCCCCCAGTGTGTAGCCCAAGGGACTTATGCTCGTCCAACAATGCCGCTCTTCGCATTGGCCACACATATTGAAAGACGTTCAGACAAGGGACATCAAGACTGTCTCTTGATCCGGACGCACAAGGAACGTCAAGACTTTACAAGGGATGTCACGATTCTTCCTAAGAGCGGACCAACGAGGGACGTCAAGCCTGTCCCTAATTTCGGACGTCCGTGCCCTGCAGGCTGCGTCCGTGCTTTCGGCGTCCGACTCGCAGGAGTTTGAATTGCTGGCCCCGCCGCTGTTTCAGGCGCCGCCCCTGGAAGAGACCCACGAGGACCTGCGGGTTAAGGAAGGGGTTACCAAGCTGCACCTCAAGCTGCAGGTAGGTTTTAGAGGGTTCGTTGTGATTGTTGGTTTGAGTTTTCGCTCGTTGGATTCCGGGGGCCTCGTGTTTTAAGGTTTCGGACAGTCGATCTCGATTTTTGGATCTGGATGTGGGGCCCCGGTTTTGAGATCGTCAGCCGTTTTGGAAGACATCCGGATTCGGTTTTGATTCGTCATGTTTGGTTTTATTTCGAGTCTCCAGTGCTCGGTTCTGGTGAAAACGCCTTTCGTCTTGGCTTTTGGCTTTCGGTCTTGACCCTCTGACTGCCGTCTGATGGCGTTTAGAAGTTGCGGAATCCCTGCCTCAGGTGTGGGGGTTGGGGGCTAGACCCATCAGCTTTTCGTGACCTTGTATTCCTTCCAAAGGCGAAGATCTGTTTGCGATTGCTCCTATTGATCTTTCAGAAGCTCTGCAGAGCAGTAATGCACGTTCGTAAGGATTCGAGGCTGACATGCCGTTGTCTCTTTCCAGGAGATGCAGCGCATCGAGTCGGACAAGTCGCCGGCTGTGCAAACGGACGCCCGAACTGTGGTCCCCGCTGTCGAAGCTGCCCCAGCGGAACCTGAAGCAGAACCGGAAACGGACAAGAAGACGACGGCGGAACTGCCCATCCGACGCCCCGGCGAAGACGCCCAGCCTATCGACAAGGCCCGCATGGAGGCGCCCGGCGGTTTGGCAGCTGCTTCGGCTCCAGCGGATTCCGTTCCGTTGGACGTGGCAGCGGATTCAGATGCCACAGAGCTCGAGTTTGCCTCTGAGACGGAGGGGGAGGCAGGGAGGAGAGATGACGACGATCTTTTGAGCGGGAACGAGAGCGACCGGTCGCAGCGCACCAAGTGGTACGGAGCTAAGGGTGCCCTGCCTAGGGCGGATTCGGGGCATTCCACCGGGGGAGAATCGGGGAAGGGGGGCTGGTTTGACTGGGAGCTGGTATGACAGATTTATCTTCTGCAAGGCTGTTTGTAATGGAAGCGTCAAATGACATGGAAAATATGTTTGTTTGATTTTCCTAGCGTGCTGTTTTCAGAGAGCAGGAAGGGGGGGGCGTGGTATCGCAAAGGGCATCCGATCCGAGTCAAGTATGCTCATATACAAGAATAAGAATAGGGCCTGTTGCCAGGACATGGGGAAACGTGTAATGTAACGAGATCTTTCGGAGGGTTGGTACTTGTCATGACGGGCAGCCCTTCAAATTAGCGATATAAGCGAACGTTAGAAACACGTGTATAAGCCCGCGGGCCAGCCTGCTGGCGTTCTGGTCAAACGTAGGTATACCTAAACGAAGAGCTTTCCTGTCCACTTAAGCAAGTCCGGCAGCTAAATTCGGCATACGATCTTGAAGCAACCCAAGAAGAATTTTAAATTACAAAGCTCATGCAGCGATGGGTTACGATAGTAAGAGCAAAGGAGTAATATTGGAGCTTGAGGTAGGCTGGATTTGCACTGCGGTTGCAGGTGCCAATTAAATTGCACAACGGCCGCTGCATCACACATCCCAACGTGTGTGTCATACGTGTGTCCTCATTCCCACAATGTAACTGGCGATTAAATTTCAAACCATTGATTGCAAGTTTTATCCTCAAATCTATCAATGATCGTTGAACTGGTCAGCCAGAATGGGCTATAGAAAGCCTCAGTAATTCCACAGAGTGCTCCCACGGACACCACAGAATGCTTTTATAAGCACATGTAGCTGCGTGAAACAGACATCTGATCAAGCATGCGCTTAAAGCTAATGCACAAGGATATGGTGCTCATAAATCTCTTCCAAAGAAACCCGGAAACCATGTGCGATAACACTTTCGTAAGTGCAATTGCATTGAATCAAGTTAAAGCAGTGAATGTCAAATGAAGCAGCTCTGAAGCAGTGATTCGGTAAACAATAAAGCTCGATGCTGGCCGCCGCACCTTCTTCGAATCATACAATGCCACGTGGACATGGTCACAGTCGAGACTCGAGTAGAGCTTGCACCGCCGGGTCCATCCCACTGTACGTCTTCAATGGTGTATCTTCTCTGCTCGGAGCTTGGGAGTCAGGACTGGGAGAGAAGCTTGGCGGGGCTGGCAATGGGAGGCTGCCAGTGCAGGCTAGCATCATAATTTTCGTTGTTGAAGCGGCTGAAGCCTGAGATCAAGTGTCCTAGCCAAACTTGCTTGCATGCGTTCTGTTCGCCAATGGCGCAGTCCATGGCGTCTGCCGGCAGCCATACTGGGTGTATAAGACTATCTCCAACCAGGCACTTTGACCATCCTCAGGGTCGTGCGTCAATTGGAGCGCATGCAAGAGTGGACGTGCGGAGCGCTTTTGCTGAGGCCGCGCCTGCTTGTTGGCCCCTTCTATTTTCTGCAGAGGCCAGTTTCTGCAAATTGCGCGCTTGTAATCAAAGTTCATTCATCAAGTGTAGGTCAGCGATTGTAAAGGCGCGCTCAGTGGAGCCAACAGAAGGGAGTCCAGCCTTGGCCTTAAGGCGATGCTGTGAATTCCTCTCAGGCTCTCCAGTCAAGCAAGTGCATAGAAGAGCCCTCAACAAGGGGCCCCTTAGGAATTTCAGTCTTACTGTACGGGCTCAGGGGGAGGAAGATAGACTCAGCTTCCAAGAGTATTTAGAACGACAACCGGAGCTCCCCCCAACTGTCAGCTCCAGCCCGCCCCAGTTCAAACCCCTCCATGAGATCGGTGATGTCATCGTGGGGAAGTATCGCATCACGGGGGTTCTCGGCAGCGGGGGGCTGGGGACCATGTTTGAGGCGGAGTTGGTCGATTCAAATGGCAGCGCCGATTCGGACAGTCCGAGTGGTGTTGCACAGACGTGGGAGGAAGCGGTGGCGGCGTCCAAATCGGGGGGAGAAAGAAGCACGAAAGTGGCGTTGAAAGCAATGTCGCTCAGGGGCATGAAGGCCTGGAAGGACCTAGAGCTATTTGAACGTGAGGCGCGCGTTTTGCAGTCGCTGAAGCACCCGGGCATTGCCGAGTACATTGATTCCTTCGAGGTAGATACGGATGCCGACAGAACCTTCTACATTGCGCAGAAGGTGGCGCCCGGAAAGTCGATCGCGGATCTCGTGAAGGGGGGCTGGCGCGTGGGGGAGGAGGAAGTGAAGAGGATCGCATTGGAAGTGTTGAAAGTTTTGGAGTATCTGCAGAGTCTGCGGCCGGCGGTGGTGCACCGGGACATCAAACCGGAGAATATCATCATTGACTCCGACGGGGCTGGAAGGGGCACTGGGGCTGTGAAGGTGAGGGGATGCTCATGACTGTCTTCACAGCGATGAGCAGTAATGGCGCCCACTGAGGGTTCGCCGGAGGAGTTTGCATGTCAGCTTGTTTAAAAATGATGGGGAGACCCTCGTTCATATGCAAATCATATTCCTGGCGTCGCACATACTGAAAGGCAGTGCAATTCGCACCTCGATTGGCATCACGACCCCGCATAAGCCACGGATCCCTCAAGCTGCCATGTTGTCTCTACAGTCTACCGTGTCTGCAATCAAACCGACAACTTAACTCCCCAAGTCATGCTTCTTAACAACGCCTACCTCCCAGGGCTGACGTCATGCTGACCTCATCGTCGCCTTTCCCTAGGTGGTTGATTTCGGCGCCGTCCAGGATCAGGCCGCCGCGACGTTTCTAGGCAGTACCGTCGTGGGCACGTATGGCTACATGGCCCCCGAGCAGTTCCGCGGAAAAGCGGTGCCGCAGAGCGACCTCTACGCGCTCGGCGCAACGATGCTCTACATGCTGTCAGGGCGACCACCTTCCGAATTCCCGCAAGTGAGGCTGGCGTTAGCACTGATGGTTTTCGTTCTCTCTTGTTGGCTTTGTTAGTTGTTACCTCTCCCTCATGCTTTCTCAGGTTTCTGTTCGATTCCCTTTTTCATGGCAATTGTTGCTCCAATGTTGTGTAATCCAACTGTATCCTGCAGAGCGCACCCCTCTCTTTTCGATAGCCTTGCTAGCTCGGGTTATTTATCGTCTCAGTTATTGCGAAAATATAGCACCTTCTCGCAGCGGCGCCTCAAGAGACTCTCGTTATCTCGGTTTATTCGAGGTTCTTGTGATCTGGTTGAACGTCCCAATGGCCGCTCCTTCTCCCCTCTTTGCTCAAGACTTTCGTCTTCGTACTCCCCCTTCCCCTTCATCTCCTTATCTGCTCTACCATTTCACAAAAGTAGTCCCGCGAAGAGGGGGACTATGTGACTACGTGACTGGGCGCCTCAAGGTCGAATTTCACGACCGTATCACAGCTCGAGCCCGTTGGTGTCGTTTTTGCAAACTTCTGCTTAAGAGTTGTCGCGCAGTGTTCCCCATTTTCTTTCATCTCCTAATCTGCTTTCCCCGCTGATGCGTCAGCCTCCTTTTTGCAGCGGCGTCTGAAAGTGGAGTTCCGCGACCGAGTCTCGATGAGCCCCGGACTTGCTGACGTTTTGGACCGCCTGCTCGAGCCCGCCGTTGAAGACCGCTACCAGTCCGCAGCGGAAGTCGCCAGGTGAGTGACCCTCTCTTTTTCGGTTGTTCGTTCCCCCTCCGCCCCCTTTTCTTCCACTTTGTTGCTCCTCACCAGTCTGCAGCGGGACATGCCATGTAACTGACCTTGCAAGATTCGGGTCCTTTTTTCTCTGTTTGTTCGTTCCCTCTCTTCCTTTCTTTCACCCGGTTGGACCCCCTCGAACCTCAGTCCTCGCCTTCTTCGGTGCCGTTGCAAAGGGTGAGGTCTCAGCGGACAGCGGACCACGACAATGGAATCACTCAGCAGTGCTTCAAGATCCCTTGGCCGGACCTGCGGAGAAGAATATCAGTGTCCTGGCTTGGCGGAATCAAGGACGTACGTCTTGGTTTTGTAAGCGTGTTTTTTAAAAAATACATCAGATATCAAGCGAACTGTATCATCTGTCGTGCGGACCGTGCGAAGCGCCATAAGTCCTGAATGCGGAAGCGTCATATCACCGAAAGTTTGTCCCTCCGCTTCTGCTAGCGGCTGCACACTCGGAGGAGGCTTCTTCCACAACACGTGAACAACGTTTGTAGATATCACCAGCCCCGTCTCATTTTGACACGGGAGCTCCTTTGTCTCTCGTAAGCCGTCAACATCATTTCAATCTTCTCCCTTGGAGAGGCGCGAGCTGAAGCAGAACAGAATCTTAGCAGAAAGCAGACTCTGTTTCTCGTCTCGATCACAGGGCGATCAGTGGCGCGAACGATCGGAGCTCGATCGGGGGGTGGGTCGGACGGCAAAGTGCGGACACTCGGGTCCCTGAAAGCTTCACGCCGCTCAGGAAACCGGCGGGGTCAAAAGTGGTGAGTTATTGCTCATCATTCTGAGGCGAACACGAACATCACTTCCACTCCTTTGAACGCATGGAAACTCCTTTCAAAGGTCGCATTTTTCCAACGTCCCCAACGGTCAGCACATGAGAATGAGCTTTTTGTTGCCATAGTCTCCAGTTGCTGATGCTGTTCGATTGAGACGCGTCCCATCGTTTGGAAGAGTTCTCCGTAAACTTCTGGAAGTCAATCAATTCGAAGGGCGGCCGCACTCTGCGCACGTCTTCGTTGATCTCACCGTTAGTGCCAAGTCCATTTTCGCATCGACAATGATCGATGCCGATGCGTGAGGACACATTCGACCTCCGTCTATTTCCTGCAATTCCCACTGCAGGAACTAGAGCGGAGCGGCGGCCGCATACATATAGAGGTTCCTCCCCAGGGACTCACGGAGCAGAACCTCAGCACCGGCACGTTTGCTTTGGCCTGGAACGGCTTCATCGCGTTTTGGACGGCGAGCGCCATCACCGGCGGAGCGCCTATCCTCTTCTCGCTCTTCTCCATACCTTTCTGGGCGGTGGGGTTCGGGTGAGCGCTTATGCACTTTATTTCGCGCGCTTATGGTTCTGATCGCCCTTCACAGATGTCTCGCCTACGAGAAATTATCTGGTCGCTGTAATGGCTCCCTGTTCACGTACAGATCTGTACACGTTCTTAAAAGTGCACTGAGGCTGATTTTCCGTATAGTACGGGGTTCATGACGCGGTTCCGTTGATCCAATGGACCGTAGATAAGCTTTCACCCTTGCCAGTGCTCACAGTGTCGGCTCGACCCTTGTTCTGCAGGCTTGCCAAGTCGGCCCTCTCGGGCGTCTCCGTCAAGACGACGCTTGACATTGGGGTACAGAATTTCACAATAAAGTGGGAGGTGAGGTGGCAAAACGTCGCCCGACCTGCTGCATGTTCTTGTTGAGCGCTTTCTGCGACTGAACGTTCTTCGAGTGGTCCTACAAAATCCGCAGAAGTACTTAGACCTAGACTTCGTTTTCATCAAGTGCATTTACGGATGCATGGTTACGCAAGAAAGCGACTGGCGAGGGGCTTTTGTAACGGTTGCTACACACCTCTTGCCTGCTTTGGGCGTCAGTTCTTGTCAACGACATCTATCGAACTCAATCAAGTCTTTCCAATCGCCATTTTCACCAGATTGAACGTCATGGATTGAGTCGGTTCGACTTAGAAATGGGCGGAGGCCTTTATCTCCATTCGGTTTCGACCATTCAAGCGCCTGATTCTCATGTCCGCGCTTTTCGAGTGACAGACCAAGTGTGGTATAGTCAACTTTGCACGGTTGGGCACTCGTAGACGGTTGGCACGCATCGAAGGTCCAAAGCGGCGGAGTGACGAAGCAGACACGCGAAGACCGTAAACTGTCATCAGTTCCTCCCGTGTTTGCCAAGAGGTGTAGTTCAAGGACTGGAGTCCGGAGCCCCTATCGTACCCAAGATGAACGAGACGGGCCTACCCTGCGACCGTAGATTGTCATCAATCATTTGGATAATTGCGAACTCAAATATGGCTCTAATCCACGAGGACTTGCAAGGGTAATTGCCAACCAGACAACTAGGTGTGATTTCGATTCCCGAAAACTTTCAAATTGGGATATTACCTTTCAGGTAGCCGGCGGCTTATGGTCCCACACCGTGGAGGGCCGCACGGACGACCTTGCGAGCGCGCAGGTCGTGATGACCGGCAGCGTGAACGGGCAGCCATTGAGGAACTGCCAGGTGGCAGAAGGGATCAAGAAGCACACCTTCGGGGACGGGCTGACGGAGGTCGAAAAGAAGTGGGTCGTCAGCGAGTTGGCGACGTTCCTCAAGTCCGTCAACCCAGGTTACAGGTGGGTTTGGCCGGCTTTGCCAGGTGCTTATTGTGTGTCTGCAAGGTTCTTAATCTGTGTCTAGAGCGATCTGGTTTGAGTTTCGTGCTTATGGACGCTCAATAGGTCGACTGGCTAATGGCCTAGCCCTGTGGCTGGCTGGCGATTGCATTCCAGTGAAGACGGGTTGGTAGTTAGTTTACCGCAGACTCGCCTGCCGTTCCTGCTTTTGTGTTGCACTTCTTTGGCAGCTTTATTGGATTGATTCAATACCGCGCAGCATAACCGGAGTTTGTTGAATTTCTTGTGCTTTGGTCATCTACTTGGAGCCCGCTTCTCGCTTGTTTCCTGCCGTACAGCGAGCAGTGCCTGAAATCTGTTGCTGCATCAGACGAATAGTTTGCGGAAATGCTCGGTAACCATCAATGAGCAACGGTTTGGGGACTCTTTTGCTTGCAGGGGACCTTCACCTGCCGAAATTGAGCAGAGCGCCCCGCAATCACTTCAACCACCTTTCCAGCAACCAACGAATAGAAAATTAGACGACCGATCTCGATGGCGTAGGTGGAACGATTTTGATGATGATGATTGATGAGATCATCGTGAATACGCTTGCTTGCGAAGAATCTTCGTCCCATGTTTCGAATTATATGTACGCTTACTTCTCATATGTAGCATGCGACATTTGATCGAACTTTATGACCAAATGAGCTGGCAGCCCTTGTTACGGGCTTGCTGCTGACAACGTCACGGTCATGCATGGTTTGACAAAGACTCCCGTTAGTATGGAAAGTATGGAAAGTACTGAAAGTATGCAAACAGCAGCTCGCTTACTGGCTGAACATTGCGAGCAGAAGTTGCATTTTGCTGCACTACAATCTGAGCTCTTCGAATTTATGGCGGGGACTGTGCGCTTTCTGAACCGCTGATGGATCTCCAAACCTTCTTAACGCTCCACGTGTCAGCCCATTTGCGGATTCAGAGATTCTGCATCTTCAGGATTCGTGCCTGCTTGGCAAGAGCGCAAATTTCTGCATGAGCCCCAAACCTGTTGACCTTGAAACCGCCTGCATGAGAGAAGGTTGCCACCAAAGCAAAAGTTTGGAGCTGCAAAAGCTATACTGCATGGTGGAGTCGAGTCTGCGCCCTTGAAAACAGCTGGTTAGAAGGGGCTACAGTGTTGTTTCTGAGCTGAAAGTTTGCAGCTTGCTGGGGACGCATCTTGCAAGTGATTCGCCTGATTGGTCAGAGTGACAACCGGCACGATGTGACCAAGCGCCCCCGGCGTGGTTGTCCCTATCGCAACCGCGTTCGCTTTCAATCAACATCGCTTTAGCTGGATTAGTTGTCAGCAGGAGTTCTTGCAACAAACAACATGCGCTAAATACCGCAGAAGCTGAGCAACTGACTATTGGACAGCGATCAGCAGCTGCGGTAATAAACCGCTCTATGAACCTCATCCATGTTGTTGTCCTCCTCTAAACGTGCATTCTGATGCTCTGAAATACAGGTGGGAGGGTCAGACGTAGGGACTGGTTACTGCTGGCCCTTGCATGAAACGTATAGTGTTCTAAAACTTGAAGAATAATCTAGAATAGTAGCGAACAAAAAATGGCAGCAACCTCGAGCCAGCAGGCTCCCAGCGTGGACTTCCGGAGCTTTGCGAGCGTTCTCTCAGGGATCAAGGTGAAGGTTGAGCCGCCGCAGGCTCCAGCCACCAATGGAGGGACCGAGTTCGAGTTTGATGAGATGTTTGCTTCTTCTACGCCAAGAGCAGAAGCAGACGCGGGGGAGGGGCTGCAGAGAGCTGGTTCATCACTGGGGACGGTGGAAGAAGACACTAAGGCAGAGAATGGTGAACGGGACTCTTTGGTTGAGGCGTTGGTGGGAGCAGCGGAGGAGGTTACTGTAAACGGGAAGAGGCGCACCCCCTCTTTGATTTTGAGCAACCGGCCCGGTTCTCCTCCGCACCTCATCACGAGGCAGCATAGCCTAAGGGGGCCATCAGCGGTGCTTGGAGAGCATACTCCGGGAGCGAACCCCTCCCCACATGAGGGGCAGACAGCAACTATCGTCTGGCAGCAGGTAGAGATGGTCATCACAAACAATGAGGCAGAAATAGCGGAGGCTGGGGCACCCAAAGAAGAAGCGGACGGTAACAGTCTCCCCACTCCTGAAATCAAGGGAGTGATCAGTCAACCGGTGGAGATCATTGCAAAGCCTCTGTCGACCATCTACAGCGATTCTTCGGGCGACGAGGGGGCGTCAACATCTGGAAGGGAGCATGTGGGGAACGGCAACCAGAAGCTGGGGCCCTCGGACTTTGAGCTGCTCAGGGTGGTCGGGCAGGGCGCCTTTGGGAAGGTGTTTCAGGTGCGGAGCTGGCTTTTGCAACGTACTGCTCGATATTGGTGGAAGTAGTACGTCTGGAGACTTGGTTTTGGGGTGGTGCATGCGTTTGCACAAAGTTAGGGTTTGAGTCTGGCTGCCAGGGTATGCAGCAGCTGACACTTCACATCAGAAACAATCACTGGCAGCTGAATGGGCCTTGTGTATCTCTTTGAAGTGGTGTCTCTTGAGTAGTTCTGTGTTCTCGATGCCGGTTGGTCAGCTGGTTGGTCGATTCAGTTGCAGTAGGTACCTTTCCAGAGTGGGGCTGCTTGGATTTTGAGGCCACGCCTAGTTTCCCTTCCGAAGATGCCCGGCTTTCTCTAGGTGGTGTTTACACAGTTGATTGTTAATTCAAGCTACTCATGTGTCAGATCAAGCACCGCGCTTTGCCACCTTATGTTGTATATCCATGCACTCCATGTAAAGTAGATGCCCCCCCTTTTTGTTTTCATCTGTCCAAATGACTTCAAGGGGTACTTTTGACCAATTACAGCAGAAAGTAAAAGTTGATAAGCCTGAGCAACCTGAGAATGAGATCGAGTTTGTTTTGTCCGCTGATTACAGGTTCAGAAGAAGGACACGGGAGAGATCCTGGCCATGAAAGTGATGCGCAAGGACCGGATAATGGAGAAGAATCATGCCGACTACATGAAGGCGGAGCGCAACATCCTGACCCAGATTGTGCACCCCTTCATTGTGACCCTGCAATACTCCTTCCAGGTAATTGCCTACTCACTTGCCTTTTAATGCGGGGGCAGCTGCCAAGTCATTGTAGGCCCTCAATGTAAACACATTCTTGGTGAGCCGGTGGGCCCATCCTTTGCCCCAGAAAGATTTTCGGAGCTTCGTCATTGAAGCATACCCCAGCCTTGGCCCCTTTCCATCTTTGGAAAGTTCCCGTCCATGTCATCTTCAGTAAGGCTACGCCCAATCAGCCTTCCGCCCTGATGCCCGTTGAGAACAGTCAGAAGCCCGTAGATCAGAACGCTTGGGCTCTTTCCTCACTGTTTGCTTTCAGGGTAAAGCGGCCTCCCAATCCCACGGACAGGGGGCCACTTCTGAATCTCTCCTCGGTGAACTTTTATTGCTCGCTGATCCTCTGCCGATTGCATGTCACTTCCCAAAATTGAAACTCTTGTAATCGCAGACCCGCTTTTGGCCTAAGGTTGGTTTTTTTTCGCCACAGGTGCCGGCAACTCTGCGCTTTTGTTTAGGAATGCGTATGTACATGCTTCAGGCAGCCAATGATTGAGAAACAGAGACCACGCTTTCGCAGAGTGCTCAAAGCTGTGCCTTCCCAAAACATCAACGGCGGCTACATCCGCAGTCTCATGTATCATACTTTCTCTGACCATGACATCTTGAGCACTGAAGCGTCCATATCCGCTCCTGCAGACCCGCTCCAAGCTGTACCTGCTCCTCGACTTCATCAACGGCGGCCATCTCTTCTTCCAGCTCTACCGCCAGGGCACCTTCAGCGAGGAGCTCTCGCGCTTCTATCTGGCCGAGATTGTGCTCGCAATTGCGCACCTGCACGAGCGCGAGATCATGCATCGGGACCTCAAGCCGGAGAACATTTTGTTGGACGCAGAGGGGCATCTAAAGATCACGGACTTCGGTCTTGCGAAGGCGGATGTGACGGGACCTGCGGCAACGAATAGCATGTGCGGGACAATGGAGTATATGGCGCCCGAGATACTGCTGGCAAAGGGGCACGGTGAGCTTGGGCTCTATGGGTGACCAGGGGTTCGAGTCTGGGTTGGGTTTGAATCAGTCATTGAATCTTTGAATCGGTGACGAGATGCGGCCAACACGAGTAGGTGGCAGTGTTGGGAAAATGTGAAGGGCCGCTTTGTGCAGATTGAAACTGAGGGTTGCAGATGGGCGATGAAAGAGAACGGCCTTGAGATTTGCTGTCTCCTGAGTAGTGAAACCGTTTCAAAAATTAGATTGAGGTTGGTTGTACACTCCGTCCCCTTTTTTCGAGACTGGGGCTTCAAAAACGCATGGCGGCGACAAGCAAGCCCGAAGGAGCGGTATGTTCCGGCTACAGAAGAGATGCTTTGAGATGGCGTGGCGGTTGTGACCATTAGAAGGGAGTATTGAGGAGCTGGTATGTCTTGTAGGAATTCGCGATACACGTGTGCCATAGGACTAGCTTTCGTCAAAGTTCCTCAACCCTCCTACCGTTTGTTTGCAGGCAAGGCCGCTGACTGGTGGAGCCTGGGCATCCTGCTGTTCGAGATGCTGACGGGGGAGCCCCCGTTCTTCTCCAACAACCGCCAGAAGCTGCAGAACAAGATCGTCAAGGATAAGCTCAAGCTGCCCGCGTGGCTCACCAGCGAGGCCAGCACGCTCGTCAAAGGGGTGAGCAAACGGGAACCGGCCCTTGTTCTCGCAGGTTTCGGAGTAGCTTGCTGGCAGTTAAAGGTATCCTTGTTTCGTTTTCGTCTTGTGGAGCCGACTTTACTAGAGTAGATACTCAAGCGGAAAAGGGCGATGTCCTGACTCCTACAGCAGCAGCCGGTTTTGCTCTGCTTTTTCCAGTTCGGTCGTGCAAGTGTCTGCTGATCTGACTTGAAGCGTCGTGGTTGCCTTGCGAGAGATCCGGAGCGGTTAGATTCGAGCCTCCAGCCTAGAAGTTGAAGACCTCTTGCTCTCCTACGAGTATTCATCGAATATATTATCAGTAGTCCCTCGAAGGTTACTGTTATGACCTTCCTTCGTCCTCTGGTGGCGCGATTGATGCAAGTCACATCTGAGCTCTTGCTTGATTCTTGGAAAGCCGGACTCCGCTACTTTGCTCGGTATCCGCTCTTTTTCCTCCCTGGCAGCTTCAAGTCGTCACTGTGTCAGGCTATTCTGGCTTGTTGTGAGAAGGTGAACAGGCTTTCAAAAGAGCGCACCTGCTGACTTCGTTCGTACCCCTGTTGACTTCCACCTCCTCTGATGCAGACAGCTCTTGAACAAGGACCCATCGTGGCGCCTGAGCAGCGGCCCGACGGACGTCTGACGACAGATAACCCAGCGGATACTTGACGTTACCCTGCCACTGCTGATGTCACTCCCTAGATTAGCTACTCGTTTTTGCACAAGGGTCCCTCAGGCGCGTTGGCAGCGGGCCAACTGGGCTTCGTTTTCAACAAGCCAACCGTTCATGTCGCTTCCTGGCGTAACGTCACTGTCCTTTCAATCCGTCGCAGCTCCTGAACAAGGACCCCGCGCGGCGCCTCGGCAGCGGCCCGACGGGCGCGGCGGAGATCAAGGGCCACAAGTTCTTCAAGGCGATCAACTGGCGCAAGCTGGAGGCGCGGCAGGTGGTGCCGCCATTCCGGCCCGCGGTCGTGGACCAGCGGTGCACGGCCAACTTCGACGAGATGTACACCAAGCTCCCGGTGCTCGACTCGCCCGGGACAACGCCCAAGGGCGGCCGCCACGACGACTTCTTCGTCGGGTGAGCGCAAGTTTTACAGTTTTGTGGGTGTTCAGTTTTGGATTTGGTAGGTTAGAGTCTGAGTAAGTGCTCGGCTTAAAGCGACCACGCCCAAGGGCGGCCGCCACGACGACTTCTTCGTCGGGTGAGCAAAGCAAGTTTTACAGCTCTGTGAGTGTTCAGTTTTGGATCTGGTAAGAGTTGGAATCTGAATAGGTGCTCGGCTTAAAAGAGACCACAACCAAGCGCGGCCGCCACTGGTCCCTCTTTGTCGGGTGAGGACTGTCTTGCGCTTGGTTACCAACCCATCGCGTCAGCGCCAGCAGGCAATCTGCACGGGAGCAACTGGAGTCTGATCACTGTAGACAAGCGCCAACATTGCGACGCGAGAAACGAGGACCGGCTTTGATTCTGGAATACCCCTGAGGCGAGGCGGTTTGATCAGGTTTCAAACCGATGCTAGAGAACAACATCCGAGCCTTGACTCCATCTGGGCAAGTTGCAGCCATGGGCAGCGGGCAGTTTCCAAAGCTAGATCGAAAAAAGGCGATAGGTGACAACAGGTGAGGAATCGGTGCGACAAGCGAATGGTCAGTGACGTGTTCCAGACCGGCGCCTTCAAAGTCTATCGTGCATCTTGTGCAGGTACACATATGTCGCCCCGGGCGTCTGGCCCGCTCACCTCACGGGAGAGCAGAACGAGTGAGGAGATGCTTCTCCATGCATGCGACATACTAGGTTGATGGCAGTTGGATGGAGCAATCCGAGGACAGGGTTTCGAGCGATCGAAGTCCACGTTATGGCTTTGTGGCAACGCTTCTTTCGAGCTCAGGAAGCAGGTAAAGCATTGGCAAACTAGTATGAACAACTATATACGTGCTTTATAGAGGGGCTGAATGCAATAGCCGAGAAGAAGCTAGTTTGAAGGTTTTTGGGGGGGCTGGGGGGCTTGTGCATGAGGGGAGCTCAATGTGAGTTGGGAGGGTGAAGACAAGAAGGGTACAATCTGTTGTACTGGTTGGAGTTGGGAGGCTTGGGGGCGGGCGGGGTTGTCACTAAAGTGTTACATTCTGTGGGGTTGCGGGGAGGGTTCGATAATTGGTTCGCAAACATGCTGCCGGAGTGTAATATAGGAAACACAGTCACTGAGTAGAAGTTTGCAATAAGACGATTGCAATTGGAAGGTGTTTTTGGTAGTGAAAATACAGAACGAAGGAGGTCCAGAACATTTTAATGCTACAGCTGAGCAACAGGGTACTGAGCGTCATTGAGTGCACCTACGTTTTTCGGCCATGGGCGGCCAGCACACAACATCTGAGACGCGTGTGCCTGGGGTCTTATAGTTGCACCATGCAAGCTGCGCTTATGCATACTAGGTACATGTTTCCGGAGAGGAACCAATTGCATGTAATTACTCGGTCGGTTGGGAATTGGTGCATGGTTAGTCAATTGACTCGTGAAAGTATGTCACGTTATGCACTATAGCTCAGTATAGACATTCATACTTGTATATGGAGGGCCATATATATATGCCAGAGCTTCTTCATTTGAGGAGTTTGCGTGCATGATCCGAAGCAGCCAAATACATACTACGCAGGTTAAAAGTGGCATGCAATAATCAGTAAAGTGGAGATCATATGGAGCTGTATCCGTCAAATCAACCTCTTGAGTGCAGAGAGTAGATGTGAATGGAGAGCATGATATCTGTTATTTATATCAATAGTCAGCAAGTGTACCCCTCGAAGAATCATAGAGCACCTGGAATGACGCAGGATCAAACAAACAGGAGAGCATGCGGGCTGCGTCATCCAAAGCATCGATATTGTTCTGTTTCGGCGAACCAATGGCTTAAATTCTCAGTTGAGTAGTTGAGTGCAGCGCCTTGGTTGTGGGGAACTATGTGAAATTCCCTGCAATGGTATGTTGAGGTAATGTTACTTCGCCAAACCAGATCGAGTATGACATCACTTGGAGACCATCATGTGCTTCTGTAAGGTCCTGCAGTAGTGCACCCACAACACCAAGTATTTGGCTGTAGGTCGCAAGGTCCCCTCAGCATGTAGAGGAAGATTTCTCTCGAGTAGCAGAATGCAACTGAAAAAGGCGAAGTGCCTAAACAAATGTCCCATAAGGTGACTTACCGTGATCCTCCAGTTCTGCTGGTCTGCTTACGCCCTTGACCCCTCTCCGTCTTCTATCAGCACCAGGTTCTACAAGAGGGCAAAGGAAAGGTGTGTCTACCAACACTAGTCAATCTGAGATCCACATAGTTTCGCCTTGCATCTTTCCTAATGCTGCACACGGACTCGATTTGCTATTTGATAAAATGGATATTGAGTGAGGTTCTGTCATGGGCGTTCCATGACAAACCGGACACAGAATCATGTTGGTAATAACGAAGCGCACGAGATTTGTGCTTCAGGTAAGACCAAACCGTGCTCAAGGAGAATTCACCTGTTGTTGGATCACATCAGCCCTTCACTATCGGCGGCCGCATTGTCGGAGCCGTCCCAACATCCTCTGCAACCTTCTCAGCATGTTCAGGTTGCAACTTCATTTCTGCAGAAGAAAGCTGTTGTTTTGAGTTTTCGAAGTTCCTAAGAGCAGAATTCTTTCACAGTACATTCCTCCATACTGTACAAGGGCCTTACATACTAGTCGACAGCAGTGCTTCAAGGTAAAAGGAGCGCTGATCAGCCTTGTCGCACGAGACACAATCGAACAGGCAAGTTGGGGCTTAGCAAGCGTTGCAGGATCATGCCAAGGACTGACAATTTTGAAAAGGACCGAATACCCTGGTGGTAACCAAGATTGCTGCCAACACAATGAATAGCTAGGGCTGAAGGTAACAGAGCTGTTCTCTTCTATCTAGGATCAAGAACTGACCGTAGTTCCCTCGGTCGTTAAGCTCCGCTTGCACCACAAACGTACTCAGAAAGTCTGCTGCATCATAACAACCAGCTACAAGCTTTTGCACTTCTTCTGGATCACTTGCGTCCCTGTTCTTCTCAAAGTGGCTCCGTATCTCCTTCACCGCCCCAGCCTGCATCACGCTGTCCCCAGCAAAGGACTTCCGCTGGGCTCTCAAGAGATGCCTGAAGCCCGCCAATGCTGCCGCTGAGCTGCTCATTTCTGTCGGCCAGGACCACGTCAAGCCCTGTCGATGGAATGTTCTCCTCAAACCTGGGAGAAACCAACCTTCAAATGGAGACAAGCATGCGTGCAGAGCTCAGCATTAGACAAGCGAACAAGCTCAAGGCTCACTAAGCGCTATGAAGGATTAAAGACTGGAATGCGACGATGCCAGAGCAGAGGGATTTTGAAGCGTCTGCCACTGGACTCTGGCAGAGTCCAGACTCTAGATGGGCAGCTACATTCTCTGCTTTCTTTTCAAATCTAAGCCCGAGGGCTCCGGCTGGGGCCCGGCTTTTGTCCCGATCTTACCGTAGTTGCATCAGACCTGCTTTTAATTTCTGGAGCAGTTGAAGCATGGCAAAGGCAGCCCATGTAGAACCGGGCAAGTCGTCGGCCCGGTTGTGAGAAAAATAGCTAGAATTTCGATTAAATTTGAAGCAAAAGAGCCTGGGCATGCAAGATTGGAGGAGAGAAACCAGCATAGCTGGCTGCTGGGTGAAGCTGGGAGCGCAAGCATTTCCCATCTTCATGCATGCAGATTGCAGAAAGACGAGGGAGGCTCCATTTAGGTATGCATCGCCTTTTTCACACCACCTCTGGCACATCGCATTTCTGCAGCCACTTCCCTGAGAAGTCCTTGGTACTCTTAGAGGTCAATTGAAGCAGGTCACTGAAATTGGGAAACTGATTATTTGGCAGAGTGAGACGTCTTCAAAGTATCTTTGCAGCTGCTTCGAAGCTGCAGCATGCAAAGCATGTCTCCGCATCTTGCTCTGCGGAGGCTCGCCTTCCACCTCCTCCCCCCAGGTGCTAGCAGGGGCCATTTCACTTGCTGCAGCTTCGGGGAGTCAGCGGGCCGTGCCCTACAGCACGCGCAACAGGAAGCTGCGCCAGTTGATGTCAAACTGAATCAACCTACGGCTGCAGTTAACCCCGAAGGCAACCAGCATGCTAAAGAAGGGCAGATTGAAGATATACTCAGCCAAATGTCAGGAAGTAGACCTACACTCAGGGACATTCAACTGAGCAGCACAACAAACCGATCAGAAAACAGTACTCCTACCAGCTCCACACTTGGCAGCACCTCTGCAGTCCAGCTTGGATTCTCCGCTAGGTTGCCGGATGCAATGCAGACTGTCCGAACTTTCTCAACGGAGGGGGCCTCCAAGTACGTTGTGGGAAACGGATCCATGACAATGAAGGGCGTCATTCTCCCGGGGCCAAATGAGAAAATGTACGTGGAGCAATTCAACATTCCGAAGCCGCAGGTTGGCGAAGTGCTCATCAAGACAAAAGGTGGGGGTCACAGTGTCCCTTCTAATCACAGTGGGTGGTGGAATCTGTCCATTCCCCTGAGACCAACCCAACTTGATAAGATGAAGCTAGAATGTGCATGACGTAAATACTCAGCTTGCACCCTTCGAACCCTCAAACACAAGAACAGCCGCTCCTTACTGCCAGTCTGTCCTCCTATGAACGGAGCTACTTAAAGCAGTGATCAGTGCCTGGCCACATGCTTTCATATCATTGGCCAGCGCTGACGTAGAACCAAGGCAAATACTCAACAGAAAACACGTCCTTGTAACAACTCAATTCGTTTTGCAGCTTGTGGCGTTTGTCACACTGACCTCCATGTGATCAAGGGCGAGCAGAAGTTCCCCACTCCGGCTGTTCTCGGCCACGAAGTCTCAGGGACGGTCCTGGAACACGGGCCTGGCACAGATCCTGCCACAATCAAGAGGTGAGCATCTTCCCATTCGAAGGCAATCTGGATGCCAGACAAGTTGACCGTGAGGTTTCAGAAAGGACAAGGAAAGGAACCATGAGAGAAGGGCCTTGGAAAGCTAGTGCGGATCATCAATAGAGACTGTATGGGAGACCGTGTTCGTTCAAGCTCACAAATGACCTGATAGGCCACACCTCGCTGGTCCTACCTGGAGCGTTGCTGTGTGCCTAAAGTCGAAATTTTGCAAAGAAAAATCATCCAAGGACAGTAGTAAAGAATTCTCTTGGCGATAGCCTTTCCTTGCTGAAATGGTGGGAAGGAAAGCGCTGTCATTCACGTGTTCGCTTCCGTCTCAGTTGGGTTGGGAACTTGCGTCTGAACCGTTGAGCTTTATCAAAAAAGTCTCGATCTTCCTTTACTCGCCTGAACGATAATCCTTTCAGGGATGCTGGCCGGATCTGTGTGCCTCGACACTGAATCGTTCGTCCACTTGTTTGTACGGAGTCCAAAGTCGAACAATCTTCTTGCTTTTGAGCAGGAGGCGACCTTGATCAAATACACGCAAAGACAGACTGATACAGTGCCAAGAATCTTCATATCTTCATATCGTATCATTTAATGATATCGTATGTAGGTTGCCGGTCGGAGCTCGAGTGGTGGGGGCGTTCATCATGCCTTGCGGCGGCTGCTTCTTCTGCACACGGGTGAGCTGGAAGAAAAGACTCCTTCAATCTAGGTAGGATAGTTTCTAGGTAGGGTAGCAACCGTCCCGGGATTAAATGAAAACCAAAACCTGGACCAACAAACGTAGGCGCTCCACACCCCTACCCGTACCACCCTAACCCCACACGTTCCCAGGTCCATGTCTCCGGGTCATGATCATATCCTGCCCAGAACTATCCTACCTAAACTATAGGTCTATCTGAAAGAGCGGGGTCAAGGCGAATGAGCTACTGCAAGACTGAGGCCGGGGAACTTGTTGAATGAATGACGTGGTGAGGGTTTGGGGTTTTGTGGGGGCTTCTCGGTCAAAAAACGAACCGCGTAGTGAAGGGAACTGTTACTGTGGAGCCGACGCCAAGAACGCTGCTCGTGGCGAGGTCCAGATGCGACTTCAAGGTTTGGGCGTCGATCGTCCGATCGTCGGACGTGGACCCCCCTTAAAACCCCCAAGTCTTATCACAGTATCCGTTCCAACGGCGCCCCTGTCCTTGGTCACAGCGTCACAATCATTTGTTGACCACACTAAAGACCGCACGCTCGCAAAGGCTTGCCTTTCTACACTGAAAGCTGCTTCCAAAGTGTCTCCAGTCTGTCGAAGATGCACGAGACGTTGCAATAAGCATAGCATATCGTTGTCAGCTCTTCGAAGCATGGTTCTCGAAGTTGGACCGTTCGATCACCTTCGGTGTGTTGGACGGCCCAGATTTTCACGCAAGAAGGATGCGTTTAACCTGCCCCTGCTGTGAGATGCGGGGCGGCAGAGTGAGCTACGCACCGAGATCCTTTAAAGAATGTGTATGACCATCCGCTAAAGGTTCTCAATCTTCAACTAAGTTGACGTCTCATTCTGAACTTTGAAGAACGCTTGTCCATGTTGCAAGGGCCAAGAGGAGATCTGTGAGACGTTCTTTGAGTTCAACCGCTTCAAAGGCACGCTCTATGACGGGACGACGAGGCTATACACAGCCAAAGGAGGTGAGACAGCACTTCTCCCCCTCGCACAGCATGTATACCTGCCGCGACCAGTGAAGTCCTTTTCTGGTTCTCCAGGCGACTGCTGAATTCCCTCATGCCAGAGCTGATGCATCTCTTGAGCAGGTCTCCGGAGAACGGGCTCCAGGCCTCGTTCATAGTAGTCGTAATCAGTGGGTACGTCAAGTACCGACAAGATACTCGGTCTTTGACTACTTTGATCCTTCGATATCGGGGAGTGCATTGCAAGTATGTTGTTGACTGCAATAGAAGCGCCCGAGTCATATTTCGTCCTCCAAACCTCGCAACCTGTTTCTCGAGGCCTAGAAGCCTGAGGGCGCGAACGTGCATTGTTCAATAGATGTCTGCTGCTGAGTCCGCCATAACGTCTGTGTTAGCATCAAAGTAGACAGGGCACACGGAACACCGCGAAGGAACGCTGGATGGGTGCTTGTTGTCGAGTTCGATGAACAACTCGATTTCTTTCCTGACTCGTTTCCCTCCAAGCGAGGATACTTCGAGCTGGTTCTGGATTTTAAAAAGCCTCATTAACGGCCTGCTGCAAACGCAGATCCGTCCTGGCAACTCCGTCCACTTTCTCGAATCTCACTTAGCATTACCCATCATAAAGTCTCTAGATCAAAAGTTCCAAAGATCTAAAAGAGACAGATGGGAGATCCAGACCCACCCAAAACTTCGAAAATATCAAGGGCCCGCTGTTTCTGCAGGTACTCCGATCAGCCAGTACAGCATGAGCGGCCTTGCCGAGTACTGCGTCATGCCCGCGTCAGCACTCGCCGTCCTGCCGGAAAAGCTGCCGTTCGCGGAGTCGGCAATCATGGGCTGCGCGATCTTCACCGCTTACGGGGCACTGCGCAACGGGGCGGATTTGAGGGCGGGGGAAACAGTCGCGGTGGTGGGCGTGGGGGGCGTTGGGGGAGGGTGAGAAGCCGTTTCTTGCTTTGCTCCTTTCGATAAGTACAGGCTCAAAAAGGGCGTCCAACCAATGGTGCTCTCCAACGTAGAATCTTGTGTCTTGTGTCTTGTGTCTTGTGTCGCCGAAGGTTTGAGCACGTGATTTTGCGTTCCGCGACTTGGAAGAAATGGGGTACGGGCCATCTCTTCGCCGCAGCGTTACGGGTTACACGGCGCCTCCTTGTACTTATTACCGCTCATGTCAAGTACGTGTATATTTGTGCTGCTGGCTGTGACGGGCCCCGCTGATCTAGGCACCCAGTCCGTCAGCGGTCCGAGTCGCCTTCTGGATGAGGGTTCTTTGGCAGCCTTAGACGGCTGTTTCGAATCCTGTAAACATTTTGGCGCCGGTTCCTGCAAAGGAGTAAGAGGCACACGATCCGAAGCGCGATATGCGGGGTGATCGCAGGCATGCAATCTGCGCAAGGAAGGGCAAGGAATGAAGGCAAAGGTGCCCAACTACGGAAGTGGGCGAAGGCCAAGCATGGAACTTCGAGCCGCTCACGAAGACTGCTGTCGTAATCTGAAGCCGTCGGATTTGCGGCTGACGTCTGGCCCCCGACGCCCATTTCAAGGGCGCTTTGGCGGAGCCGTATGAGACGTCGATAGCGAAAGGGTTGGATTCGGCTGTCTCTGGCGTCGCTTGCGTGCCAGCGGAATTTGGAAATGTTAGCAGTATGTTTGTCCTGGCCTCACACCATATCGATTTCTGGAGGGGAAAAGCTGTTACAATATCGACATGCTTTCGTAGCCCACCAGATGCTAGGTCAGCATCATAGTTAGAGGGGGGCGGAAGACACCAAAAGATCTCTAGAGAATTGTTGATCGGTTCTTTTTGTGTTAAAAAGGCGTTGACTGGGATGGTTCGTCATATGTGTGATCCATTTTCTCGCAGCGTCGTGCAACTGGCGAAGGCGTTTGGGGCCAAGACTGTGATCGCGGTCGACATCAGCGACGAGAAGCTGCGGTCGGCGAAGAAGCTGGGGGCGACGCACGTAGTCAACGGCGCCAAGGAGAACGTCGCCGAGAAAGTCCGGGTAAAGATTCTTGCGAGGCTCGGAGGGGGCCCTTGTGCATTTGCCGGATCACCTGGTGTTTGTTGACAGTAATTTCGACCTCAGTTCGCAATCTCCGCCATTGCTTCCTCGCCTTTCACAACGGGCTTCAGTGGGTTTGGACTCTGCTCAGAAGCTGAAAGGTTATTTGTCCTATCTTTGATTGGCAGTGGGTCACTCATGTTGCCTTTAGACAACCAAATGGCCGACGTTTGTATGAAGACAACATTAGCAAGGTCATGCTCTGCTTTGTTGTAATTTATTCGCTTTGGCCAACATTGAAGGCCAACGTGAGACCCCCTCAGGAGAGCGGTCACGCCACTCATATCAAGGGCCTTCAACCTGTCAGCAATCTTGCCTCGCGAGACAACGAGCCGAAACAACAATCCAAGTCCGACTGACGCCTTTCCTGATATTGTCGCAGCTAAAGTTCCCAATGAACTTGCTATGACTGTCGAAGAAGTGCGCAAAGACTGCTTAACCGAATCAATTTGTTTTGTGACACCAGGAGTACACCGCCGGGCGGGGCGTCGACGTGGCAGTCGAGGCGCTGGGCAAGGCCGTAACTTTCGGCCAGGCGCTGGCCGCGGTCCGAGACGGCGGCCGCGCGGTAATGGTTGGCATTGCGCCGACGGGCGCCATGGCAGAGGTCGAGATCACGCGGATCGTCCGAAAAGAGGTGGGCCGTCCCATTCGAACTTTCGGAACTTGCTAGCCTGTTCAAGAATGAACTCATTGACATTTTGGAGGAGAAGCCGGACAAGCTTAGTCTGTTCTGTGAAAGCTTTTTGAGTCTTTGGTTTTAGAATCCGCACAAGCTCAGGCTGCTTAGGTGCGGAACATTTTGGAATGCCATTGTCTGCTGCGTGCTGGGTAAGTGGTGACCTTGCACTTCGCTCGAAGGAGCGGTGTAAAACCATACACAAGTCTCTCATTCATTTGGGGTTTGGAGAGTGGGCCTGGTTCCCCAGTCGACAAAGATGCAAACTGAGAGCGTGTGATCGTGCTTTGGCTGCGGGCAAGAAAGGAGATATGTGAGACCGTTTCAAGGGCACGGAATCCAGATGAATCTCGATTTCATTGCTCGATCGTCGGGTTAGAAGTTGCTCGATTGGGTGAGCGAATGCAGTGTTCGCACATCGACAATACCTCTACTGCCGTCTGCTTTTGTAGATTCGCATCATCGGTTCGTACGGAGCTCGTACGCGGCATGATCTGCCTGACGTCATCGACCTTGCGGCGATGGGCAAGTTTGACGTTGCTGCCCCGGTGTCAAGGCGATACACTCTGGACACCGCGGCAGATGCATACGCTGCTCTTGATAGAGGAGAGATCGATGGCCGAGCAATTGTGTTGATGGACTGAGGCTAATACAAAACATGTATAGAATGGGTAGAGCTTTAATGAACAAAGTTTTACTGTACATGAGGGACGAGAAGGCTAGCCACCTTGACGGAGAGTTCACTGTCAAAGACAAAAGAGAGGCTAGAGATGGTCCTGGATCTGACCTTGACGATCAAGTGTAATATACATGCGCGCACGACGTTTCCCTATCGGGCGAGGGTCTTGACTACAGAGTTCAAGGTCTTGCTTCCGATCTTCTCCGATGTTCCCACCGCAACATATATTGTATCATGCATTTGGATCGACCCTTGACATGCAAAGGCACCATGTTGCCAGAACCGTAGTGCGCGCGACAGAGTTGACTTGAGCACACAAAAGAGTGTGAGATTACTAACCATTAACAATAACAATAACAACCCAGTCGGAGGGATGATTGAACTGACGGAAGTTGACTGTAAACGCCAGCGCGGCCGGTGGGCGCGGTGCCGCACGGATCCCGGAAAATCGGCGGCCGCGGGTGGCCGTCGCCGTAATTCGCCTCGGACGATCGACCGTCGGAGGTGAGTTTCAAACCAAGCGTCCGAATGTAACCACATCTTTGCCGCACGATATTTTGACAGCTTGCGTCTGTCCACCGATCTGTCCACGTGGAATATTCGTGCGGCGCACAGCTCTGAGTCCCAGCCTGTGCACGGTCTCAGCACTCCCCCGACTCGTCTGCAAATCGAGCACCTTTCCAATATTGGAAGGACCACCAGCCCATGATTCCTTCCAGACTGGAAACGGGGACCCCGCAAAAGTGCTGGCAGCAGACTGGCGGGCTTTCCGCAAAGTAGGTCAGCCTTGAGTGCACAGGGAGAAGACGGAGTGTCTAGCTTGCAGAGCAGCACCTAAATGCAGAATGGCAATAGAAGCATGAGATAGCGCGGTCACAATTACTGTGGAACTCAGCACTGAGCAGTAGTCAGAACCCAGCCTAGTGGGGCCTTGGTAGAGCGAAGCAGCACAGAGAGGTTAGGGTGGCTGAGGGAGAGGCTGGCGGTGGTCGCCCCGGTTGCTCATCGACATCTATCGCAAACAGCGGCGCGGCGCCCGCAGCGTAAGAGCCGGTGAGTGCGCTAAGTGCTTCAGACCTGATAGAAACGACAGCGTTGGAAACGGGGTGAGCATTTCGCCGGCGGTAGGCAGGTTGTACAGCAGGCTCATTGGAGGTGATTCTGGTCAGTCAGAGCCGCGCAAGTCATGGACCTGCGCAACGCAGTGGCAGTACAGCTCTCCCTAGTGTAGCTGGTGTCAGAATATCTGCACATGCATGAGTCCCACCAGACTGATTCCAAATCTACTTGAGTGATGATTCATGCAAACAGACTGTGTTGCACCTGCACGCCAGGCATAACCTTACATGCCCTAAGAGCAATTGTTCACAAAAAGGCGCCGCTTTGGCACTCTTTTGGAATTGAGCCTGTAACGTTACCTTACCTTACCTTTCGAACGCCTGTTGCTCCCCAAGCCAAAGGCAGCTGAGAGCCGATGTACGGACCATTATTGGCACTAGCATCTCGGAAGAACGTGTGAAACAGCTCCGCTGGTCAAACCTGGACCGACGTTGTTCAATAGCCTGAATACACTCTCATGTAAAGCTGGGCAATGCTTCTGTCTTGCTTTACTGGAAAAACAAAGGCAGCTAAAGATCAAAGAGCACCTTGGCAGGTTTCTGCCAAGCATAGAAAAAGCTCATTCTTTTCAAGGTCTTATATTTCGGGTGCTCCTTCATATCTCCTTCTGTCCGTTCTACCCGCCTGATAGCTCCATTGACGGTCCCTCGGCAATCTTGAGGAGCTTGCTTTGAGGGGACATCTCCTCTTTTACCTCCCAGAAACAACTACGGTCAAACGAAAGAACAACCTGTAAAGCCTCGCTTTGATTGTGGACTATCATGACTAATCCAGTCTTCCCTTGCACGACCTGACCTGGAGGTCATAGTGCTATTAGACCATATTGCCCCAAGGGCCTCTTTTTCTTGTCGTTCTCGGAACCAACCGGAATATGGGGGGCCGGGGTGGCAAGGAACCTCAGGACATGTTTCGAGGTCATCCACTTTGCATGTCTTGATATCAGGCACACTGAGGCATTCCCGTTCAAATTTTTTGCGAGCACACCCTGCTTCAAAGTCAAACATGATCTGCTTTTTACTCATCTCCTGACCAGCTGAATTTTTATGGATTGTGTTGTTAGTAGTCCTTCACTTCTCGTGACAATTCAAAGAGGGAGTCAGATGCTTCCCTTATGTATCTCCGGAGGATCAAAGCTACTGAGTGGGTCCAAACATGGTATTTAGAATGCTCAAACTGCCTTTAAGTCTTGTCGATCCCTTCTTCGGTCATTGAATCCCTTTCACTTTCCTTCATTGACCAATTCTTTCGGTGAATATACAGGCAAGGAGGCCTTGACTTACTGTATTGAGTTCCCTTGGATGTATCCGAGGGGTGAAACCCGTCGGTCCAGATTCTGATTTGCGGATGCAGATATAATGAGTTCTGACTTGAAGCTCCTTCACGTGTGGATGCTTCTCCACTTTATCTCGCATGCTGTCAGTTCGCACAATAGTTGCCCGCAAATCAAGACCGCCGAGGCAGATTTGAGACAGTGTCCAGGCCTTCCATTCCAAGGTTTCCGTAATGCAAGCTTTTGCTGGGCGACTTTCTATGAACTATTCACTGCGTAACTTCCGCACATGTTCCAGAGCCCAGCTTGGGATAAAGTGACTGCATATCTAATTCCGTTGAGTTAGTGGAATCGGGTATCAATAGCCTCGTGGTTAACACTCCTACCCAGATGTTGAAGTCTGTGCCAAAGTTTTATTGTGGAGTCTGACGAGCACAGAAGCTGTTCCCATGAGGACAAACAAAGAAACATTTGCTCCGAGAAAAGTCGTCCCTGTTGGCAAAGCTGGCTGAGCGCTATTTTCTTTTCTCCTAAGCGTCCAGTTTTGCTGCCCCAAGTCTTCCCACTTTCCTGAGATGAAATCTCAGAACTAAGTGGTGGACGGGTCGATGCTTACTTCTGAAAGGAGGGCTTTTGGCTTCCATTTGAAAGTGACTCTCAAGAAGATAGCGCATGGTTTCCATACCCAGGCTCTAAAGGACGAAGCATTCTTCTTTTCACTCTGTCTATCAGTAGGGAGCTTTCGGTCCAAAAGACAAGCAAAACACACTTCGCACGCACCGCTGAGACGAATTCTTTGTCCACGCCGGAAACCACTTTGAGCAGTACTACCAGAACCCCGGTGCTTGGTTAGTATTAAACTCTTAGAGATTGTCCCCTTTGCTTGCAGCCCCTGCGATTCGCTTCCGGCGCCTGGGGGGTTCCGCCGGGCGGCCCCTCAGCCGCTCCAACAAGCGTCTCTCACCCAGGTGCAGCCCCCTTGATCGCGTCGACCCTCAGATTCTGCCAGGGCAAGCTTTGGTCCTCAATCCAACCTTTGTCTGCTCGAAACAAAGGTGAATCCCCTCCTTCCTTCTCGAAGCAACCAGAGATTCTGATACTGATCTCTTCGAGCCAACTCGACTTCAAGGATGTCACTTCGGCGAAACAGAGAAATAATCCAGAAGAAATTTGGATTCTCCTCTCCAGAACTTGCTGCGCAACTCGTAAAATGCAGCTTCCTTTCAGGGCAAATCTTTGGACCGATGGAGGCATGTCGAGTTTGCCCACTGACAATAGGCAGTTGTTTGGTTTACGGTACCGGACGATACTCGAAGCGCTGGTTAATTCAGAAAGGATGCTCTTAGGAAGACTTTGACCTCATGCTTGAGAAACTTCTGACATACTCGTCCTGATTCGTTGCGAGACGTGCCGTCGAGCTGTTGTAAAGTGGTCTGCTAACTTGAATTGGCGACCTCTTTGAACCACCCAACTTCAGCGCTGCATCTGGCTTTCTTCTCTACGGGTCGTTGAACCATTTCGACTTACAAGCATATAAGGCTTCTTTTGTCGAACCTCTCTGTTTGCTCTTTCTCCAAACAGGGCGCGCCGCGGGCCGCGATGGCGCCCATTCAGATCGACCCGGTTGGCGCGTTCGTCGACTCACTGGGCGATGACGTCCCTTCGGAACTGCAATGCGGGATCACCGGGGAACTCTTCGTCGACCCGGTTGTCAACGCCCGAGGCCACACGTATGAGCGCTCCGCCATCGAACCCTGGTTAATCACCCACCAAACCGACCCACTAACCCGGGAAGCGCTGCCTAACCGGGACCTGGCCCCCAACTGGACGGTGCGCCACAGCCTGGAGTCCTTCCGCGCGCGCGTCCTCCTCATCGCCCCAGACGCGGCCGCGTGGATGCCGCCGCCGCCGCCGCCCGTCACGGGCGGCGCCGCGGCCGCGCTGCGCCCGCTTCCCCCCGACCGAGGGCTCCGTCACCGTGACCCTCCGGGACCCCCC
>DF236952.1:0-228673 GCA_000708835.1 Klebsormidium nitens | reverse complement strand
GAGACTGTTTCTTTCTCGTGTCTTAGTTCTGGTTGGGTGAAGGTACTGTTCGTACCTCCTTAAAGGTGTTGGTGAGGGGGCAAATTGGTCAAATTGCTCGCAACGTCGGATCGTTGCGGATTGCCAAAGCAGACGGACAAGTACGATCCTTCTGATTGATCAGCTGACGAAAGACCTACAGAGTCCATCTGTCAGCTGATGCCCACAACTGCAACCTTCCTGTACGCCTGGAATTTGCTTAGCTTCGAAACGATTTTCCGTGAATTGAGGGGGCGCACAGGCCTACCTGAAGCACCGGCCGCCCCTTCTCGACCGTCCGATCATAAGTTTCGGACGTCCGGCCCCGGGGCTTGAACGCGGCCGGGCTGCTGAGGGCGTCAGCGATGCGCCCTCGGTAGTCATTCTGGACACGTGGCAAGAAGGCATTGGCGATGTACTTCTCCATCCAGGCGCGAAGGGCCTCGCCGCCGCTGTAAGGGGCAAACGGGGGTTCAGAAAATGGTTGAATTTGAAGGGGTATTGCTCGAAGGTCAAAAGCCAATACAATGTGCGCTTCGGAGCGGCCGAAGAGGCAACCTCCACGTCCAAACCGTGACTACTTCCGTCGTGACGTTGGTACCCTGCCCTTCGACTGTTTTTGCATCAAAAACGAACTGCGGCAATCGACCCTCTCTCCCGCTCTGCTCCACAGAATGTGGGGCAGCATCCGGCACTGGGCCCGCATGTCAAGCGCAGGAGTGACGTTATTTAAGAGGCGCGTGCTTTAGGAATCAAATGTGACGCTGTGCCCGGACGCTTAAACCAGCTCTAGAATGCTTTCATAAAAGAAGTCGAAAACGGGTCACCCCAGACCGCCTTTCCTGTCTCAAGACTCATGTGAGAGGTAAGTACTGTAGCCCCGCAGATTTTATATCTCTAGATTGCACTAAGATTACTTCTTGTCCGCAAGCCCGAGCAGGACAAAAACCGGGGTGACAAGCGTCAGCTTGTCGCCGATTCTTCTTGCCCCGGATGGTTCCTCACACATGCCTGCCGCGCAAGACATGAAAGTTTTGAAGCTCACCCCTGCTTGAGTGCCGCATCCTTGACGATCTGCGCGGCCTTATCCGTGAACTGCACGACGGGCCGGTAGACGGCGGCCGCCAGGTAGACGCCCCGTTCCGGCAGCACCAGTTCCGTCTCATACGTTTCCTGGCCCGTGGCGGAAGCGCGCCGGCTGCGACTTTGCAGAGCGCCGTCGCCGCCGCGCACCAAGGTTGACGAACCCGTTTCGGAACCTGCGGGTTAAGGAAGTTTCCCGGCGTTGGAGGTGAGTAGTTGCATGAAGTCGGCACTTGGACGCACGAAGCTTTCTGCTGAAATGGATTGAAGGAGAAGACGAGTAAGCGAGCCAAGCACTAAGGTCGACGAACCCGTTTCGGAACCTGCGGGTTAAGCAATTTTCCACGCTTTAAAAGTGGTCACTTGCATGAATCTGGAGGCACAAAGCTTTCTGCTGAATGGTTTGAACGAGAGTCGCACATTAGCGAGCCAAGCAGTATCGGAACCCGCAAGTCAAGAATTTGAGTTCTTCAAGAGTAGCCTTTGATCATGCTTTCGGACTCGAGAGCGCAACGCTTTTAACAACGAGGGTAGGGACGTACGGAACAGCACACCAAACTCGACGAATCTGTCTCAGAAATCTGCGGACGAAGGAAGCTTCCGTTCTATTGAAATGGCTCCTTGCTTCGGAATCTTGTGCTTGAGAGCGGGGAAACAATGCTGGAAAGAGGGGCTGTAAACCGATTGAGCGAGCTAGGCACGTTGGCCCCCTGTCGGACAAATCGGGCGTGCTTCGCCAGGCTTCAATGGTCTTAACAATGGACTGTTCAAGAACAAATATAACGGAGACTGCGCAAGTCGCTCAGTCAGGGAGTGGTCGACGATACCTCGAATGGAACCAACAGATTGCCGGCTCACAGCGACACCAGGCGTTTTCGCTCTTGGACAGAATCAGATGCCCGCTTCTTTTCAGCTACACTTCCTCCTCTGAGCAGGGCTCAGTGCACAAACGAGAGCGAGCGAAAGTTGGATGTGCGAACATGCCTGCTTTTACAACCTTGCTGAGAATCCCGATTCCAGAATCTCGTCCTGCAAGCCATTTTCACAGTGGTGCAGTAAAGCTTTTCCTGTGATGGTTTCAGAAGCCGGGCTCCCTACCTGGTAAAGCTGACCCCAAGTCCGTGAACCGGAACGCAAACGCCAACTCCTCGTCCTCCCCTTCCAACGCCCCTTCTGCCTCTTTCGCAGCGGCGCCCCCGGGCGCCCCCGCTTTCTTCTCTCCCTCCTTAACCCCCTCGCCTAACCCGGTCGGGTCAGCGCTAACCCCCGCCGGGGTCGCCCTCAAAACCTCGCAAACCAGTGCTTGGCATTCTGACTGGACGCAGCTCCAGGCGACCGCCAGGTTGTACGGCGCCAGCTCGCCGCCCCCTGCTTTGAACCCATCGCCAGAATTTTCGTCCCGGGGGGGTGACAACACCTGGCGCGCGCTCTGGTCCTCCGCCCCCCTCATTTGCATGAACGTGTGCACCAGCCGATGGTTCTCGAGCGCCCCGACGCAAACCCCGAAAACCTCCTCCAGGAGCTGCTGTGCAGCCACCGACGCCGGACCTGTCGGGCCACCCCCCGCCGCTGATGTCATCCCCGCTGACGTCACCCCGATCCGGCCCCCCGCGAAGCCCCCCCGGGGGCTGTGCGCGACCATTTTGGTACCATGGGAGGAGGCGCCGCTGAACGTCATGGGGGATCCCCCGGCGGAGGTCTTGGGGATGGAGTCGACGCGCGGGCGCGCGCGCTCGGCGGCTTGGGCGCGCGCCTTGATGACGTCAGCGATGAGCTCGCGCAGCGTGCGGCGCAGGCGCTGCGCGAGGGAGGAGCCGGCGGCGGCCAGCTTGCCCAGGAGGGCCAGGCACTCGACCAGGGTCTGCAGGTACTTGACACTGTCGTGGCTGTCGGCCCGTGTGATGGAGTCCTGCACAAATGTTTGTGTCAAGAGTTTTCATGTGAAGAAGACTTCAAGCGTGTTGCAGAGGTTGCGAGGCAAATGAAACCTTGCGTGGGAACAAAATGGTGATCACAGAAACTAGGTCAAGGCTCCGTCTGCACTCCTTGGAGCATGGCCGGACGGGTGCGGTATCTCACAAAGTTGGCTGAGAGGTGCAAGAGGGAAGCCTACAAGTCACAGCCGACTCTGAAACTCTGCCTCCCTTTTAGGGGATTGGAAGCCAACCGTAAGCTTGGTTTTTGTGGCGTCCGGGAGCCAGAACGGAAGCTTGAGAAAATGCAAAAGGGAAGCTTTTCAAATTTTCGCCGCCAGTGGAATCGACCTCCTGTACAGAAAAGTCAAAGTACCAACCGTAAACTTGTTCGGTGTTTGGTGAGTGAGCCAGAACGGGAGCTTGAAAGATGCAAGAAGGAAGCCTAAACATCCTCAGCCAATCTACGAACCAATCTCCTAAACAGAAAAGTCAATAGCAATCAACCCGTTGATGTGGCGTCTGTGACCCATTTCAGGAAGTCAAACACTCACCATGAAGTCGTCTGGCGTTGCGCCTGAAACCCAGTTCGGAGACTTGAATACTAACCGTGAACTCGTTTGGCGTTGCGTCTGTGAGCCAGATCGGCAGCTGCCCCGACTGCTGCCGCGCCTGGCTGCTGCTCTTGCGCAAGATACTGCTCGGAAGGCTCGCGATGTCGCTTCCGGTCACACTGGCAATGATGCTTCCGGAAATAGACCCGTCCTCGCTCATGGCCCCACTGCGGCGGAAAAGACCAAGGTTGCTTAGAGAATGTTTGGGTCGTCTCATTTTCAAAAGTAACCTGGTTCCAGCTCTTTAAATTTTATTTTATCCAGAAGACAAAAACAAAACTACATGAACATAAGGACGATAGGGTGAACCTTAGTAAGCGCTGTAGTGGACATCGGGCGGGATACATCGAAAGGTACGTACCTCACTGCAGAAAAGCAAGGTGCTGTTGGACTTTATCAAGCCCATGCAAACCAGTTCCCCTAAGCTACGCATCTCATGAAAGACGGCATATGCTAGTAGGTTCCCGAACATTTCATGTATTCCCAACCGTCAACTCGTGATTGCTTCTCACTTATACGCACAGCCGTCTTAGCAGCCCGAAAGCAGGAAGGCAAGACGTCCTAACAAGCGTCCGAAACACTTACTCGTGGTCGTCCCCCCTAGGCCGCCCGTTCCGGTCGGGGGTTCCCCCCAGGCGCAGGCGCACGTCGTCGGTGGAGCCCACCAGGCGCAGGGGCGAGAACGGGCTGCCCTTCTTCCTCACCGACCGCTTCTGCCCGGGACGTGCGTCGTCATCCTTGTCGGCGATGCGCGTGGAGGCCAGGCTGCAAAAAAAAAGTAATGAGCTTTTGACTTTGTTCTTGTGAAACTAAAGAAACAAGGCTTGTTAACAGCTCGTTTCGAGTAACCTGCCGGTTTGAAAAGATGCGGGAAGCCTCGAAGTGAGACGACGAGGTTGATCAAGACTGCAACACATGTGGCGATAAGAATTGTCAATTGTCTTCGAGGCTTCCGTTACTATCTAAAACTGGCAGGTTGCTCGGAATGAATTGTAGCAGTGAGTGCCTTGTCTCACGGTCGGAAGTGCCCTTCAAAGCGCCAAACGATATTTCATTCTCTGGTCCTGGTCTCTGGTTCTCTTTCATCGAGGCTGATGCATCCTGCCCCTTTGCTCCCGATCACGAACCAGAATAAGTGTTGCAAAGTGGCTGCGAAGAGGCTTACTTATCAGAAAAACAACGTTTTAGAGGTCAACGAGATCCAGTATGTCCTGAAGGCTAAAGCCCGGATTTACACTCCTCACGCCCGTCCTCTGCAGATCACCATTTTCAGTAAAGAGCAGCGTGCGTTACCTGTAGGTGCCTTGATTGTAGATGTGCAGATGCAACTCTTCCATGACCTTGGTGAAGAGGCCCTGCCGCAGTCGCTGCATATCCGAGCGCACATCCCGCAGGCCACCCACCTGGCACACAGGCAACGGGGTAACAGTGTCAACCTCTCAACCTTGACGGAACAGCATGGATGTTTGACACTTGATAGTCCACGGTCCGAGGCTCGGGCATTGAATAGGATGTAGATCGAATGCATCTACCGGACACAACTTATCCAGATTTACTCAAGATACATCTTCTGATGCGGCCTTCATGTGTAGGGCTCTTTCCTCAACGAGAGCCTAGTCCCTTCCCCCTAAAAATGATGTTGCGGCTCACTGTACAGTGATGAACACAATAGGACGTGATGGAAACGAAACGACGGATGCGGCTTAGGCTACTATAACCTTTGTGTGGGCCGCTGACGAAATGAAGCTCTTTGACTCACCTCCTTAAAGCCTTCCCACTTCAGCATGCTGCTCGTGTGCAGTAAAGAGTCCGTCGCTGCATAGTACTTCTTCTGAATGGTGGTGCTTTTCAACAATTCTGTCGACCGAATTCAAAGAAGACAACCTTTTATTCTGATCACGGGGATTTGGACTCTTTCAGGGGGGGAGCAAACGCTGCTGGAACTCACCCCCTGGATCCCCTCCCGCTCCAACATGCTGCTCGAGTGCAACAACAGCTGCGTCGCCGCGTAGTACTTCCGCTCGAGCATCAGCCGCTCGATGCGCGCAGGGACTTTTGCGACGCTGTCAATCTGGTCCAGCAGTTGCAGCACGTGACGTAGGGTGATGCTGCGATACCACTGCTGTTGGAGCGCCTTGTGCCGCGCCGCCAGCAGCCGCCGCGCCTCCCCCAGGTTCGTCTTGAGGCCCGCCATCTTTGATGCGCTCTCACTGAACAGCCGCAGGATCTGAAGCGGGAGGGGATACAAAATATCAGCAGAATAGATAAAGGGTTTTGTATGAGTTGCCAGCGTGACATCATGACTTTTAGAGAAGCCGCCGCGCCTCGCCTGGGTCGTTTTCAGGCCCGCCCTCTTGGACGTGCTCTCGCTGAAGAGCCGTAGAATCTGAAATGCCGGGAAGGAAACTGTGGGTCATTCAAGATATTGCAGATGGATCTCGAGTTTGGTAACGAAAGATTACACAATGGCCATTACATCAACCGCCGTGCCCGCCCAGCTTTGTCTTCAGGCTCGCCAGTTCTGATGCGCTTTCGCTGAAGAGTTGCAGGATCTGGAAACGGCGGAGAGGAAGTGAGGGTCGTTAGAGGACATTGGCGATGAAAGTTGATTTTGGAATCAGAAGATTAGAATTTGGTCGTCGCATTTATTGCCGCGCCTCGCCCAGCTTTGTCTTCAGGCTCGCCAGTTCTGATGCGCTTTCGCTGAAGAGTTGCAGGATCTGCAAACGGCGGAGAGGAAGTGAGGGTCGTTAGAGGATATTGGCGTTGAAAATTAAGTTTGGAATCAGAAGATTAGAATTTGGTCGTCGCATTAATCGCCGCGCTTCGCCCAGAGTCGTCTTGAGGGCCCCCGTTTTGGAAGCGCTCTCGCTGAAGAGCCGCAGGGTCTGGGGGGCCGGGGAAAGCGTGTGTCAGTAGACGACTTTGAGGATGAATTCAAAATAGTAGCACTGACTTCTTCGCCCAGATGGAACATAGAACGTCACATAAGCTGCCATGCCTAGGTCGTTCCGTGCATCCAAGCTCACCCTCCCTTTGGAAATCACGATATCTAATCTGAAAAACAAGTGGCATAAAAATCATATAGGGCCAGAGATCTGGGGCGTAAAGTCTGTCAGATGTTTGTTTGACTCGTGGAAAGTGGCAGATATGCCGTCTCTTTCATGCAAACCAGGTCAGGTGACCAAAATCATCGACGTCGCAACCATCTGAGCACCTAGACAGGTTTTCTGACGTCAAAAGCGCAGTCCCACCTGGCACCTGAACACATGCATCTTCAAACTAAGAGCGCATTCCCACCTGGGAGTAGTTGTGGATCGCGCGGTTGAACCCGTTGTGGTACCCCTGCACGACATCGTCCACGAGCTCCTCCACCGCGTCGCGCTGCTCGCGCAGGCCGTCCAAAATGCCGCCCTCGGACGCGGTCAGGACGTCCACCACGTGCGGGAGGGAGTCGAACCTGGGCCAAAGTTGGAGTTCTCAGCTCAAAGCAGCTCAAGACTGGCTGAATGCAGATCTGAGAAATGGCTGGGGGACAAGCCTCTTGCTGGCACCAGCGTCCAGCTTGTTAACCTTCACGGATTGGACGGCGTAAATCGCTCTGTCAAGAGGTCCTTATTTCGTGGCAGGTCCTACGTGCTAACAGCGAAAGCCTAGATTGCACTCTCAGACAGGCTTCATCAGCTGAAGATCGGACGGCTGTGACAGCGTTTCGGCCATCGAAGCGGGTCTGCGGTCCGCTTGTAGATAGGGGCAACTGTCCAGAGACCTTTCGAAAGGACTCCCCAGACAGCTGCTCAACAACGGGGTCCCCTGGCAGAATGCAAGTGCTTCGCTTGTGGCCAAGTGCCCCTTGGTCTCATCAGTGAAAGACACTGCCCCGTGTTCAGAGTGGTGGCAACTTCGAATATATTTCAGGAAACAGGAAGGGAAACGTAGGTGTCTGGGAAAAGAGCCTTCCTGTCTGGGAAAGCAGAGTACATTGGTATGAAGATAAGCCCCAGATGAGCTGTAATCTTATACATAGAAAAATTGTGAAGGACTTGGAAAACGAGCAAGAACATTGGAGACAGCGAGCCATCCAGGCTTGCACCCTTGAATGCATAAGGAACCGCTCACGTCAGACTGCATCCGATGCAAGGGCACTTCAGACGTCAGCATCAAGAAGAAAGACTAGAGGCCTTAGCAACAATCAAGCCATACAGGCCATACGCACTGAATCCGTTTATCACAGCTGGTCTTGACATGACTTATCTCTTGCCCTGGCAGCAACCACCCCCGCTTGAACTATGTGCAAATTCTAACGATGTTCGAGTCGCAATTCCGAGGGCCAAGGCGGGAGAAAGAGATCCATAGTAGCAGAATAAAAGCATAGGCAGTGGACCGAGCCTGAAACAATTAACAAGAAAACGGAAAGGAACCGAGATTTCGTCATCTTGTGCAACAAGAGGGTTAGGCATGCTATTGAAAAGCCAGTTGACACATGGGGAGAAGCGATTGATGCAGTCCCTTCTCTGTGAGGTTCATTATTTTTCAGGACTTGCTGACCTTCTCAGCTCGACATGAGAGCCTGATTCTCCCACAGAACCATGAAAATGACTCCCCAGACAGCTGCTCAACAACACCTCCCCTGGTGCAGAGTGCAAGTGCTCCAATTGTGGCCCAAGTGCCCCTATATCTCATATTGTGAAAGACACTGCCCCTGATTTGGCACCCCCCCATGTCGAACAGATTAGCCTCTGAATTGTCTGCTCCAGGGAATACAAGGGATAAATTGGCCCCCCTGATAGCCACCATTGAATCAGCATTGCTGCTGCAATCAGCATCTTAGAATTGAAAGCTGGACGTCTGATCAACAGCGCAATCGTGTTCATGACATCCGCTCAGGACTGACCTTGCTTGCTTCCATGCATCGGGCAGTTGGCTGAGTTCCTCTTCCACAACCTGCCAGTCAGCAAGGGGAGAATCTTTTGAATCAATAGACCCTGTGCACTTTGTGGAGTCCTTCACCTTATCTGTTTGAAAGGCCTTTTAAACAATGGTTACATATCAAACTACCTCACTAACTCTATCAGATTAGCACCGTTATGCTCCATATGCCATATTTAAGACTAGCCTCCCATAATACCCTAAGTTTACTTTCAAAGTCTCCTGTGCTGAAGAACCAGCCTTCTCTCATACTTTCCATGCTATTTCTAAGCGTGATCATCTTTGCAAATACGTTATACCAGAATTATTCGAAGGGACTGCAGTGTCAATAGGGCATTGAGCACACCTCAACTGTTGGTCTGCCACACCTAATGCAGCATGTTCCCAATCAAGTCAGAGAGAAAGAGACATGTAGTGTGTGCTCCATGACCTCTCAAGGAGCTCAATCGCTGCCAAGCTAGACAAGCATCATTTTGACATTGCAAGTAGCTGGCCGCAGTGCTTACCTCCCAGTCGACCTCTGCATCCCCCATTTTGCTTGTTAGCGGATTCAAGAAGGGACAAACCGCGCCGCTGTCTCACAGCTGGATCATCACAACCGTGCAATCTGCAGGACGATGCAAGCACCAAGGGCGCCTTGTTGCTGCAGGCTGACAACGGCTGGCTTCACCTCAATTCAGTCCTCGATTGTGGCCTGCTCAGCCATCGACTGTGGCTCCTGAGTTGCTGAACTCGTCTGTCCATGGCAGCAGCGAGGCCCAGCCCTGAGACAACCGAGTTGCAGAGTCGAGGGGCGCTCCGCAAATCTCAAGGCCGTTCTGCATGTCCGTGTGAATGCGTTTGACGGCAGCTTGCCGTTGTCGGCCGCTCCTGCAAATTGTGCCGAATGATTTTATGGAGCTCGTCCTTGAATACCTAGGAGAACCGTCAACGGGGCCGTTTGTGTCGTGTACGGTGTGACCTACGCGGGTCTTGGACTCGGAGTCTCCGGAAAACCAAGGATAGCCAGGGGGGTAACTTCGGAAGAATCAATTTATTAGGTATACTTTAAACCTAGTGTTTGATGTGAACACGTTCATCGAACCAGTACCATTACCGCATTCTGCTGCCAGCTGGCTTCCGTTCCAGCTATAACTTAGCAATTTGCAGAGGGCTCGTGTGCAGCTTCAGCTCTTGCCAAAGCTGTCCTTTCAAAGGTGCTTTGATATTCTGAAGAGTAGAGCGTCTTTTGAAGAGGATCACTGTAGTTCATCCATAATCCGGTTAAAGTTAGCTCCTTTGCTCCTCTTACCAGAACCACAGGCACGATGATTTATGACATCAACTCCGCAGCCTTCCGGCAATTCCTGAGCACGAAGGGCGCTGACAAGTAAGTGCACTCCATTCTTGCATCGGCTCCTCCTGCGTGCACGTTTTTTGGTTTGGTCTGCTTTCAGAGTTGCTCATAAGCCTCTAAATAGCTAGTTCGTGAGCGGAGAATCTGGACACTAAGAGTACTCAACACCACTTCATTTGCTGGCTTCACTTACACTCAGCGTCCTTTCTACGTGTTGCGATATCATTAGCACTTGCTTGGTGCCCCATCTGTAAACCGCGAAGTGAACGTACCGCCGTTTGCAACTTTTTTTGAAGAGGGTGTGAACATCTGCTGGGCCTGTCCATTTGCAATAATGAATTTCCTGTGGGTCTCCTGGAGACGCGTCTGTACGATAGAAAGTTGCGGTTCAGGGGGTGGCGGGAGTGACCACCTGTGAAGCGAAAGTGATGCGTAGACTGTACATTTCTCTTGGCTAAGATTCAATTGGACTTTCTCCAACTTTGACAAAGAATGGATTGCTTTCACCCAAAAAATCACCAGCCTCTCATCAGAAGCAGCTGATGACATGGTCCTAACCTCTTCTGCAACTTGTTACTACAATTGACCCCGCACATCTGTTGTTAAAGTTGTTACTAGCATGCTGTCAGAGTGTTCCAGCTAGTTCTGGAACTTGTCTGCCTTACAGCCTCACTTCAGAGCTAGACGCTCAACGACGCTGAAATTGCTTTCTGACTGTGCTGCAGCTTGATATTCTGTCCTGCTTATTCGCATTGGTGTAGATTTTGTTGTGCCCGGTTGATAAGCTTAGACCGCCTATAGATGGGTTGCTTGTGATCTGCCAGGCAATGTTCAGCAGAATGTAACTGCGAATGTCTTTTGTGGATGGGATGCCTGGTAATCAGTCAACGTTAGTCAGTTTAAAGCGCATCTCATGCGTTGCGAGCATCCAAACGTTGAGGTCTGATGCCTGGGCTCAATTTGTCCATCCTGCAGGAAGGCTCATGGAGAAGTTCCAAAGCCAGCGAAAGTAAAGTCCAGTGAAAACAAGCCGGTGATGACAGAGTAGCAGGCTGCAGTTATTTTCTCAGAAGAAGTAAACAGAGCCAATAGCTATATGGGTTTGAGCGGCTGTTGTGACGTAGCTTGTTTACAGTCGATGAAATATTTGTAATTACAACAGATGCCGTTAGTGCACAATTGACGCCTGACCGTGGCGGCCGGGTCTCGATCATTTCAGCCTGTAGGGCAGCTTCCGCACCTTCTTAATCATAACTTAAGATCGTCTTTCAGGCTTTCGCGATCGAGTCAGTGCAAGCTGCTACAAGGCATATACTATAACCGGTATTTCCATGAAGGCCAGGCTAATTCATCAAGTTGACATAGCCAAAGCAGAGCCAGCACATATGCATGGTGGAAGCTGAATCATGCACAGTCGCGTCGCGCGTGCGATTATCCAACCTTATCTGGAAGTACGCATACCCGGTACGCACCAGATTCGGTACTTGCGATAACCGAGCAATAAAGCGCATGCCGGCGCAATCGTGGTCATGGGCGACAAATAACCGGGCAGCCTTAGCGCTACCTTCATGTGGTCATGCAAAACGGTGGCTCATGGCCACATGCGCAAAAGGGAAGGAAACCCTGACGACGTGATGGGTGAGAACCCTATATGCGTAAATGGCGAAAAGCCGTATAACTAGCATGATGCGTAATTGGCACGTGTAGCCGAGCCGTCACAGCAACGAGACCTTACAGCGTGACACACATTGCACAGTTTTAGACTGGAATTAAGTTGCAACTGCATGTATATATGATGGCTCATGCAATCCCGTTAGTCACACACACGAGCCACTGGAAAGAGTTTGTCTTTCCATGATGAGTCGGTGGCAGGGCCACAAACACATACCGTTGATCGGGTCGAGCAAACAAATCCAAAGACAATCATTCCGCAATCGAACATCAGTAACAGGTTCACCCCTGATGAGGTTTACGCACGACAAGAACAACTAATATACACGAGGTTCTAAAGACAACTTGTCAGGCATTTTCAAACCATCCTAGCCAGGTGCCAAGGTTCCTTCGAAGCCTGTATGCACACTTTCACTCTGCCGTCTTTCGGAACCCGTATTACAACAAAGCACCCGAACTTTGCCGCTCGGTGGGGCATCCTACACGAACCATCGAAGTGAAGTCGACAAAGGCGGCTACTAATACGCCCTTGCTTTCCAGCTACTGGTCCCCACCGCTCAATCATGGACCTGCAGTCATCTGCACTACTTCCATAGGTGCTCGGGCCGTTCATGCCCGGGCACAACTCCTGATTCTAACGCACCGGGGCTTCTTCTACTCAAAAGCACAACCCCCGGGGCTTTGCCTTCCTCCGCCGTAACCCGATCCCCTTCGCCTATTATAGGGCGCCACCAAATTACGCTTAGTGCGAGCCGCACACTGCCCTCCACCCACCAACGGAGGCGCCACGGACTACCCTCCACAACCGACGCAAACCCCTACAAACCTCCCTCCGAACCCTCAAGTGCCCCGCACACTCTCCGTCGAGACGCCCGAGCATCCCTCCCGAAATACTCCAAACCCCCCCCCCTCTCGGACCTTCTACACTGCCCCCCCGCCGCCCTACTTAACGCTCGCAGCGTCCTCGCGCTGCGCGAGCGGCAGCTCGATGTCCACCCGGAAGTACGGCTTCCCCGGCTGGTTGACGTACGCCACGTCACCGCCCATCACCTTCACGAGCTTGCGGCACATGCTGAGCCCCAGGCCCTCCTGCGTCTTGCTCTGCGCGTCGGCGCGGTCGAACATCTGGCGGTGCAGGTCTTCCGGGAGGCCTTCCCCGGAGTGGCTGACTTTGAACTCCATTTGGACGGTCTGGATGCCGCCCATGTGCTTGGTGCGCACCGGGGTCGCCTTGATCTCGACCCAGCCGTTCTGGGGGGTGAACTGGATCGCGTTCTGCAAAAAGTCCGCGAGCACCTGCGTGGGGGGGGAGAATCGGGAGTCAGAGAGAGGGCGCAATAAAGAAGGCTGGGTTCCTTAAAAGCGGGAACCGCACACTTTCAATGGAAGAAACGAAAGAGAAGTGGGAGGGGGACAACCGGAACGTGATCAAAACAGAGCGCACACGACATGGTTGCTTTTTTTTGTCTGGGGTAGGATTGGCAGGCTCCGGAACGACGAAAACGAGTCAGCAATCTATGATGCAACGGTTTAAGTGAGAGAACCAAACACAGACGCCCAACAATCGTTGCCAAGTAGCGCCCGTTCAGAGATGCGGAGGTAAATCCGAACACTGCGCAAGCTGTCCTCAAGTGCAGGCAGCGTCTTGCAACAGACCCAAATCCCTCCCGTTGAACGACAAAGTCACCTTCAATCTCCACTTGTGTACATCCTGCTACTGACCTCCAAGAATCAAATTCTTCAAGAGCAGGACCCACTGGGTGGCAGATCAAGAACTCCTTTTCTGAATGGGGTAGTGTGTTCTCCTAGCTGAACTGGACAAGAATATTCCCCCCACGTTCTGTGCGAACGGTGCCTCACCTGCTGCACACGCGAGCTGTCCCCGAAGACGGAGAGTGTCTTGAATTCGGGCGGGGTATCGCAGAAGAGCTGCAGGCCCTTCTTGCTGCTGGTGATCATGCCCTGGCTCACCACCGCATTCAGCACGCTCGCCATCGTGAACTCCGCGCAGTCCAGCTCCAAGTAGCCCTCTTCGATGCTGCAATAAATAAGGAACATTTTCAAGGATTGATATCATGACTAAGAACATTTCGGTTGGATTGAGCGGGGAACCAAGCGAGCTGTCGTAGAATCCACACAGTCGAGCTCCAAGTAGGGTGCATTGGCAAACCAAGCATGTTTTTGAACCTCCATGCTGAGGGGTCAAAAACAGCCGTGTTGAGGTTCGCAGTCTCCGATTCCGGGCTTTATAATTTCGAAGTTGACGCGAAAAGTCGATGAACGAACAGAAGGGCTGAAGGTACAATAATAGTCGGATGTAGAGAGCTGAAGGTGGAGAAAGAGGCCACCAGATTGAGGTAATCGACGCAGGAAATCGACAATAACGCATCAGCTGACTGCGCCGTCAAGGCGTGAGCTGAAATGGACTATACCCGACAATGAAGACGTACACTAGACATCGAGGAGCGGCGGCGGAAGACGAAGACAGGACAGCAGTGTCAAGCAACAACCAAAGGACTCGGGCACAAAATGGCTAGCAGTCAAGGACCCCTTTCCACCCTCCCACCGCTTGAATTTTCTACTCCTGTTTCTCCGGATGTCTCTCCTTTTGCATTTGTTCCTCGGATCATCAATACGTAAAAAAACAAAGGAGATAGTGAGGCGCACCTGTTGAGGTCCATGTCGTCGAGGATCTTGCGCAGCTGCTTCTCGCACGTTGCGCTCGTCTCGACGAGCTGCTTCTGGTCCTCGGTGAGGTCGGTGTGCTCGATGAAGGAGCGCGTGAACATGATGCCGTCCAGCGGGTTCTTGATCTCCTGCCGGATGTACGCCAGCTCCTTCGCCTTCGCCTCAGCAACCTTCTGGGCCGCGGCCTGAGGGAGGAAAAAGTACTGCGTTAGGAAAGCAAACCACTAGAGTGGAAGCTTTTAAAAGCAAATTTTCTAAGCCAGGCTCCTCGCCTTCACCTCCGCAACCTTCTGGGCCGCGGCTGGACGGAGCACAACATTTCGACTTCAGAAACGAGGAAACAAGTTAACAGTAGCCTTGGCTAGTTTCTCTCCGGATCGGGTCTCCCCGCCTTCGCCTCCGCAACCTTCTGGGCAGCGGCCTCGGGCAGAGACAAAGAGCGTAAAAGGAAGGCTTGACATCAGGAACGGACAATGAAGGCTTGACCTCTGAACAAGACGAGAAGGCTCGCTCTCGACTGGAACCTCTCTTCTCATTGAAAAGTCTGAACCAGGCTCCTCCGCACTCTGGGCCACAGCCGTGGGCGGAAAGGGGATGGAAGGCCTCGGTAGTTTGGAATGAGTAATTGCTACACCCCTCGGATCGTGAATTAAGGCTTCTGGGAAATGCGGGCTGGCAATCGTAAGGGAGGGCTTGGGTCCGGAAATAAGGAACAAAGGCGGACCGTGGACACAAACAAGAAACCTAAGATAAGAAAGAAGAGTTCAGAACTGGATTTTCTGTGAATTATTGCAGTTTGGTAGAAGCCCAATCTGAATGAAGGGTAGGAGAACATGCACGAAACCCATCCACACAGATTTAAACGGTTGCACGTTCAGCACACCAGCGTTCAAGTACCAAAAACCAGACGGAGGTCGCACAGGCACTGAGAGTGCCAACCGGAGAGGCCAAGAGTTGGGGCGTTTAGAACCAGGTCATCCATGCAGACAATGAGAGAACAGAGGGGGGGGAAGGAAAAAGCCTTCGAAACACACCTGGACGGCAAGCGCGTCTTGGAGGTCCCGCGACGCCTGGTGGATGAAGGGCAGACCACCAACAGACTCACAAAGATAACTGGCTTTCCGCTGTTGTAAAGTGTGATATTGGTAAGGGACCAGAAAAAGCAAAGAATAGCCAAACCTACCTGCACCGCCAGCGCGTCTTGGAGGTCTCGCGACGCTTGGTGGATGAAGCAGAAGACGCCGGTGATGGCCCCGTCCGCGGCCACGCGCTTGTTGACCGTCAGCAGCACCTCCTGCAGCCGCCCAAACTTGTCCAGGAACGCGAACGGGAACTTGTCCGTGCTCTGCCCGTCCATCGCGCCGTTGAGCACGATCATGAACTTGGTCAACGCGTCTTGATCCTGCAGTTGCCGGAGGGTTTTGATCAAGATTTCCAATCGCTTCAATCAAATTGTTTATCTTGGGGCGAGTAGACAATCAAAAGAGACGTGGACTATGGATAGAGGAGATAATTAAATTCCTGAAAGAAAAGCAGAAACTAAAAGAGACCTGCAGGTTCCGAAGGGCGGAGCAAAAGGCTAGCTGAGGACGGTGTTGTCTTGCTCGGTTGTGTGACACACTCGCCGATTCTTACGAGTGCATGACGTCACCCACAAGTATAACAAGCAAATAGAGAGCACAATCGCAACGGATGCACAGCCCTCAATCCCATTCGAGATCGAAGACCACCAATAGGGCACTGTCAGAACAGTGACTGATCCAATAAGGACCTGGCACCATCAAAACGCGAGGAAAACGACAACCAGTTTGCATCCAACTAATCTGGACAGTCTTAGCATCGCTAGTGAAATCATGGCATAGTAAGAACAGACTTCAAGCGTTCCTGGAAGCGCTTCGGGCACTTTCAGAAAACTTTCGGACACCTTTGTAGAAACAGGACACCTTCATGATAAAATTCGGACGCAATCGGACGGCCCACCTGAAGGCAGCAAAACATCATGCTTCGACGCCTTTGGACCACATTCAACAGGTGACCACATTTTGAGACCTTTCGGACACAATACAGCACATTCCGAACATTTTCGGACGGTCCACCTGGAGGCGGCAGAGCATCATGCTTCGTTCTATTACAATTCATTAGGTCGAACACGTTCGGAAACCACACAGCGCATTTCGGAAGCTTTCGGCCGGCCCACCTGGAGGCGGCAGAGCATCATGCTGAGACCGAACACCTCGCCGACCAGCATCTTGCCCACGACCTCGTCGCGCGGGTACCCCGTCAGCTTCTGCATCGCGGGATTCCACTCGGTTGTCGTCCCGAACTCGTCCGTGCCGAAAATTGGCGGGATGAGCGCGTGCGGGTTGTGTACGATCGCCTGCAAGAAAGCGGAATCTTAGCACGAGGCGGGAGGTAAGCCGCGTCCGTCTAACCAATATGGACACTGCACTGATCTTTCTGAAGCGACCTCGCCGTTTGACGAGGGGAAATTTCTGAATCTCTTGCAAATTTTGAAGGAAGCCGTGGAATGGGTCCCCAGGGGAACATCTGAAACAGCCGAGCCCCTGCGAAGCACGAGCCACGTATCCGCTGCTAGTTTCCATACTGTAGCTTCCACATGAACCGTTCAGCAGACCCTTTTCCAGAACAAAACCTGGTCCTTAGGAGCCCGCTCATACACTACCAATCAGGTCCAGAGTACGGCTCCTTCTAACGAAGAAAACGGCCGGGCAAAAATGAAATAGCAGGGAAAGCTTGCTTTCTCCAGATAAACCGACCCGCCTTACCTGGTATTCGCCCACATGCGCGTGTCCTTGTCTTGCACCATCTTGTGGCTCGCGATGTCTATGTTAACAAAAACTTCGGATAGCCTGCTTCTGACAAGAATACGAGCAACTAAGATGGGCAGACCCAGAAATGCAGATCTCCAAGTCGCGTGCCCCGCTTACCTGGTAGTCGCCCATCATGCGCGTGTACTTGTCCTGCACCATCTTGTGGCTCGTGATGTCCTGCCCCACGAAGCACACCCCGACCACGTTCTCGTTCACGTCGCGCGACGAGCACGCGTTGACAACGAGGATGACGGACTCGCCGCGGCGCGATGTCGGGTCCATGTCGGTTTCGTCAGGCCACGTCTTCAGCCGGATCTCGACGTTCTGCTCCTCTTCGCCGTTGAGAGCGAGGTAGAGTAGGCGCTCGACTGTTTCTTGGAACTCGGGTACGATGAGCTCTTTGGAGAGCGACCGGCCCATTGCGTCTTCCACTTTGAGGCCGGTTAGCTCAGCCACCTTGGCGTTCCAGCCATTGACCTGGAGGGAGACGGGCGGCGACATGAGAAAGTATAATTCGTTCCGTGACATGACGAACCGGCAGAATAAACGTTTGTGAAAGAAATGCGGAATGACCGGCCCCCAACATATGGTCTTCGGAAATCTAGATTCCACGGATCTGAGGGAAAGAGAGGATGACGAAACGAGGAGATTAGGAGTTGCGTATTGAGAACGGGAAACATGAAGAGCAAATGGGAAACAGCATTTCCGGGAAACTTTAGCACATCCATACGTGCCCAGCCGGGTTACTTTGAACATTCCTGGTTCCAACTTGGCTCTTCAATGGAAGGAAACCATAAGACAAGGTATACTTAATGAGCAGACAGGCTCGGGACCGGAACACAAATCCAAGCTCTTAAACGCATGCTTCGAAGCCCTTCTCACCTGTCCGTTCGCATCTACCGCCAGAATCGGCGCCGTCGCCGTCTCGATCAGCCGCACCATCTCGTTTGCAACAGTACTCAGCTCATCCATTCCCTGGATGCGCAAGTCGCTCAACCGCGCATGGATGAGCGACTTGTCGTTTTGGCTCTCGACGTCCTGGAAGCTGCCACGTAGGATCAGCTGCAGCGAATGGATGGCGTCCATCTCCGCGTCCTCCCACGGCAGCGACCGCGTTTTCACGACGTGGAGGAAGGCCTGGAACGACGAGCGCGGGTGCATCCGCCGCCCGTCGTCGCGCTCGTCGGGGTTGTGCTTGGCGCCCGCCCATCTGCATAGGGGTGAAAAATAATTCAGGAAGAGAACACCCATTGGAACTTGTATGCCGATGACCTTGCCTTGTTCATTTGAATCCAAGAGATAGAGTACCTCCCGTCATCAAGGTTCTGCCTGACGCCCGCCCACTTGCGGGAACACTGGTAGAAGCTCAAAGTTGCCGATACTTTTGGTCCAGATTGAGAGCCTGATTGAGGTAGCTCCCCAAAGGACCCACCTGTCCAATGAACCCAACCTTGAGCAAGTTGAGCGTCTTTCGAGAAAGGTCTGAGGGGGGGAGACTAAATCTGGCCTGCTGGCCGAAAGACGAAATTAAGCTTTCCCCAGGACAAGGATGGCAACCATCCAAACCCACAAGACAGGAACTCCTTCTGAACCACACAGCACGCGGCTTCCCTACCTGATCTCCTTGGCAGTGTTTGACCGGAACCAGAACAGGAAGTCCTTAGCCGTGATCCTCGCCGCGGCCAGCCCGCACACGGCTTCGCCCAGTTCCGCTGCCTGGGGGTATCCCGCGTCGACCAACGAGTCCGTGCTCAGCCCCGTGCTGTCCTTGTGGTTCTCCAGCAACCAGTCCGCGATGTCCTTGATCTGAGGCTCCGTGGGAGTCGTGCCCAGTAACCAGAATCGGCCCTGGAAAAGAGAGAATGCAACGTTTTTAGCATCGGGTTTTAAGGACCCTTCGCCTTGGTTGGAGAGAATCCAGGACCTAATATGCAGCTTGGCTTGAAGCTTCAGATCGTGAGCAGTCCACAATCGAGAGGAAGAGCCGTACACTTCGGAGAGGCCCCTTTAAAAACGCAAAGAAAAGCCGCCACAATAAAACCCTTCACAGGTGCGTCAACAGGCTCTGTGGAGGACCAAGAATCGAATCTACTCTGCAATAGGGCGCCCCAATGGTATGCTGCTGAACAACTACGATGTTCCGGCAAACAACTAATATGTTTGGAACGCTTTGCTGCAAAGAAGTCTCGCTTAGCTCTGATGATGAGGACGGCTGCGAAAGACCCACCTGGTAATAAAGCGCCGCGCCGTCGCACTTGACGAGGTCCATGATGCTGGGGGTCTGGGTGACGATTCCGACGGGGGCGTCGCGGAGCAACATGTCGCAGAGGAGCGTCTGCGTGCGCAGGATGTGCTTCTCGCGCAGCTGTGCTGCCAGCTCCACCTCCATGTTCAGCTGGAGACCAAACACCTGCAAAGGGCGAAGGGCGGATTACGGGGGGACTCACAGAGACATCGCACCAGTCTGAGTGCGAGCAATAGTACAGATGCTTATGACTTAGTACGTATCTGGACTACAAAAGGTTTCCCAAAGCTTGCGATTCAGCACGCTCTCTGCGAACACTTCGAAGCCCGACAAGCTCCGACTATTGTTATCCACTGGTCAGCATACCTCTTTCAAGTAAGCATTCCCCCACACAAAACCAGACGGCGCAGGGCCGCCGGTGAACAGAACACAAAAGATTCCGCACCACGCTTGACCATCAACCCCTTTCCGTTTGCATGGCCCAGAAATAACCTGGGCGAAACACTTCGGACCCCTCACCTCAAAGCTTCAAAAGCATCGCCGTCCAAACGCCGATGTACCTCTTTCTCAGGTGACCGTCCCACGCCAAAAATCCTGCCAGCACATTCAACGGCAAAAAACACCGCTTTTTTGACCGCTCACCTGCATGAGGAACTCGCAGGCGCTGCGCAGGGGGAAAGGCACCATGCGGGGCGTGGTGTGGTGGCACACGACGAGGCCCCAGAGCTTGCGGCCCTTGTTGGGGCCCGCGCTGGCGGTGGACGCGCTCGAGGTGCCGGTGACGGTGCCCGCGTCGTCGGGGTCGTTGATGATGACGGCCATGACGAGGGACGCGATGCTGCCCATGTTGGCCATGTACTCGCGGTGGCAGCCGTGGACACCTGGCGCGCGGGGATTGGTTGGATTTGATCAGGGCGATCAAGAATGGACTTACGTATAGGTGACAGTGGATCGAGGTTTACAGATGCTGGAAAGAGGAATGTGACGCTGCAAGTGTTGGCGAAGTAATCGCACGCCGCAGCGGTGGACAAACGACATGCGCCATGCTCGAAGCCAGCAACTGTTACAACGATTGCCGGGGTACTTTGAACCAAACGATAAGGCCACGGAGGTCAATGGCCCCCAACAAATCGCGCCTGTCCTTTTGAAAAGTGTCCGACTTCGATCGGAACCCTGCAACCATTTCAAACCTCACCAAATCGAAAGACCCACACAGACTTGTCTTCTCTGAATTTTGCCCACCTCGGATTTGGCTGCCCGCCAGGCTGATGGGCTGCTGCAGCTTGGAGTCCTGCACAACCTTGCTCTGCTCCGAGTGGCAGTTGGCAATCATGCGCACCCGGTTCTTCATGAACAGGAACCGGGAAGCCTGGGGGATGTCTGTGGCCGGGTAGTGCAGGCCCAAGAAGGGATCAAGATCTGACCGCCGGATCTCGGCGATGACCTGTTTTGGAGGGGGAATCGAAACCAATCAGAGGTGAGGGCCGAAGTGGAAGCGATCACAGGTGAACGGTGGAAGAAGGCGGGAGTGCAAGCAGTCAGAGGCGAGGACAATCATAACCCAGGCGGTGGACGAAGCAGTCAGAGGCGCCAACTTCCAGCAGGGGCACCTTTTGGAATGCGGAAAACGACGTCCGGAATCCAGCGAAACAAAGCATCTGACGCCCACTTGTCCAGATTTCGCAGCTTGCAGGACTCTGTCTTACAAGGCGCCTGCCTGGGACGGGTGAATTTGTTTTTGTGGGGGGTACAGGTTCGGAGCTGATAAGCTTTGCCGATATTTCAAACTTCCATTTTAAGCGCTTTCTTGTGATACATATGGCCCATGTAATTCATAGAGTTGAGAGCTTTCCACATTCAGCGTGCGCAGCTGCGCCTCACCTCGCCGTGCTCGTCCTCGTGGAACTTGTACGCCATCACCCGGTCATACCCCGTCAACTCCCGCACTTCCTCCACGACCGTATCGCACAACAAATTGATGTCCCCGCTCGGCAGCGCCTGCAGCCGGCTTATGGCCTTGGCCGCCAGCTTATGGCTCTGCAGCGCGCCCGCCGCCGAGACGTTCGCGTCGGTTGGCCGCAGCGGCTCAAAGTCGATTGCAATCCCAACCTCGATACGGTGCATGATGGCGTAGAACGGCTTTTGGCCGGATTTGGTGGTGACGAAGATTGGGTTGACCATCGCCAGGTCAGCAGACCCGGCCGCCTTCTCGAGCGCTGCCGCGCCCGAGGGTGTGAATAGGCTCCGAGCATCAGTGCCAATTCCGAGGGCCTGTAAAGGATGTTGCGGATGGTGCGTCACCAGCCATGTACTGACCCGTACTGATCACGTGCAGGGTGCCCAGAGTCAATTTCTCCATCTCATCGCATATTCAGTGGAGAAGCCAAAGTACCTATTGCAGGGGGGGAGTCCAGACAGATAGTGCACCAACAGAAAATTTCAAATTTTGCCAGCTCAAAGAGTCAAAAAAGAATCGTGTGCATAGGCACAGAGTAAGGTACTTTCAGGGCCGAAACACCTCTTGCAAGTTCCAACAGTTTGATTGCAACAAATCTACATACATGTGCAATGTCAAGTTGCCTTTTCCAGGGTCGGGCACTCAGAATGTTTGTGGAGGCACTTCAGAGAGGTCCAAGAACAAGTAGATCAAGTCCAATCTGGTTCCAGAAACCAGTTACAATAACCCACCTGCTCGCCATCGATGTTTGGGACCGCCTGTGGGCTGAGCTCCAGGATCTCAAACGAGTTTTCACTCAGCGCAAGGACGCGGAAGCTCTCCTCCTCTACCACGATCATGCAACCGAACGACTGCACGTACCCCCCCCGCTGCATGCGCTGGAGATACGCCGTCACCTGAAATGGGCGGGGGGGGAGCAGGAAAAGGATTAGTGGTGTGCAAAAGGGGGGCACAAGATGCATTGATGAGAGATGAGGGGTCACATATGCTTCATTCAGAATCGAGGTGCATGCGCCGTCACCTGAAATGGCGGGGGGGAAACAGAGGAAGGATAATTGGGGTGCAGAGGGGGGGTTTGGGGATACAAAAGACATAGGGCACAGCTGAGCCGGTAGTTGGGAAGCTACTAGATGAGGTTGATTGACCTTGAGGTCAAAGCTTGGAACTCAGAAGAGTGCGCGTAACGTTCCCCATTGTAATTGCTGGAGCTTCGCCGTCACCTGAATCAAAGGGAGGATAAACTTGCATTTCAGACAGTTGAAAATGTATTTGGAAAAGTATTGGGGGCAGAAGAGAAACCGTCACCTGCATGGGAAAAGTGGATCAACGGTGTTCAAAGACTGTGGGGATGTAGCTGGAAACTGGGGGACAATGGAATGCACGAAGGGTGTGAGAAGGCAGCTGGAGGGGAAGAGGCAGCTGGAGGAGGGGAGGAACAAAGGTGCAGAGAAGCCAGGCGAACTCCAGAATGACACAAGGGGTAAGGGCATGCTGGTTTGCGGTGAATGCTACAGCTTAGGTGTGAAACATCACCAAGTAGAAAACAAAATGCAGAACGGAGCCCCTTGATCCTGAAAGAATCTGTTCATTAGAGTGAGAGCCTTGGTTGTACGCAAGTTGATGTGCGAAAACCAAACCGTTGGGAAGAGCGCCCCCTGCTGGTCATGTAGCTAGGTTGCAGTGGTTTATGCGTCGCTAAATCTTGAAAGTTGGCTAAGCAGGTTGCTTGTCTGTAGAGGGGCAAAACCCCCACATCTGAGGTCTCCTCCACAAAACCCCGTATCTCTCAACTCTTTCCTTTCCTTGTCCCATGGCCAAAACTCACTTCAATAGGCCGCACTCAGATCGATAAATGATAAAGTACTGGGGTTAAGCTCTCCTTTCACAGCATAATGGAATTCATCGAACTTGTTCACTGCCTGCTTTGCAACACTACCTATCCATACATTACGTCAGACTTGCCTTCCCTGATCAGGCAATCATTGTGCAAACCAGAACCCTGCTAGACATACCTACCAGATCCACTGCCACCGCGCACCCTTCCCCAGAACCCCAAAACCCTAACACACTACGCCCCGCTGCTCCTCACCTGAGAGATTGGCAAGCTCTCGCTATTGGTCTTGCTTGCATCCACCGTCTGCGTGTAATCAAACGACCCGGACCCATTCGACGCCTCAAATGCAGCATTGAGGCGCGCATCAGCTGATGTCTGGGCTGCCCGGATGCCATGCTTGCTTTTGGACGACCCCGAAGAGGCCCCCGAAACGTGCGAACCCGAGCGGGTAGCACCGGATGTTGACATGGCAACTGCACAAAGTCAGACATGGTTTCGACTCCGATGGATAGTCGTGGAACTTATTAAGCACTATTTAGGCTGTCTCCAGGCTCGTGTTGGGCTTCATTCACTCTCCTTGGTTTTGTAAAACTGACATCAGGGCTATGTAAGAAACCCCCAGGAAGCCTGTATGTCCACTGCAAAGTCGCTTCAAAGATTCTTGACATCAGACTGAGACTGTCTTGAATTTTGAACAGCTGCATTGAAGCTCACATAATCAAGGTTTCCGGAAAGAAGTACAAATGGGCTTCTTGAATAACGTTGTCGCGATATGCAGGTTGCAAACGCTTCAAAAGGGAGGGAGCAAACAGAACAATGAGCATGATCAAAACAGACGAATGGATGGTCACTACAGAGCAGGAGCTACGGTGAAATAGCCTCCTACAGAATACACTTGCCTTTGACGTGTAAACCCAATGCTGTCAGACATTCATGTAAGAATGCACGACAATTGCACCACATTCAGAGTTGCGGAAGGTTGGCACAATTAGTCAAGGTACCAAAGGTGAAGGTATTGACAGAACAAATAAGGATCATCAAGAATGCACGGACGGTCTGCAGACAGAGTGCAACCCGCGATCAGGGTCTCTGCAGAAGAGACACTCTTCTGGTGCTTTATTTGAGACTTGAACCACTTCCTTCAGACCAATTTGGCAGTTATCAGCATTCTGTGCAAGCAGACACCACCTCTCAAGAGAAGGGGTGCTGGCACCAGGATATCAAAGACAGACATGTTGAAGCCCTTTGTCTGACTCCAACTGATGACCGGTGCAACTTATCTGTGAAGGACTTCTCAACGAAGGCAGTGTCAAAACATGTCAAAATGCATTACTTGCAAAGAACACAGTTTGCTTGAGATGTCAATGATGTTCCTCAACCCATTTCAACTGTACAGCTTCCACGAGCTCTAGTCACTGACAAAGAATCCAACTCACTCGTCTAACCTATTGCTATGCTGAAGCTACCATGATGGGTGGCCCGCTTTTAAGAATGGAGAGTAGCAAAATGAATAGCTTAATGATTGGACGTCCAATCGCACAAAAAAACAAGCGTAAAAAAATCACAAGAAGCGCTTGCACAATATTGATTACTGAGTATTGCTAAATTTGAGGAGTATCAAAAACTGGAGAAGCATCCATGGAGGTAGCAAGACCAACTAGCACCAAAAAGTGCATCATATGGGTTTCTGTACGTCGGTATTCTCCATAGACCTCAACATACCGAACACCCGGGATGTTGTGCACAAAAGCAAAACTCAGAAGAGAACCGCTTAATCATATTAGAGTTTGTTAAGAAGGTGGCACCAACAAGAAACTTATTGAAAATAGTAGGAGAAGATGCGCTCACCTTACTTGTGCACTTCACCTCGATTGAGCAGAAACAAGCTAGGAGGCTCTACAATTTTAAGAAGTTTGCGTGCAACTCAGTGGTTCTAGTGCGAACTATCAAAATTGCAGTGCCAATGGGCACCCCACAACCGCCATATAACTGCGCGCCTAATCAGAGGGCCCTTTCTATGCTTTCAACTTCGCTGCATCATTAGGAGCCTACTCCAGCTTTACATTCAACAAGATTTCTAGTGTTCGCCTCCGTTTGCCCAGTGTACAAAAGGATGGAAAGCCGGTGCCTTCTCAGTGGTCCTTACTCGTCCACCTTTCAGACCTTTAAACCACCAAAGCCACGGCTTCTGCGAGAAAGCTGCAAAAAGTGCTCCAATAACTTGAACTTCAAGGACCAAAAGTCGCCCCTTCAACTTCAAAAGCACACCATGAAGTCATGACTCATGACCTTTTCTTTTTGGGCGACCCGAGGATTTGATCTGTTTGCTGACCACTGATCAAATCCTGCACTGCAAGATTGCAGAAAGAGGCACACTCGTTCTGCCGTCAGATATATTACATCGGACGGCTCGGAATCTTATAGACGGTAAACGGACAAAGACCGTCCGATGACTGACATAAGCAACGATCCGATCGAAACCGTCTGGAGACCATTTATGAGCGGTCGTACCGTCCCCGTCCGCTGACATCATCGTCGTTGAATCCGTCATCTTCGCTGACGCGCCACACGTGCAGAGGTCACTCTTTCCATGGCGAATCAGAGTTTGCCATATCGGCAGGACAACAGTCATGTTCACGTGAAGGGTGCCACACGGGTCTTTGCATGTCGTCCGATGACGAACTATCGACGGTGAGTGCGGACAATGCACTCGCGCACAATATTATGAGCCCGGAACTGTAACAGTAACGAACATTCAAACCCCGTCGAAACCTCCAAGAGTCGATAACTGTAAGAAAAGTAAGCGGGTGGAGCCCGCCCGCCGCGCCGTATTATATTTGAACTGGGCGCACTTATGCTGTCGTCATTTTGACGGTAGTGGCGGTTTAGGTACCTATTCTGATGAATGTACGTAATTGAACTACCTATTGAAGATGCTGCGTAGTCTTTAATTTTGTACATCGATTAATGCGTATAGACCGTGTATAGACCATGCATGATATGTATGCAAAGAGCAAACTCGACGTGCTAACTTAGTAATCATTGATGCCGTAAAACCATCCGCAAAGTATACGTCCGAGTCGATCTTTCTGTCAATGAGAAGTATACTTACGTGCTTCAATCCCAGACTTTGAACAGAACGATTTTTTTGACGCTCCTTGTCCACATCTATCATTAAAAGGCATCATGAAAGAAGGACCAGTTCCTTATTGCGTTCGACGACAGCCGCCATGCTTCATTTGCGGACAGCCAAGTCAATGACGCATATCAGTTTGTCCTTTGATCATATGCGTGTAATTCTGCGTTTCAAAATCTATTATATACGTGTGTGCACTGGCCAGGCCCAAGTGCGACCAAGCAAACTCGAGGCGAAGCTCAAAGGGCGAATGGCCTGTTGCAAGGATGAACTATGTCAACGGTGCCCGGAGGTGGCAAACTTGGAAGACATACTGCAAGCTCTCCACACTATCAGCAACCCAAGAGTCGCACAGTTAGATGGAGGTGGTCTCTCAGTCCTGGCAGGAATCAAAGTAACTGAGATTAACGTTTTTCTTGGCATCCTATCCGTCACATGCGACATCCACATTGGATAGCGAGCGGCAAAAATACTTTTCCGTCACCTCGTAACAAGTGTAAGTTTCTGAGAGCAACCCCTTTCCGAGTGTTCTTGGACTCAGGACTTTGGTGCGCTGTCAAAAGCACGCGTCAAGTCGGCTATAAGGTCGTCGACGTCTTCGATCCCAATCTGCAGAAAGAGAAAGCAGAAGGTTCAATCACTGCACATGCAATTGTGAACATCTGTTGATGTTCCTAAAGAGGCAAAGCCGCGTTTTTGCGACCGTCGCCCTCAGCGGAGACATAGACTTCTCTGTGAAAAGCATAGAGTGCTCGGCAAGTTGCACAATCTCGCACCACCGACCGTTCAGTGCCTTCAGTTTGGAACAATTCTCTCGTAACGGACTTCAGCAGCAGAACCATGTAATATCGTCAGTTGGTGCGAATAACCTGGAATCATAACTCTTGAACTGACACCCTTCTGGTGCAATCTCATACCATTCCAGGCAGAGTAATATGACGAACTCGAACGAAACCTTTCCGTCTCTAATCTGTGCGCTCTGGCTACATATTGAGTCGATCGCAAGAGCCGCACTTACCGAAAGGCGTATCAGGTCTTCCGTAAGCCCTCGCTCCTCGCGGATGTGCGCAGGTATGCTGGCGTGCGACATGAAGCACGGCAGGCTGATGGTCGAATGCACGCTTCCTGTAAGAGAACGTCACAACCGGCTGACTACGGAATCTCGTTACCCGTGCTAGGATGAATTGAATGCACGCTTCCTGTAAGAGAACGTCACAACCGGCTGAATACGGGATCTCGTTACCCGTGCTAGCCTGAATTGAATGCACGCTTCCTGTAAGAGAACGTCACAATCGGCTGAATACGGAATCTCGTTACCCGTGCTAGCCGGAATCTCTTAGATCTGTCGAACCGTTGATTCAACTGCTTAAGCTCTCACCACGGACAATCCTCAGGGCTCGATAGGGCTACGATACGAGCTTGCTCCTTGAGCGGAGACGACATGATAAGCTTCTCTGAGAACAGCCAGCCAGCAACACAGGTGCCGTCAAACCGCGACGAAATGCCAACGACAATACTTGAAAGAGCCGTGTACAGATCAAGCTGCGCGGTGCAAGGTCTTGGGTCCAACGAAGTAGGCACTAGTATGGAGACCCCCGTGGCCCGACGTTGCAGCGGCAGTCCACCAATCTTTGAACGATAGTCTTTCCGCCAGAAGAACTAGAATTGTGCTGCCTTGTTCGGTCCATCAGGGGCTTTTAAACCCAAGACTAAGCGGCCCAAGCAGTTGAGTGCGGCGGGTGCTCACCGAAGCTGACCGCAATCTTAAAAAGCTTGGTTGACTCAACGACGTGCTTGGAACGAGGGAGCGAGCCGGTGAGGAAACTGAAGACGGACCCCGCGCCTTTGGCCTGGAAGAAAAAAGACGTAATAAGATTGAAGACGAGACCCAGACGGTGTTATATTCAATTTGTCCAGGGGATTTTTTGGCAGGTCCCGACAACCACTAAACCTGGAGGCTTGGCCCCTCGGGAAGTGTCATCATGGTTCGCAGAAACAGACAGAGGCCGTGCAGAGGAGGGGCCCATTTGATGACTCAAAGAAGCATCAGAAGAATGAAACAAAGAGATACAGAGATAACTACAGAATCTGCATGACAGAAGAAAGCTGCGCGCGGCAACCGCACCTGTCGAAAGTGCAGTTCGTGGCCCGGGTGGTCCGGGAGCCCCACGTGGTTGACACGTGTCACGTGGGGGTGCCCCGCCAGGAAGCGTGCAATCTTGTCCGCGTTCGCCTGCTGCCGTTCTATTCGCAGCGCCATCGTTTTGATCCCCCGCAAACACAGGTACGCCTCGAACGGCGCCAGCCCGACGCCCATGGCGTTCTGCTGGAAGTAGATAGCGTCAGCCAGGCTGCGAGGAGCAAAGAAAGATGACGTCAGCGGGCGTGGAGGTGAAGAATGAAGAACGTCACCCGAAGTGAGTTCCGCGCAAACACAGGGACGCCCCTCGAAAGGCGCCAGCCCTCCGGCAGGACGTTTTACCTGGAAGTACATCTCGTCGGCTAGGCTGGCATGCTGACGTCAGCGAGGATGCATGTACGGTTCCAGGACGTCAGCCAAGATTGCGGGCAACGTACATTTCGAACGACACTTTTTGCACGCAATGCAGGCTGGTCTGACAGAAGAGGCCATCGCCCTCTCTGTCAGCACGTCACTTACTTCGTCGTCCATCGCCTCTCTTCTCGACCTGACGCACTGTCAGCCAAAGCAACATCGGCCTCAAAACCTACGAAACTTGACTCTGAGAAATCCGGGTTAAGCAGTCGTGCAACTCTGGCTAAGCGAGCGACAGCCCACCTGTCATCGTTGACCGCCAGCACGCCCGCCATGACGTCACTGTGCCCCGCGATGAACTTGGTCGCCGAGTGCATCACGATGTCCGCACCCAGCTCCAGCGGCTTGGACAGTAGCGGCGACATGATGCTGTTGTCCACCACTACCAGGGCGCCCTTTTCGTGCGCGATGTCTGCCACTGCCTGTATTAGAAACAAAGTTTGAGATGAAAATTTTGACTGGATATATCGTACTTGAGAGCTTGGGCAGGAGCGGCGATATGATGCTGTTGTCCACCGCTTCGAAGGCGCCCTTCTCGTGGGCGATGTCTGCCACTGGTTTAACAGGAGGGCGACAAGATGCTTTTGTCCACCACTACCAGGGCGTCTTTCTCGTGGGCGATGTCTGCTACTGCCTGTGTTAGGAATACGTTTGAGGATGAAAACTTTTGAATGGATGTATAAGGCTTGGAAAAGCTCGGACAGGAGCGGCGCCATGATGCTGTTGTCCACGACTACAAGGGCACCCTTTTCGATAACGATTCCCGCCACTGCCTGGAACTGAGTTTGAGAAACGGTTGGGGAATAAGCCATTCCAATATTATTGAGACGGATTCCCTGAGTTTGTGTTGAAATGTGCTCAGGTGCTGTTGTCCGCCAGGGCGCCCTTTGCATGGACGACGTCCGCCACTGCCTGGAAAGCTACCCGGGCTTCAGGATGACTTCGAAACGAAGGTGTCAAGCTGGACGAGTCGGATGCTTTGGATTTGATCAAGTGGGGTTTAGGTGCTCTTGTGCACCACTTTCCAGGGTGCCCTTTTTCTGAACGACTTCCGCCCAATGCGTGGAAAAGTGCCAAATGAAAGGAGCGTCTGGTAGACAGGTTTAACAACCTTTTCATATGCATGATGTTGAGCACGATTGTGATCAACGACCCCATGCTGCTCTTTACCCCTCCCGGGGGCGCACTTCGCTATGCAACTGGAACGGACGGCATACTTCGAGGTCAACCAAAGACATGCGTTTGCAACTTCTGAAAAGCCCATGTAAAAGGCACTGCTTGCAGAGGCTTACGGCCAGAGCCTCGTAAAAAAAGAGCGACAACATGTTGGGTATGGAGTCCGCCCAGAGCAAGCAATCCCCAGAAGAATTGCAGGGAAAGAAGACAATCGCCGAGATCAAATTGAGGCGAACAGCCTTATCGAGCAGCAAGCATCAGACAAATCAAAGGAAGCAGATTCGATAGTACAGCGGGGATATTAAAAAGGGAATCAATATGAGGCAAAGAATCTTACCAAACAGCAAGCATCAGGAGGCCTTCTGAAGCAGATCAGTGAAGACCAGCGGGAATCCATGAAGCAAACCAGGTACGACGAGCGGAGATACAAGATACACATCAGGTACGACAAGCGGGAATCCAAGAAGCAAATAAGGTGGAACAAGCGAGGATTCAAGCAGCAAAAATGGTGAGACAAGCGAGCATTCTAGAAGCGAAACAGGTAAGACTAGCGGGGATTTAAGAAGCAAGTCAAGCAAGACAAGCGGGATTTCAACCATCAAATCCGTCAAGACAAGCAGTTCAAGTAGGATCTTGGTGACCCACCTCACCTGGAGGTCGCTAACTACGAGCCGGGGATTGGTGGGGCTTTCCAACATCACGAGCTTCGTCTTGGAGGTGATGGCCGCTCGCAGGGCGTCCAAGTCCGTCGTGTTAACACGCCTGCACAGCGGCGGTTTGAACTTTCTGTCAGCCGAACTTCGCTAGTGTCAGGCTCTAAATCGGTTTTCGGAGTAAATGCATATACGATCCTCACCCAGCAAGGAGCGTCCAATTTGCGCACTTTCTGATCCAAGTCCTTTCGTCGTTTCGCAGATAGCTCTTACGTTCTCTGGTGAGAGGACTCTGCGTACTCCTGACGCCGACACTCGTTTCAAAGGGACCAAGTTCGAGCAGACCATGGGGCCAGCTTTGCAGCGGTGTAAGTTGGTTCAATGCAAGGGAGGAAAAGAGAAAGATTTCTTGTGTCCAGGCCTCGCAAGAGATTGGTCTTAGAGCGTGTGAGTGTCAGAGTGTGTCACAATGTTAATGGGAGAGGAGCACTCCCCGACTTTTTACAACTTTACAAACGCCAAGCACGGGTTTTGGTACGGAGTATGCCAAGTGTCACAGCTTCGCCTTGATTAACAGCCCGGGGCAATCATCCCATTGGAGAATCAGGAAGGAATTGACGCTCGCTGCGAAAGCGGCCGTGCAAGTGCGTTGTTCTTGTATACCGATCCTGGGTGTCAACCTTGTCGATGTTCTCAGGAATCGGACGGCACACGCCACGTCTTAACGACACGCGATGACAAGCGCCCATGAGTTGACAGAAATCTGGGGCCGCACATGCCGATAAAAGCTAAAACTATGCAACGAGCACACATGGAACCACTAGTCTTCGCAAAAACTATGTCGAACTTCGCGTTTCAGGTTATGGTCCCAAGGTAAGAGGGTTGAACACCCCTGCAAACTCACTTGACCGTCACCCCGCTCCTCGGTACCACCTGCGACAGTAGCCGGTCCGTGCCCCCGTAGATATCATCTGCCGCCACTATTTCTTCGCCTGAATCAGCAAATGAAGTACCGGAGATTTGGAGAAAGTTTCGGAACGACTGTTGCTGCTACAATGGGCCAAATACTGACGGACGAGTGTCAAGCAGAGGAGGGGAGCCAGAACAAGTGAGGTGTGTGCTGAACTCATCCGGCTCCACGACTGAAGAGAAAAGGCAAGTCGAAAGGACTTGTAAAAAGAGCAATCGAGCAGACAGCATCGAAGCTCACGGGCCTTAAAACGCATGTCAGTCCTAGGACTTCGAGAAGCATTGGACAGAAGCTGCCCATAGAACAACAATGACAACGCACCTGCTGACGCCAGGTTTGTCACGACGGCCAGCGCAGCCATGCCTGTGGTGAACGCAAATGCGCGCTTCGCCCCCTCAGCATCTGCCAACACCCTGGACGAAGATGAAAATGTTCTATGTATATGTTGGCGAACAGAACCCGTGTTATCAAACAGGCACCAGAATCCAATATTGACTCATGTGGAGGGTTTTCGTGAACTGCTTCACTCGACAATCTCGATCCCGAGATGCACTACGCTTAGGTACCACATCCAGAAGAGGCAGCTTGAAGCGAAAGATGGCAGGAAGACGTACTTTTCGAGGGCTGCCCGAGTGGGGTTTCCGCTCCGGGTGTAGTCGTACGGCCCATTCTCTGTAGCGGAGGGCTGTCAAACCAAGGAAGCGGAATTATACAACGTGCCATGTACATCGTCATAGAAACCGCTCACCATGATCAGCGTTTGCCCAGCTATCAAACATGGGCCCTACGGGTTTTCGTCCGACTCATCTTGATAGATCTACAGCAAGCTGTGTGCATCTTAGCAACATCAATCCAACTTGGTGTGAGGTTTTACCAAGAAACGGTTTGAAGAACCAAAAGATGGAGGTCGATTGAGCGCAAACTTGGGTCATCGAATCAAAAAACGGAGGGCACTGTAACCTGTAGGCCGGATGCAGATCCAAAGTCGACCAAGGGTGCCACCTAACGAATCAAGGTTTCAAGTATCTTTTCAAAAGTTGTTAGCTTTTGACAGCGACAGAAATTCTCAATTCTCAATCTTTCTCCCTTTTCAGATTGTAATTTCCCTGGACAAAGTGAGTGAAGGAAAAGATATAAACTGCTGTATCATCACGGAGAATTGACAAGTGCAATTTGCTGGATTTCACAAGGAGACTCAGCAGGTCAATCGGCACTTGAACTCAGCGTCCTTCAACCATTCCTTTTGAACTGATCAACACAGAGTTCACTCACTTGAGCAAAGGTGGCGGTCTGGTAGATGGGCGTGCTCATGGCAGAGTATGGGTCAAAGTCATTGACAATCTGCAGTAACCGCGTGCTTTCTTGCAACTCTCTAACGTCTGGAGCATCTTCACCTGGATTCACACATGACAAAGATTGTAGTATGTTGGTGAATACTGGAATGAGCATGTGCCACAATGGGGAATATCTCAATTGTGGTAGAGTTGAGCCACTAGGGACAAAAGTGGATGTAAAATTGGAGCAGGATTCTCCCTGGTGACAGCAGGAATCCCCTCTTCGTGGCCGAGGAGAGACCTGGTTTCACAACCAGATCGAAAGATTGACACTAGATTTGAGTGTGTTTCACTTCTACAGCCAATTGCAAAACCTCTGCAACCATCTGAAGTTCCAAGGTCAACGACAGCTGTTTGCCACCCACTCTGAGCTGTTGGCGCCACTGATTGAAAGGCAGAAATTTTGATAGATGCAAAGATAGATGCAGGCTTTTCGAGTGATGGTGACAAGGACCACCTATCGCCATCTCCCATGGAGCCCTATCTTCCGGAAATGCAAACAAGATCCTGCCTTCCTCATGAGAACTCATCCGACATTGCTGATATCTTACCAGAGCTTTCTAGGCTGCCAACACTTGCCATCGCTTGTAAGGGCCGCTGCCTTCGCTGTCTCTCCTGCACATTCAGCAGTCCCACCAAGGAGTCAACTGACTAGCTGCCTCCAGAATCTTGGACTGCCATCACCTCAATGTCTCAGAAACGTACATCCGAGCAGCAAACAAATGGCTCTGAGTCTCTCCTTGCCACCGCCATCATGATGCCCCACATTTGAGTTCCAGGGACCAAGCCACTGCTGTGTCCCACCACCGTCCCATCGACGGAAACAAAAGGTCAGCAAGCAAATTTCTCGATTGGACATTGCAGTGCATTCAGACCAGGAAATTGATTGGTTTTGATCAGTGGTCAATACCAATTGAAAGGGGATGGGTGGCGCCGTCCATAGATCAAGCCAAAGCAATCTGATTGTTCCATATTGAGACAAAATTGCAGCCAGCTTGCCTTGGCATATCACTCACTCTATTTTTTGTTGAATGCACAATCCTCCGCCACTTCTCATTTGGAGTAGGCCGGAACAAAAGCTTGGAATTTGGAAGTGGACAGCTTTTTAGGTTCTTGCCAGCATTGGCAGAACATTCAAGAACGGCCAAACTCAAACCTCCGGAGTGCAGCTGGGAAAGCCTCCAGCACTGCGTGAAGCTTGCACTTGACGCGGCCATCAGCACTGCAAAATCCTGAGCCCCTCTGCAAGCTTTTGCTGCACCGTGACTCTGACTCTGAGCCCCTCTCGAGAGCGCTCGAGGGAAGCAAGAAGGGCCAAGCTACCGTAGTCCAACGTGATGATTCCGAATAAATAACTAATTATTTGCATTCGGAAAGTCAGAAAATCAGATTTCTCATTCGGAAAGTGGAAATTCGGAAAGGTTAAATAATTCGAGAATGGTCCTCGGAAGCCCCAAAACAGCCAAAATCAGCCTTAAAATCCCCTTCTTACTGAGAACATAGGGCATTCGGATTGTTGTCGGAATCTGCACAAATAATTCCGCTTTTCTGGTCGGATTGTTGGAAAATAATTCGAAATAATATCGTTCGGAATGATCACGTTGGACTACGGTACTCACTGAGCAGTGAGCTGGCACAATGGCAGCTGCTTTTCTCACTTCAAATTTCCTGGAAAATTCTCGATTTTCCGCGCTTTCGACGGACGTCGAACTTGCTGAGTCGACTCGGGGCATCACAGCTGTGCCATGATGCCACGTCGGCGTCGACGTCGATGTGTCAAGGCGGAAGTCTGCGCATGAGGCTAAACGAGCCTTGGCAAACCTGTGCACAAACGGTCTCCACTTTCCAAATTCCAGTTGAACAGCAAGAAAAGGGGCGCCACAGAGAGGGCGGCAGGGGCAACAGAGGGCGGCTGGTATCGTGAAGGGTGTGAGCCTCTTTCATCGTCACCCAAAGCTAAGAATCGCAGGCAGTTCGCGTGTTTTGGCAATTGAAGGCGGTCACCATGTTGGCCCGGCGGTTGCTGAGTAACCAGGGGATCGGCGCTGCGCTGAAGCAGGCTGCCGCCGGCGCGTTGCATCCAGTGAAGGTCATCTCCACCAGCGCGGTAGTCAGCGCCCCTGAGCAGGCGACTGTTGGGACCGGCAAGCACAAGGAGCCGAGCCTAAAGAAGGTGCAGATATACCGATGGGACCCCGCAAAGGGCGAGAAGCCGTACATGAAGGAATACACGGTGGACACCAACGCGTGCGGGCCGATGATGTTGGACGTGCTGATCAAAATTAAAAACGAGCAGGACCAGAGCCTAACATTCCGGAGGTCATGCAGGGAGGGGATTTGCGGTTCATGCGCGATGAACATCAACGGTGGGAACACTCTTGCGTGTCTCTGCAAGGTGGACCCGAACCCGGCCGATGTTGCCAGGATCTCCCCGCTGCCCCATATGTTTGTGGTCAAGGATCTTGTTGTGGACATGACCAACTTCTACAACCAGTACAAGTCGATCGAGCCGTGGCTGAAAACCAAGAAGGCTCCGAAGGACAACAAGGAGCACTTCCAAACGAAGGGGGACAGGGACAGGCTGGACGGATTGTATGAGTGCATCCTTTGCGCATGCTGCAGCACGTCATGCCCGAGCTATTGGTGGAACCCGGAGAAGTTCCTGGGGCCGGCCGCTCTTATCCAGTCATACAGGCAAGTGCTTTGGTGCTTTGGTGGTTTTCTTGCCACTCATACTTGCAAGTTCTGCAACAAGTCTTATGTGTAAGATACAATCAGCAGGGTGCCTGCAGTATGTGGTGCTGTTGCTAGTGGTCAAGCAGTACCGCTTAGAGATCAAGAGTCTTCTATTAGTTGGTTGCACACTGGTTTTTGTGACCAGAAAGTCAGTACAGGATGATTCTTGTTGAGTGACGACCCTTTTAAAGTCAAATGGAGCTACTCTCAAATTCCAAGCTTGCTCTGGTTCTGCTGTTGCTGGCGATGCAGACGAGTTTGCTTTGATTGCCAAGTTCCTTGTTTTGTTGATTAAGCTGGTGCTCGAATTGGTATTCCAAATCCACGTTGCAGACCGTGTGCAGCAAGATCAGCATTGATATCGTTCAACTGGTTCAAATTGCCCCCTGACTCCACTCGTTTGTTTCCTGGGTCCTTGCAGATGGATTGCCGACACTAGGGATGATTTCACAATGGAAAGGGTGGAGGCGCTTGTGGATCCATTCAAGCTCTACCGCTGCCACACCATCGTAAGTAGCTTTGAGGTTACCATCAAAATCCCATGTAGATGCTCACCTCGAACGCTGGTATCAAGTTACGCAGAGAGCATTTGAGATAGGTTTGCATAGCAGAAGACAACAGTCCTATTTGACACCCTCCTAGTCTTGGTGTCTCCATTCTCAAGCTTCTGTTTGAAGGTCATCCAATCGTGACTTTTTTGCTTGATGGCAGACAAAGTTCTTGTAATGCAGAATATCGGTTTCTCCGCTGACAAGACATGCAAGATCCCAGTTTTCCTTTGATAAGTTCAAACGATTGTTGTTCTCTTTCATCTTGCAGATGAACTGTGCACGGACATGCCCCAAGGGCCTGAGTCCAGGAAAAGCCATTTCCAAAATCAAGAAGCTGGTGGCCGGTTTCCCTGTGGAGAATTCAGGGAGGTCTGCACCTTAAGAGAGGGCTCGCCTTGTGATTCTTAAGGCTCTGAGGACATTCAAAAAGGTAAAATTCAGCTGTACATTAAGCACATAAACTGAAACCATGCTTTTTGGGAAGACAATACAAGGCCTATTCTGATTGAAGAAAAATAGTGGTGATTACAAATACACCCGTCACGATCGTGGTCCAGTTCCACTGCTCTGCCTGCCATGGCAACAATCGTTTCAATACACCGGCGTTCTCAAGATTGTTTCAGCTCAACTCTAAGAGGTTCAATGTATCGAGGTTATTGCTTGGCTCAGGTGTGTAGTCACCGATTATCATCCATTTTTTTGGTTTTCAGTCCTGTCATTAACGTTATGTCGATCCTAAGCATATCTCTAGATACACTAAGCTACACTGCATTTATTTAGAGCTTGCCTCAAGCACAGATTTAAAGAATTGCACCAGAGTATGTTCAAAAAGATGTAAGGCGGCGCCCAAGTAATGCTTTAAGTGCTTGAAAATCAAAAGGTCGCTCTTAACTTGGAGAGCGGGGGGGGGCGATGTGGATTTCGATTGTGCTTGAGCCTTGCCTTCTGCACATGCTGACGCAAACATGTGAAGATGCGCAGCTGGTCAGCGCGCATTCTTGGATCCCAATGATATAGCTCTTGAAGGGCGGATATATATCATGCCGTCTTTATGCCCTTCTGTTTGAAGATCTCGTTGTATTTGCACTAGCTATAGGAAGTAGCATGCCCATGCTCCGCCAGCTGGGTGGGGCCCTCGATACTAATACGTATCTAATGAATACTACTTGGTGCACATCATGCATTAGCGACAGGGAAAAAAGGGTTTCAATCATGGAAAAGGAGCATGCAGCTTGCAGACTCCTCAGCTTTAAGCTGTAATTTCTCCACAACTCGTAACAACGATTGAAACGGCAGCTACCCCATCCTGTCTACCATACGAGTTCATCTCCTCTACAACATCCATCCCGCTTATTACTTCACCGAAGATAACAAATTTTCCATCTAAATGTGGAGCAGCATCCATCTGCAACAGATGACAGCAGAGATTAGCGCCTGCGTATAGGCAAGAGGATCTGTAACTAAAGAGAACGCGAATCTGAATCAACTGGATACATCTCGGATCATATGTACATCGGATTTGAAACTTACCAGGATCGAGAATTGGGACCCGTTCGAGTTGGGGCCCGAGTTTGCCATGGAAAGCAGCCCCTTCTGTTGGAAAGAAAGCGCTACTTCAGCTTGAGCTGTCATCAGTATGTTAGACTGTTTGATTCAACCAATAATTCTTTAGAGTGGTTCTTTAAGAGGATCTCAGATACAACTGTTCCACAAGAGATGCCATACTTGCAGAGCTAAGAAGCACCCACACTCGGACGCTGGTTGCGCCACTGCTTCATCAACAAGACTTTGAAGCATTTACCAAGAAGTACGGAATCATCTTCGCATCAGTCTATTCGCAGAATTCTCGAAGTGCTACCTCGACTCGCATAAGCGGGCTTCCACAACCGGCGCCCTCCTCAATAGATCCACAACCAGGAGAGTGTTGGTCAGACATCTTACTCGATCGTGTTTCAGTTTCAGACCACTGGGCTCGTCGTCAAACGTCGGCCCGTATATAGACTGCCCTCCTTGACCTGCACAGGGCAAATGATTCTTCGCACTGTCATTTCTTGATGCTACTGTGAAGCTCCGTATCTTTCGAATGAAAGGATATCTTGACCGGCGGTTTGCTTCAGGAAGCAGACTATAAGCGGGCAAAAAATCTGCATTCAGATGCTCGAGAAAGTTGGAAAGCTGTAAGAGGAAACATGTCGATCAAAAAGGAGGCAAGGTAACAAAGGTGCTATGCCAGTCAAAATGGGTAGATCACCAAATCAAGTCTTTTCACGACCTCCTCGCTCCGATTTTCGAATCGACCAGGCTTTTCGTCGCAACCTGTTGCAGACAGACAGATTGGTTTGAATCAATCCAGTTGTCTAGATCAGGAGGGTTGGTAATCTTACCATCTAGATCGCCTCCTTGACAAATGAAACCTGGAAAGATTCGATGGAACTTCGACCCCTTGTAGGACAACTTTTCGCCGCTTGCGGTTGTCCACGTCCCACTGGCCAGTGCTCGGAAGTTCTCAGCGGTCTTGGGTACCTGCATATTGGCAGGTATTTGATGCAGGTTCTTGAGCAGATAGAAAAGCAACTACATGTAACACTCCGAACAAAGCCTTGCACAAATTGGGCTCAAAAGGGAACAAGCTCCTTCCCTTTTCGAACCATATCCTCTCGGATACAGCCTGAAACGAAAAGCAAGAGCCGTTTGCCAACGCAAAGGAGTTTTACAAAACAAGCACTAGATCACATCCATCCCCGAGCATAATTAATGATTTTGTCCAAGACTCACCGCAAGGGAACCAGAACTTATTGCGGTCAAACCTTAACAACAACTTCTGTACTTCACATAGTACGAGTGACACATGTTTGAAAATCTCATGCCTGAGGTGATAATAGACGCTTGTAGTAACATCCAGTAGCTCACCCGATCAGCATAGAGTTCAAAGACCACCTTGCCGGCTGGGCGCTCATCTATTGAGATGTCGAAGTAAACCTGCGGAGAAGAACCACGAAAAACGGATGAATCTTCTGTTTCAAGGAAGTGCTCAATCTGGTTGGGCAAGGTCAAGACGGTCAGAGGAACAGTCCACTTCTGTGAAACAGAGCAGGTATACCTCCTGGGTAGCGACTGTTTGCTCTACCAAGTTATTCTTTTGGGGTAAAAGTGACTGCTCGGCCCGCAGCTTGCATACACCGGCACTTCTGTTTGCAAAGGTCACCCTAAAGAGGCGGTTGAGTAATTTGAAAAGCCTTGCACTGTCAAGCTGCTTGTGAGTTTGGGTTGTTAAAAGTCCATTCATGTTACAGAGAACTTTTGCAGGAAGGATATGGTTAGAAAATAGAGAATTGAAAATTTTCAAGGTTATCAATGGCAGCACGCTGCACCTTTGTGATTGACTTACTGCTAGAGACCGCCACTTTCACCGATTCTTCTACATTGAGGGCCCAATCAAGGGCGGGTTTTTCTTTTTCCAGGAATGGCAATGCATCATCCTTCTGGAATCTTGAAAACTTTTGACAAGACTGACGACACCAATCTCGAACACTCAGCAAACAACTACAGACACTGAACTTTCTTAACTCAGAGCTTCGGACATGTGCTTGATGCAATCATATGCCTCATACGAGTGGCAGCACGTCGTTCCTATTCTACCTGCATTATGTTTGAATTGCACCATCCAAACAATTGGCAGAGTAATCAAGACGCAAAGGACGCTGCAGCTGTCTCTCATATTTAGCCTGCATTCTAAATTCCACCGCTGAGCTGCGCTTGCTTCTGCCACTGAGCTCTGTGTAGTTTTGCGATGGTGCATTGGATGACATCATCGAGCAGTGGAGCAAGCTTACTCTGGGATTTGCATTCTTCCTGTCAGGAAGGCCCTTGTGCTGCCGGCCCTTGTCCGGATGTAAGAGTGCTTGGCTCTGACTTTCTGAGAGGACCTTGATCTTCCGGTGAGGGTCCACCCCTTCTTTCTCCATGGAACTGGCGACTTTGAAATAGCTCATGACCTGGAACAAAGCGATGAAGGCCATGATTGAGGCCACAATCATAAACAGGTTGCGCTTGTCTTTTGTAAGCGCCATCTTTTGCACCTGTAGTTGTCAAAGCTCAAGCTGCGAGGCTGCTATAACTAACGATCTCGGCGCAACAGTTCATGCTTCTCTTCCTGATTCTTCCGTTCGCTCTTGTGTCATCGATCAGCTTGTTTTCTCCAGTTGCAAATGAAAGGACTCGGCTGGCCTTGGCGCTTGTCGAGGAAAAGCGCCTTGCTTCGAGCACATTGTGCGTGAGCTGCGATATCGTAGCTACCTTAGCTCGCACGACAAGAGAGCTCCCCCTGCAGCCCCCTTCGTCCATCCGGGCCGTCAAATGTCTTGGGTAACATCCAAAGGTCATGTGGCAGCGCATTGCGAAGGCCTTTTCCCCTACCGTCGATCTGGCGAAAACGTCAGGGTTCGTATGATCGACGCTAGGTAATATACTGCTATGCTTGAATCAGACGGTATGAAGCACACTCAGTGAGGCACTGAGCCAGTGCTCCGACATGCATGCACTGCATGCTTAAGCGAATTCGAAACTCCCGGATACACATTGCGTGAACGGGCTGTGTGAGAGATGCAGGCATGTGCCTATACTGGAATGCTCTTTGCATCCGATAACGAGGCTGAGCTACCACGTCGATAAGCACATGGAAGAGCGTCATTGCACACGCACACACACATACAATGCTGGCAAATGAACGGATTGTTGGTTGTGACGGCCAAATAAAACGACCATGACATCATGAATCAACTATGTTGGACGCTGTCCTAAAGCGCCTGCAAAATTGGCACATCAAGAAAAGGAAAAGGGCTTCTTTCTCCATTGATAGCGCGCACGTCTTAGGTCACCAGATTTACAAGGCCTACCTTTGGATGCTTCTATAGATCAATCATGAATGTCGTTCCGATTCTCGATGAACCCGTTCTGCTTTTGAAAGGCTCTTCCCCCAGAGATTCTATGTCTACTTTATCTGAATCACTTTCTGCCGTTGGTTCGGTAACACCCTTGACTGCTTCTTGTGCTGCTTGTGAACTGGTCGGAGCAGGACTGGGTCTTTCTCCCTTGACGATCGTCTCCGTGACAAAGTTATGGTTTGTGTATATGCAGACGTCCGCAGCTATTGTCATCGACTTTCGAGCTGCAGGAGGAGACGATGAAAGGTGGTCATGATTCGCTTGAGCTCGGTCTCCTTTGCAACCCGGCTTTCTACCACATACTTTCAATCAACAAGCCTTTCGGACGAAGCAAAGGCACTTTAAGCGAAGCATCTGAGCGACCAGGGATAAGAAACACCAACTTAATCCGACACGGACGGAAAGGACATTGCCAACCTTGCTGCTGCTGCCTTGTGGCAAAAGCTCTACAATCAAGAAAACAAAGCAAACGGCTTACAACCGCTCGGCCTGTCAGGGTCTGCCAAGGCCGGTGCTCTCCATCCCGCTTGACCAAAGTCGACCAGTTTAGAAAACAGTCGTACGAAAAACAATCGTGTGGGAACAGCCGGACATAGTAGCAATCTATAGATGTGAAAGCTGATCCAGACACGGGAGTTCGGTGCTTTTTCGTCCTTGCAGTTTCAAAACTGCCTCTGAGCCTGATTGCTAAAAACAGAATTTAAAACTCAAACGGACACTCAAACAGACATCCAAAAGAAAGCTTACCGATTGCCTCAGCATCCATTCCCGGAATGTCGATGAGTGCCCGTGCAGCCGACAAGGCGTAGGGTCCCCCAGATCCAATTCCTGAAGGCAACTTTCGATTTTGTGATCACGAGCAAAGACAACTGAAAGCACTCCTTTCAGACAATATGACGCACTGACTGGACTGAAAAGAGCGCCAAAACGACAAGCTATCGGTTCCTCTGAGCTACATGGTAGATGGACTTATGTTCGTGGGAATATATGCTTCCGCCTGACTCAATTCATCGACTTTAGTCAAGGCATATTGACGGAAGCTGCACTAAAAAATCCGCGAACACGAGAAAACCAAAGAAAGCTCTCTCTAGTCAGGGAAGCTGACGCCAGGTCCAACGATGCAGTCCGCATCTGGTAGGTACGGCTTCCTTTCGGAACCTCCATCCAAAACCGAGCTTCACGGAATGATAGCCGCATTCCTAAAATCGTAAAAGTGGAATACAAGCACGAGAAGCCCACTGCAATCCGCCAACCTGTAGTTACTTTTTGTTTGACGGCTTGACTTCCACTCGTGTTATGCTTGACTCGTGTGAGAATCTCGGATCTTATACGCGACTTTTCCAAAGGTCCGAAGAACGTCCTGAGAATTTCCCCCTTAATACGATACTTAGCAGGCTGAGTAAGTAGATAACTGCAGTCGGCAACTTGGATCACGGTTCAAGAACGGCTCACCTATGACCCCATCGTGCGGCTCCAAGACGTCACCGTTTCCCGTGATCGTGAGCGAGACGTCCTTGTCCGCAACCACCATCACAGCCTGGGCGCAGCAAGCGAATAACCTTCAAACGTGCTCAAGCCTGCTCAAAGCAGTGGCCATTCTTGAAGTCTTACTCTGCTTTTTTCGTCCTGCTTGAGAATGCTAGAACACGCAGGATTAGAGGAGGGAAGTCGGAGAAGTACATCGGAGACGATAGCTTCGAGGTTACATTGCTATATGAGGCAGTCAGTGAGAGCAATTGCCCAGTACAAGCGCTTGCTAAGAAGCGCAGACTTACGTCGAGCTTTCGCAAGTACTTATCCGTTCGCCAGGCCTTGGCAAGATCCACTGCTGCCCGTATCAACTGCCAATGAGACACAAAGAGTTCCTTCATCCGAGGTCCTAGGTAGCGGAAAACAGGTAATGATAGCGGGAACCACTGGCAAGAAACCACGACGATCTGAACATCTGCATGGGTCGACTTTTCAACCAATGAGCAAAGCCTTGGGAAAGCACAAGTTCGTTACGCAAGTCACGACGGCAGTGGCGCCCAGACGCGCAGTGGCACAAGGACAAAATACTTGAGCCCCGTTTTAATCCGCTGGCCTTGGGCCAAGATGCTGCTTTTCTCTTCCGACAGAGAAGAGCGTTCTTACCTGACCTGCAAAGGACGAAGAAGTGTGTCAGGCTCAGGCTTGCGGTACCTCGAAACAGCATCAGCCGGCACATGCGGATGAGAAACAGAAACGAAACAGAAGCTTCGGGCGTAAAAGTGAGGGATGATAAGGAAGCCATGCGACCGAGACAAAATGGCAACAGAAGAGCGACTTGTATGAGGTCCTGTGAAGTTGCTTCGAGTATAGTAAGGCCTTCAGGGAATACATACCTTGGTTCTCATCGAGCTTGTTTTCCAGCCGCTCAAAGAGCGTGAATGCGTCCGCCGTTGTTCCTGAAAAGAGAGCGGAGTAGGTGGTTAGTCCTGCAAAAGACTTTCTCTATCAACCCCGCAAAGGTCATTACGACAATCGCCAATGCCCATTTGGTTGAAACAACTTGTTTCAAAGAACTGTATAGATAACTTACTTTGGTTGAATTGGAGTTTGAGAACCAAATCCTTCAAGAAGAAGGAGATTCATGATAGGCTAAACAATCAAAGCAAACAGCGAATCTTGAGATCACCCAGCACAAATTCAGCGTCCTTCATGCGAGTTCAGTAGCTTTCGAAGCTAAGACCAGTGGGAGCCCGACGTTGATATCATCTGAAGAGACCTTTCATGATTGTGCTACGGTGCTGCACACCTGCAAAGCCTCCAATCACTCCGTCTGCGATCCTCCGGACCTTCTTGACATTGGGCTTGATGATCTGCGACCCCAGGGTGACCTGCCCGTCCGCCATGATCACCACCGTATTATCCTTTCGGACGCACAGGACAGTGGTGTGCCGGACCCGGCGATCGTCCGAATCGTAGGACGCAAAGCGATGCTGTTCCAGCCTGCAGGCGAGACAAGGAGATTGGAAAAGCGGCGTTTTGAGCAACCAAGCACGACCACTTACAAGAGGTGCGACCGGCCTTTCTTACAACATACGATTGTTCTGGGGAAACAAACCGGTCGTGGCTATCGTCAGTACGGTTCCACTAAGGGCAGCCAGTTCTGATCATGAGGCAAGAATTGCTAAGCGGAGTGTGGTGTTTTCCTTCTGCAACAGCATGCAGGGGTGTTGCAGATCAAGATCCAATCATCAACTCGGGGGTGCTCAAAGCTTACAAAACTTTCTATACCAGATTCTGATCGACTTTCTCACTCAGGGGGCTCACTACGCAAGAATCTCTGTGCGCAACGAACCTTCAAACCTTTCTCTCTACATAACCACTTTCTGCACGTTGACATGCAAGGTCTCCAGCAAGCAGTAGGGTCAGATTCTCTGAAACTGATGAAGCAGGGAGTAGCCATAAGAATTGACGCCATTTACCTGAATGCTGTGGAGACACCACTCCAGGCTTGTTGCCAAGACCCTGGCAAGTCTGAGACGATACCACCTGCAGATGCAAACATTGCAATGCTGAATCTTGATTGAGACCAGGCTTGTGGTGCACGCCCAGCTACTGAAGTGTGTCCTTTCACGTGCATGAAAGATAAGTAAGAAGGCAAGTGGCGCACTTTTCCATCAAAGAAAGTGTCTTCCTCTCTAATCTTTTGTTGCCCCGCTCATCACAATCAAACTTGACGTTGGAATTAGTATTCTGGTAGGACGACTGTCGCTTACCACCTCTTGTGGACTGCACCCGTTGTGCAATTCCAGCCAGGCGGGCGAGGTGGCGGAGACCCATCCCAAATGCCACCAAGGCCTAGAACAGGGAGAGGTTTAAATCCTCTGCAATCCGCTCTTCCTGGATATCGAAACCAACCTCAAAAGAACATCAACGTGCGCGCCTAGTGCTTTTAAAAATTGGGAGGTGCAGCAGCTGTGTAGCACTTCAGCTGCTGTGGCGGGCTTTCAAGTTTCAACTTGAACTTGAAGTGCAAGCAGCAAGACGTGGAGGAACAAATGGTGTGGTACCTACTTTATTCTGTACATACGCGTTTGAAATCATTCAAATATAGCCCTAGATGTCGATTAATTAAAAAGGACGACAGCTGCCGGGATCTCGCCTGTGGCTGCCGCCTCGCAACGGTTCTCTGTTCCGGCTTCGTTTCAGAATAACAATGATGGAGGGGAGCGTCAGTTCGGCTCCAGAAACGGCAGCACCGTAAGCTGTGCTTTGAAGCTCGACAATAAAAAGGTAAAAGGCGCAAAGAGGTTCGCATATAACAGAGCAGCTGATTTCTATCCTTGAACAGGCTTCTTAGGCCGGCATTGTTTCACAGCCAGTACGTAGAAGAGGAAGCAGCCATCGTCCGCCAAGTCCACTCACCCTTCTCTCCCCCTCTCCTTGCTCTGAAGACGTTACTTGCAACCAGCCTACGAGCTCTGTATGCAGAACAATCAACCTTCAGTACCCAAAGTATTACTTGCTATGCGAAGCGGAAATTTGTAGCGAGGGGGCCAGTTTCAAGTACCTTATTCTCCTGCGCAAGTCACATGAGCCAAAACAGCACTGACGACGGGGCTGCCGCAGAGCAGCTGAGGGAGAGAGATCACAGGGAAGATGGTGGCTGCCAACAAAGAGATGGCCGTGTACTGCTTTGACACACTCGTGGCCTACTTCAATGGTGCAGAGGCTCCACCCCCTGAGTTTGAGGGAGGGCGATTGTGAGTGCCTAGCTCCTCTCCTGTCGGTTGGCAACCGAACTGTCTGTCTTTTATTTCTGACAATCTGCAGTGTACAGCAGGTCACCCTGGTCTCGACGCATCCAAAGTTTGTGGGGCCTAGTGATCTCATGCTTCTAGTGCTCTGAATTGGCAGTCGTATGTCGTGATCAAGTAAGGAAGCGCTCGCTTCCCTCTGCATCTCCTGTAGTTTTTTGGTCAGCCTTTGATTTGTCAGTTCTGTCTGCTTGTGACAAACTTTAGTTAGTGTTCTGGCCTCTCTAAACTGCACCGTTCAATCGATCATTCTTGTCAGGAAGGTTGTGTCTCATGCTTTTCTTTTCCTTTTTGCAGCCCTCTGTTCGTGACCTGGAAGAAGCACTCAAACGGCCGCGAGCCTCGGCTGAGGGGTTGCATTGGCACGTTGGAGGGGCGGTGCATCCTGACGGGTTTCAAGGACTACTCTCTTACCAGGTACTCCCTTGCACCAGTTGACGACTGCTCCGTGGCATTATTCAAGACCATACGAAACGCTTTCGGTGACCGCTTGGTGGATCTTATATAGAACCCTAGTCAGTCTCTTTCCAGCACACTCAGATTGTGATCTGCACAACTTTGTGTTCAGCATCCTCTGCTTTCCAGGGTGCTTCTCTCAGCCGAGTGATTTGCTAGCCATTGATGAGCGTTTTAACCAAACTAGCAAAAGAAGTGAAAAGTAGGGTGTTCAACGAGGCACCAAAGCATTCTCTGTGCCGTGGTCTCCCCAAGACACTGTCTCCTCTTGGTTAGTCAATTGCTTGACTGCAATGCTGTTATCTTCACGTGCAGTGCCCTTCGTGACGAGCGCTTCCCCCCCATTCAAGCCAAGGAGCTTCCTTATCTGCAAGTGACGGTTTCGCTGTTGACGGACTACGAAGTTGTCGACCATTACTTAGACTGGGAGGTAAGGAGGGCCTTATGCAACATATCAACGGATGTCTGTTGTATGAACGGACGGGACATACTATCTACAAGTGCGGCTTTTGTGATGCTGTTGCAAGTGAAGCACATGGATCGCACTTTGATCTTCATGCTTCGTTATGGGATTGCGGATGGAGGGGTTGAAGTTCAGAGAGGCCAATCAGATTGCAAGGAAACATGGCCCCAGAATCGTCCAATGTGTGTCCGTAAGTCTTCTTGTCTGCTTTCGGACGCTTGCTTTCTAGGTCAGCTTGAGAGTCAGTGCGCCATTGAGAAGTCGTCTTTTCAGGGGGATATCTGGCTATCCTCTGTAATTCGCCCTTGTACTGCTCAGAAACACGAGTAGTTCAGTGAGGGACTGAAAACCTTAGAAAGGATGAACAGCGGCCCGCTCTTGTCATCACAACAGTGAGGGTTATCATTCACCTCAAAGAGTTTCTTGCAGGTAGGCAAGCACGGCATGATCTTGGAGTTCATTGACCCGCACAATTACAGGCGCAGCGCCACCTACCTGCCGGAGGTGGCACAACACGAAGGTAAGCCGCAAGCATCCTTTTTTGGGCTCTTGAATAACGTGGGCCATCAAATTGTTGCTGTCATTAAGCTTGTGGGTTCTTTTTCATGACCAGAAGAAAGTGGAAGATCCTGTGGGCAGTCCAGGCATGGAAAGGGTCCGTAGTTGATGACAGGTTTTCGAATATCGTCTGGTTTAACAGCACTTTGCTTTGAATGGAGCATATATTCGGGAATTTTTCTCTATTACAACCATTGGGAGATTTCCCCTCTGGATCCACCCTTTACCCGCTGTCAACTTTCATGTCTGCAACGCCAGTTGCTCTATGATAGAGGCTCCAGTTTTTGACCCGCTCGACCCAGTCCTTCACGGCGAGGTTGTCACACACACCCTTCACTCGTGGCTCGGGCTTCACGTGAAGCATTGGTGCTCTAAAGCCCCCTTTTATCGAGCGTCCCTCCCGTCCTTCGTTTGTTCGACGCCTCAGCGGGTTACAATCAGTCCAAATTGTCTAGAAACCAGTCGTTAAATATTCGGCCAGTATGCTCATGCTAGAAATGGATACTGGGGGGATTTGTTACCGGGCAGAGAGTATGATTTGAAGGAGTTCCGAAGCGTTCCATGCCAACGTGCAGGATGGACTCAGATTGAGGCCGTCGAGTCGCTTGTGCGCAAAGCTGGCTACCTGGGACCGATCACCGACGTACTGAAAAGCAAGTTCAGAGTGACTCGGTACCAAAGCTCCTTGTACACTTTGACCTATGCTGGATATGTTGATTACATCAAAAGAACGAGAAGCGTTGCGAGTGTCAGCACCAGCCGATCATCCGCTCGCGTAGCGGCTAGGAGGTTTGCCTAGGTTAAGAAAAGGTCCCGGGGGGCTCGCATTGCGGCACTCTAGACGGCAGCGCAGGGCAGGTGTAGGTCAAAATGGAAAGATGGGTTCTGTGCCCGGTTGTGCGATTCGTCCAACATTGGACGATAGAATGGACAGTACAGGGAGAAACGTGTACATACATACCAGGTCTACGTTCTGGGATTGTAGTTTATATAAGAAGTTGCGAGTACGATCGCTAAGTTCTCATGCTGGCGAAAGTCAAAGCTACTGTAGTCTGTGCAAGTGAAGAATCGGCCAGAAGCTGAAATCCAGGCTACGTCATGTGCTTCTTGCAGGACTGCAAGAGATATGATAAACAGAGATTGTCAAGGTTCATCGTTAATGTTGCAATCGAAATCATCTTCTAACGCGAAGTAGACATTGAACAACAGCGTGCACCATGTCACGCGCCATGATTGCACATCTAAGTGCATGGTTCGGCCGCATCTCTTCACGATTGCTGGCGTGGACTTGAGCAATACGCCGAGTTGCATGCAGTGAAGTTTTTAATTGGATATATGACGTGACGTGTTAAATCTACTATCACATCAAATTTTGCAGTAGCTCTTCATTTGCGCGTGCGCCGCTGACATGGTCATGCTTGCCATGATCCTTCAGTGCATCATGTTCATACACTGACATTGTTGGTGCATCCGATCATGCAATGGAATTAAAACGAATATATATGTCAAATTAGCTGATCGATCAATATTCTGATTGTACGCGTACACGGTATACAATACGTACACATAGAGATTGTCGCCTATATATAGTGCCAGGCATATGTAGCCAACAGATGGCGCGGCAGCAACGATGTGCATGCATACTACCTAATCGGAGCATCATAGCATGGTAGTCGGTGCACTTCGCAAACGCATACTAATCATCGATCGGTCACAGGATTCATTGCATCCATGGCACATAGCTATGTGCCAAGTCTGGAAATTTGCAATAGGTGACTCTGAAAAGTACATCAACGTGCAATCCTAGATCGTTTTACTTGGTATTTTGGTGGTCATCATTTCCAACTAGGGGATAAGAGACCTCAGATAATCACTCCATAGGCTCGTCCGGGCTTTTAGAAGGTATTTTTTCAAGTGTCAAGTTGAACAGACTGTACAACAATCATGCAGATTGAATATTTTCATGCAAACAGGGGCCCAGAACGTGCGTGTCACAGGCCAACCCAAGGCTGCCCACTTAGAGCCACAGTATGAGCACCCCCAGTGGTAAGGCAGACCCTACGCGTTTTCAGATGTCAGCAGTATTTGAGAGAATTATCTTGTGGGTTAGTGGAATGACGCTGCCGCTCTAAGCCAGCTCCGTCCAGAACCGAGATGCACGTTGGAAAAGCACCTTTCCGTTGATGAATCGTGTATCGGCCCTTGACAGGAACCTGCAAAAAAGAAGATGTAGTCGACCTGAGTACACGCCTCGACACTTCAATGAAAGCGTTGGAAAGGAGCTTGATGCAATGCGATTCTTCGCCTCATTATGTGACACTACAATTTCTCCCAAACAGTCTCATGGTAGCTTCGATAATAAGCAGCAAACGTGGAGCTCAAAGCGTTGATTTCAAGAACATCTGAATGCGTCTTAATAAGAAACACTGGCAACTCTGTCATCACTTGTAAACACAGCAATCTCGAAATCTCTGGAATCATTCTTGACCAATGTCCTCGAACTTGCTTAACCAATAGAAGAAATTGCGTAGCTTACATGAGACATCTTCCATCACCCACGAACGAAAAACAGACAACAAGAGTCCAGTTGCAACGCAAGCACCCTCCTCTTCCAGATTCTCCTCGCCTCAACCCAACCAGCAAACCCCGGGGCGACACGTGGCTCACAATCGGTCCCTGGCCCGCGTAATTGCCACGTAGCAGAGGCGGCGTTCCTCCGCCACGAGTTCCGGGTAGGGGATGCTCTGGTTCACCGGAAGGAGGCCCTCTTCGACGCCCACCAAAAAGACGCACGGGAACTCGAGGCCCTTTGCGGCATGGATTGTCATCAGCTTGACGACCGGTTGCGCCGCCTGCGCGCTCTTGCCCTGTGATTAGAAATCCGAAGTTTAGGTTCTAAAATTGCAGCTTCCATGTAGGCGTCTGGACGCCAAATGAATCGACGGCGTGTAAAGAGTCGTCGATTTTACGACAGCCTGGGCAGTCTACGAACTCTCGAGAATAACCGCACTCATCCGCTTCATGACCTCGCTGAGCCGCCTGCGAAATTGTTGCCCTGAGGAGAACAGAAGGACTACTAGGATTCTGAGGCAGTGCTATACCGACGGGCTCAAAGCTTCACGATCTTGATGCTATAGACGTTCATCCAAGGCCCGTGGGCGGGTGTTTCAAGATCAGCTTCATCATCGGCTGGGCCTAAGAGGAGAGCTTTGTACACTGGATCTGGGCGCTCACGCTTTGACACTTCGGTGTTGGAGGAGGTTAAAGAAAAAGACACAGACTGGAGGTCGCGTGTATCCACCTTGTCGAGTCAGTGAGAGGGAGGGGGTCATTCTGCGTGTCAAGGCCTCCCTGATTCCTTGTCGAGCGCCGTCGCAATAAGAAGAAAATAGAGTAACTCTCGGGATAGGAGAAGGATACAGGACTTGGCACGCACAACCTCCAGCGCCTTAGATACCTCTCTAAAATATTTAGTAAGCTCAAGTTTAAAAAGACGAAGCTAACACTTTAAACCTGAACCCCAATAATCACCCGCTCCGCACCCGTACCCACCCTAACCACTTTACTAACCCTACCCGTCCCAGTCCTATAAGTTGAGCTCACCATACCTATTCGAAAGACCCACGAGCTTTAGGGTCGGGCCCAGTGGGAAACACAATTTACGGGTCAGTCCGAGCACCCACCGCTTTTTTCGCGCCCCCCTCCACCCCTTCCTCGTCCACCGCGGCCGCGAGCGCCACGTCCTCTAGGAACGACGCTAGCGCGGCCGCCCCGGCCCCGTTCTTGCGCTCGTGCTCGCGCGCGGCCTGCCGCAGGTCCTGGACGTGCTCCCACCGCTCGCGCTTCTCCGCCATGTCCTCCGACTTGGTCGTGAAGATGTGCGCCTCGTATTCCGTCCTGGAAAGTAGGAGAACAGGCGCGTTGGGCAGACGAGAACACGACTTTGTCGGGTTTCCTTGAAAGACTGTGTCGATTTGCAAGTCCCGTCCACGTTCTCCGTCTTGACTGCGAGGATGTAATGGTCGTAGTCCGTCCTGGACAGGCACAATTCAGGAACTTCGTCAGTCATAGAGCGCGCCTTGTTTAGGAAACCTTTTACGTGGGTCCGCTTGCGAGATGCTGTGTAGGTTTCGCACTTTCCGTCCATATCCTCCGTCCTGGTCGTGGGAACGTGCTGCTCGTAATCTGTCCTAAGGACTGCTAGAGAGAGCTTTGGATGAAATATCAAGTTTTCCCAGAAGTCAATGAGCTGGGTCCACGTCTGATCGGCTGCTTAGACTTGCAACGTTCGTCCATGTCCTCCGTCTTGGTCGCCAGAATGTGTTGCTCGTAACTCATCCTCAAACGGATTGAAAACAGGGTCGTTATGGAAGATTGGACGCGACAACTTCAGTTCAATCTTGATAAAATCCAGTGGAAGGGCTGGAAAAGCTTGCAAAGACCGTCATCGTCCTCCGTCCTGGTCGCGAAGATACGCTGCTCGTAGTCCGTCCTGGAAAGCAACGAACAGAGGCTTCTTATAATCATGAAAAGGCATCTTCTCAGAAACATCGAGGTGTGAGAAAGCACCAGCTGTTGTGCTGATCACCCCACCCGATAGTTCAAGGGACTTTCGTAGGTTGTTGTGAAAGAACGATCAAGGTCTGAATGCAACTGAGAATCGCAAGTACTGAGGATCACCAATTCTTGATTTACCAGCGGGGCTGTCGGACCGCCTCCCTGATTTATCAATCTGTCTCCAAACGCGCATCAAGCATGGTTCCTCCAATCGCCTCACCTCTGCAGAATCTCCCGTATCAGCACGTCCAGCGACTCGGTTTGGCTCATCACGGACAAATGATCCATCAGCAGAGTGAACCGCTGCACGGCAGACCTGCACGAAACCAACAAGAATAGTCAAAACGCACATGAATTCTGAGAAGGCGCGTCCGCCTTGCAAGGTCAATGAATTCGCAAGCACCTCCAATGCTTGCTTGCTCAGGGATTGGCTTGTTAGCGAACGGACTGAAGGACTTCGACATTCGCGGTCCAAAGGCATGGCGACGGCTTCCACCGGCGCTTACTCGTTTCTGGCACACGGACCCGTCAAGTAGCTAATGTTGGTCCACGTCAGATCTGAGGCTGGTATTTGACCACACGAACCGACCCACATTACATTCATAGAATAGGTAATCTTTTTCTCTGCTACCGAGGTTATTTTCCAGCGACAACGAAAAGTTCTCCAAGACCGATAAGGAAGATTGTGCAAGAGCACGAAGACCGAGCAGGCTAACTGGAGCCAGAACTCACTTGATTCGGCTGGTGAGAGCGAGACTGTCTGGCAACTGCTTCCGGTACTCCTGCACAGTCAAAGGCGGTATTATCAGCCAGAATAAAGAGGAAGCGTCGATCGAGTATGCCCTGGGTTCCACAAAGGTGAAAGAATCGGCAAAGTAAGCCGATTTGCGAGAAGCTAAAAACGTGCAGAACCAGTGCTTCCAAGCAAAGCTGAAATGATAGCTCGAGATGGAAGGACCAGAAGTGATGGAAGAGCGGGATGAATCAATGCTGTTGAACAACGCAACACACCGCTTTTCCCGCAAAGAAGCTCGGGGGTAGGTGAGCTTTTGCGAGGGACGAGACCACTGCGAAAGAGTGGTCGCAATTTGTGAAGGACCTGCCACTTGCAGTCAAGTGCCGTGCTCGAAAAGGCGACACTTTGAGAAACACGCCCTCCTGAGACTTCGGATGCTTTTTCAACGGACGCGACAGCATGCAGCCCCAGCAGAGCCAAGACACGCCGTCGCTCGTCCTCAGACAGATCGCAACGAAAGCTGTGCGAAAGGATGCTACAGCGGGATGATAGAAGCTTGCTACGATTCCTTTTCAAAGCCCTGAAACCCTATAGTCGTAACTGTTTCGGAAGTAAGAAAGAGCGCATGCGCTTACATGAAGGGCTTGCGGGAGCGTCATGTCAAGGGAGGCAGCCCACAGTTGAAGCTTCTCCACCGACTTCTCCCCAATCCCTGCGGTTGAAAGAGGGGGAAGTCAAGCTTCGCTGAACTTTGCTGAGCAGAGTGAGACGACATCTCAGACGTTCAAAGTCGGCCAGAAGGCACCCCGGTCTGTTCGTGAACCTACATGAGGATTGTTTCAAAAGTTTCAACGGGTTTGAGCTGGTAACGCGCAGAACCAGATTGAAAGCGGGACAAGTTTATTTCCGACGCTGCCCAGCTAATCCAAATGGTGGGCAGTGATTGTGAGCCTTTGCAAGGAAGCGACTGTCCAGCAGCACTTCCTGATTGTTTCCGTAACAGGATACTGCAAGCCCCTTAATGACGAGCAGAGAACGTCCTGACAACAAAGGCCATTCTCACCTCGGCTGGGAACGTTGAGCACTCGGTTAAGCGCGACCTCGTCCAGCGGGTTGGCGATCAACTTCAGATAGGAGATAATATCCTTGATCTCCTGCACTCAGCGAAACAAGGAAGAGATTATCCAGCTTCAGCTTCCTTTTTTATCCAAAGCCCTGCAGAGGTCTTCTCCACCTTCTGTCAAGCAAAAAGCAAAGCACATGATGGATCTGACCCCTGTGCAAGACATCCATATCTCTTTGCGCAGTCTGCAAGTAAACCTTCCAAACGCAGTGCTCGACGCAGATTCAACAAGGGCGCGAACTAGACTGGGCGAGAAAAAACTAAGCTCAAAAGTACTCACTTTTCGTGCGTAGAAGCTGAGCCCTCCTACCACCACGAAGGGGATCCCCCGCGCAGTCAGCTGCTGCTGGAACTTGCGGGACTGCATGCAACAAGATTCCGTTGTAACGGTCTGACGTCTTGAGGGTCCGAGTTCCGAGCGATGACATCTGGAAGCCTTAAAAAGCGATTCGCAAGGGCGGTAGACTTGAACGTGGCCTTGCGCGCCTTTGCAGCTAGCACTCGTTCGCAGTTGGCAGTGTCTTTTAAGCAAGCAGAGCTTGCGCACTCCCTTTGACTCGCAGAATGAACCTAAGAGCCTCGGGAACCAGCTGACGAGGATTTTTAGACAGCTTGCCACACTCTTTGGTGGTCCTTTGTCCCCATGAACGCTTTTTGCTTTACTCTGCATCATCAGCTATCAGCTACGGAGGAAACAAGCGAAAGGGAGGAGTCATTATGGAATTTTGAGACGTGCAAACAGGATACCAATCCAGGTGTGGGCCCATGCCTGAGACTATTGGTGCGGCAGAGCACGGCCGTGTCCCTCGAGTATACCAGGCCTAACTTTGAGGCTCGAAAATTGAAAGGCGATTTACAAAGTTTGCAACTGTAACTTGTAGGCTCAGCATGAGTGTGGACGTTACATTTTGGGGGGGGACCTTGGTGTAGTCGAGAACCGCCACGTCCCCCCAAAAGGGATCTAAACTAGTTGCAAAACAGAAGCTCCGCTTCAGAGGGGTAAGATTGCCCGCAGAGAGCACCGCCATGCTCCCCAAGGAATGATCCGAACTTGGTGCGGAACCCCCGAACCAGGGGGAATAACGTGCCTGCGAATAGCCCCACCATGTTCCCCCAGGAGTGCTCCAAAGTAGGTATAGAAATCCCGATTCAGGGGGGCTGAAATGCCAGCGAAGGGCACAGCCATGGACCCGCCACAAACCCGGCGCGAAACAGAATTTTCAATTGGGGGGGGGGGCCACTTGCCTGGGAGTTGGTGCGGAAGAGCACCGCCACGTCCCCTTAAGAGTGAAGAAACTAGGCGCGGAACAGAATGTTTGATTTAGGGGGTGCACGTGCCTGAGAGTTGGTGCGGTAGAGTATGGCCATGTCCCCCCAGGAGTGGCCCCGCGCCGACACGAGGAGTTGCACGTGGCTCACCACCATTGCCGCCTCCTCATCGTCCGTTGCGCTCTCGAGGAACTTGATGACCGGCCCGTGAGGCTGCAGAAAAGCAGGATTCGATGTTTGTACACCAAAAACCGGAGTTCTGTTATGGATTCCAGGAAGGGGCCCCGGGCAAAATCTTGACACACCCGCCGGCCAAAAGTTCTTTGATGACATCTCTCGGCTAGCAGCTCATTGCCCAAAAAACTGCAGAAAAGCTCGTAAGTGGCTCCACCCTTTCTTTGCATGCCCAGTGAAGCTTTTCCCTCTGCAGAACTCTGCAGGTGCTTCGCCCTAATTTCCAAGACCGTTCGAGTGACCTGACTTTTCCATCATATAAGCAACAAAGACTCTCTTTGACTGGCCAAGCTCTTCACGTGTGCTTTGTCACACTCACAGAAAGGCGGGACAACCATAACGCAGCGCTACATAGAAAGCGTGTTCCTCCGTTCAAGAGCAAGCAGACGCGTCACTCGCCCCACTTTTGCTCGTTAACTGCCAAATCCTCCAGTCTTTGGAAGCTCGAAGCTCCATGTGAAACTTTCATCAGAGATACCCATCTCCAGAAATGCTGCTCGACCTACCTTCGTGGGGGTCAGTTGCAACGGCTTGTGCCGCCCAATCGTGCGATCCACTTCGCTTTGCCGGATGAGGGCCTCAGCAGCCCGAAGAATGTTTTTGGTCGAACGATAGTTCTTCCGCAGCTGCAAGGATGTGCGGTCACTTTTGAGCGCGATACAAACGAAGGGCTCAGGGTCTCAGAGGAGAAGCAACCGGACGTAACCAGTGTCGGCGAGCCACAGGGATTGCCGAACGAGGGAATTAGGATCGAAAAGCAACCAGTCTTGACGGCAATGACATAGAGGATACGGAGCTTTATGGTGAGCAGAAGAGCACACGAATATGCAGTATCCATAAGAAACCCCGGCACTGACCGAAAAGGCAACACAGGAGACGGTACATCTTTCCACGGAGTATGCGAAGTAAAACTTAAAAATCAACCTGGCTGCAAAGCAATATTTTGCCTCCAAGGTCCGCAGCTTTTGATACCTTCGACCCTGAAATGAGCACCCGCAAACACTCTTTCTAAGTACTGACAGCTACACTTACAACCAATCATTTCACAACCCATTCCCATTTCACCTGGTAATCATGCCCCCCTGGGAAGTCCCGTTCGAACAGCAGCTGCATGTTGCGGAAGTCGGCGCCCCTCCACCCGTAGATAGACTGGTCCATGTCGCCCACAACGAACACGCTCTGGTTCTTCTCGCCCAAGAGTCGCACCAGCTCGTACTGGGCGAAGTCCGTGTCCTGGAATTCGTCCACCAGAAGATGCTGCCATAACTCGCGGTACGCCTACAACAATAGTCGAGTATATATTTCAGTTCTTTAATCCAAATAACATGGGCTGTGATTCTGGAAGTTTGCTCAGGGCACCAGCTCGTACTGGGCGAAATTCGTCTTTTGGAACTCGTCCACCCAAAAGATGCTGCCATAAGTTGCGGTACGCCTACAGTGTATTGGCAGATTCCTTGATGCTTTTGGATCCTACTTTTCAAATGCGTGCATTTCGAGGACTGTGTTAAAGTCGCACTTTTTATTGCAGCAGTAATGGCATGATTGCAGCAATCATTGCAGACAACCGTGTCCTGAAAGTCGTCCACCAGAAGGTGGCACCAGCAGTAGGCGAGATCTGTTTTGAAATTGAATGTTCAGACTTTCAAAGAACGACTGCCCTACTGAAAGATTCTATCAGCTGCACCAGCTCGTTCTGTGCGGAGTCTGTGTCTTGCAATTCGTCCACTTAAAGGTGCGACAGCCTCCAGTATGTCAGTATTGAGAATACTTGAGGCTTGATTCATGGAAGCTTCAGGATGTTTGTTTCAGAATCGTTCGTCTTCCAGCCCAGCAGACGGCAGCAGCTCGGGAATCGACGGATGTTACCCTGGAACGCGTCCCAAATATGGTGCCCGCACTGTGATTCAACTTGATTGGCTCTTCAACTGTTGACTTGGTAACCTAGGGCTCGAGTTTCAAGTTATAACCCAGGAGCCGCCCTGGCTGGTAACGTGCAGAACTTTATCGCCAAATACAGGTGCCGCAAGCCCTAGGATGCCTCCCCGATTGGAAGGGTTGGGGACGCTGACTAATTGACCACCTCAAAACGTTTGACGTGTGGACTGCGGGTGTTCCAAATCCGCGCATCCGAACGGGCCGGGCCTCCAACGACAAGTGTTGAGAAGACGTGAGCACAGGGGTCAAAGGCACGGCCAAGATTCGGGCTCACCTGCAGTTCGGACGGACACGAACGCAGCAGCCGAACGGCCCATATCAGCAGGTCCATAAAGTCGAATGCGTTGCACTTGCGAAGCTCGGCCTGCGAAGTTAGGTTGGGAGTTGCGTTAAGCTACTCTCTTACATCGGTCCTCAAGCAGATCAGCGGAATCAAATCAGGAATTGGTTTAGGCTACAAATTACTTCTTGCATCGGTCTTCGAGCGATCGCGCAGTATTGCGAAGTTCGAGCTGCGGAACGAGTTGAAGAGTTCAGATCAGGCTATCTACCGCACCACACGCACAGACCAAGGGGAAAGCTGGGTTAGGAACGTCAGTTTGACCTCGAGCACGTGATGTGCCATATCGACAACGACAACCAGCTTGCCTCCACATAATGGATGAGAAGGTAAGCTGAAGGAAAAATCTAGAGGCATGGACAAAACATGAAGATGCAGCTTGTGAACCCGAGTAACCCTTTCATGCAAACAGACGCTTAAGCACTGAGAGCTCAGTATAAGCCCGAAAGAGGCACACCAGCGCAAAGCTGCAAGGAAGAAGAGCAAGAAGAGTAACGTTGGTAGCACAAACCTCATACTGTGCAGCTATGGACTGGAGTATGGGATCCATCCCCAAGGGAGACTCCTCCCCTCCTGCGCTGACAAGTGCTGACTTCAGTGGGACTACGTGGCGGCCGGAGGGATCCCCCTGCTGGCGGCCGTCGATCTCTCGCCTGAGCCGCCACGCCTTTTCTTTCCCGAGACGGTCCATGAGGTCCTTCACACTCATCTTTGCCGGGTCGAAACGCGGGACCTGAGGAGGTGGGAACACGCGAGTCAGCTGCCGTCCAGGTAAACGCTTAAGTTGTTAAGGGTTACTCAAAATATATAGCCAATCAGCTCAAGCAGATGAGACCGTCAGGGGCACCTCAGTGCCGATTGACAGGCTCAGCTGCAACGACTAAGTTGAAAAGCCGAATCGAGAGAATCGTAAGCTAAAGACGTGGAATCGTCAAAGCCTTGTGCAAGTTCGGATTCAAAGCCGTCCAGATGAACCACTCTCCTTTCAAGGGTAGAAGATGTGCAAGGGTCGGGAGCTTTCAAGCCTTCAAAAAGATTCTAATCCACACTGGCGGATTCTTTTGCTCTGCGGATCGGGGCAGAGGACACCCTGCGCTGAAACAGCGTTAAAGAGCAATACGGCAGCCTGACCTGCGGCGGTTGGGAGAAGCAAGCTGACCAAGAACTTCGCCACGTCGAGTAAAATTCCGAAAGAAGCTTGAGAATGCTGATCAGTTGCATTGACTCGCAGCGTACCTTCTTGAGAATGTTGCGGAGGAGGGACGCGGAGTCGGTTTCGTCATAGATGACGTAAGTCGTGGTCCGGCCGCAGTCGGGCATGCTCGCGACGGACTTGCGCAGGATGCGCGCACAGATGCCGTGGAAGGTGCCCACCTGCGGACACGTGGCACGAAGCTATTGGGCCTGATAACCAACTTACTTTAGGAAGAGGATTAACCTGAGCACTGAGAAAGATGTCTTGTTTACGACTTTTCTTCAGCGCGAATATAGACTTGACAATACGAACATAGACTAGACGTAGGCAAGATAAGCGGACTGCTCGTCTTTCGGCTGGATGCATCGCTTTTGGCAACGAGAGTCGCAACAAATCCCGTCGACTTACCTGCCAGATTTACAGCGCTCGAATCGTCAGAAGCTTGGAAGACATAAGACATGCCGACCCACTCAATCGCACTCTGCGACTCTAATCCTCTGTCAGAAGCACTCAGGACCGATACCTAGTACTATGTGCAACAACCAATCGTCAAGCACACTTTTGAGCAAGACGGCTTCTGCTTTCGCGGGCGTCGAGGTCTGACCTCATAGACTGAGAGAAAGGTTTTATTTGAACACGCGAGAGCGAGCAACATCTGTAATCTCGAGACGCCACAACAGGTGATGTAACATGTAAGAAGTAAGACAAAAAAAAAGTGTTGCAAATCACAGTCCCAGGTTGAAGATCCTGATCTAAAACAGCGATTGAGAAAGAAGGTGAATACTGGCGGCAGCCATACCGATAGTGTCAGGATGTGGACCTCAGCAATCAAGGAGTCGCCATTGACACCGCCCGCTGTTACCACAGGTGGTGTCTACGACAGCGATACTGATACTTAGACATCATAGGTCCTCGACGCTCAGTCCAAAGAGATCGTAGCAAAAGTGCAAGGATTTGTCCATGCATTGGTTTTTCGGTAGTTTTACAGTGCTTCGGACCGTTACGAAGTCGTCTCTCTCGCGAGAAACGAAAGACGCAAGAACGTAACCGAGAACCTGACCAGAACGCGAGAACAAGAAAGGGTGCGGTATCGGAATTCCATAAGATCCCGGGACAAGAAGATGCCGACTCATTGCTGGAAACATCAACCGATACAATGCCGAGATTGACTAGAAGAGTTGCGAGGATGTCCTCCTATACGTTTGAGGACCCAAGGTTACTTTGTTCCTTGCTCGAAGGTGTCCAAAACAAGTGAAAGTGTAGTGTAATCTCCAGAAGGATGAACGACTTGCAGTGGAAGCATAAAGAAGCCACCAACAAGCAATGATGGGCAGAGTCGTAGATCGATCCAAAAGCCAAGTCCAAAAGAAGGGTTTGAATGCACAGTCAGAGCGTACTGAGACTGAAAGCAGAGCAAGTGGCAAGCATCACACGCTCTGCAGTGATCTTTCGCAAGACACGAGCATCAGACTTAACCAAACCAAAACCGCAGCAATTTCATGCCCGCGCAAGATCACGATACAAAGAATAACCGACAAGCTCAAGACAGAGACCAGCGGTTCGTACCGCAAGTCGGCTGGCCATGTGCTCGTCGAGCATTATGCCGAGCCGCTCCCGCATCTCGTAGGCCGCCTTATTGGTGAAAGTGATGCTCTGCAGTAGCGAAAGGAGTGGGATACAGATACACAAATTCCAATTTTATGTTCCAATTTTATGTCAGGCTCAGACTTCGTCAGGTGGGACGGTTCCTGCGGTACCCACCTTTTCCTTTTTCCACGGTGGAGATTTGACCCGCTTTGATGAGGAGGTGAAGGACGCGGCTTTTTGGAGACTGGGGGGTTGGGAGTACCGTTTGGCTCAAGAGATAAAAGGACCCGTGCTAGTCCAAAATAAACCATTTGCTAGTTTTGCAAGAACGGCTCAAAGGGCCCAACGAGAACAAAAGTATGCTGCTTACGCGAAAAGGATTCCTTGCAGGCTTTGCAAAACAAGAAGGACAAGCAACAGGCGCAAGAGAGCCGTCAAATAACACGGCAAGTCCATTTTGTTGATGGTCCTCTCGATTCGCTGTTCTCCAAACAATCGTCAAATTCAACATCTCGGGAAGCTTCCCTAGGGCCGCACTTATTAGCATGTTCAAAGGCTCACCTTCTTTTAGTCAAGAGTTCATGAAATTCGACAGCCCGAGACATTTTCCTAGGCCGCACTTATCAGCAGGGCTTCACCCCCCGGTCAAGCACCAAGTGCGCAACCCAGTTGGATAGCACCTTGGTTTTCCCGGACCAGATTTGACCCGCTCTTATCCAAACGTTTCCAGGAGGCGTCAGTGATCAGCACGTTGGTCAGACATCACCGCGAGTGCGTTTGCCAACAATTCTCGAACTGCCTTAATCTGAATGTTTCACAAACCCAAAGACCGAAACACACTTCCCGGGCCGCACTTACCAGCGTGTTCCAGGGCTTCACCCCCCGGTCGAGCACCAGGTGCGCAACCCGGTTGGTCAGCACCTTGGTTTTCCCTGACCCGGGTCCCGCCACCACGCGCACTGGACCCACCGGGGCAAACACCGCCGCCAGCTGCTCCTCGTTCAGTCCGGACGCTGCCGGACTGCTCGGGGGGCCGTCCGATTCGCTCTCCCCGTGTTGCGTCCGCTCGGTTGTCAGGTCCGAACTCGCTGGCGAACCCGCAATCGCACCGCTTTCAGACGCAGTGTTTGAGCCGGCTGTGGTTGATATTGCTCGAGTACGGTCTGTACCGTCAGGAAGGGTCTTCGCGACTCTTTTGATTCCGACCGGGGCTGAATCACCGACCACGCCATTGGACCCTTGTTTCCCCGCGCTTGTAACGTGTCCTCTGCCCGGATCTGCACCCTTGTGCAAACCCTCTCCCTGCTTGGTGGAAACACCCGCATTTGTCCGAAACAAACTTGGTAGAGGCGCCTGCGATGCTGTCAGATTATTTCCTCCGCTACCCTCCAGCGTTGGCGCACTCTTTGTCCTCCGTAGCCTGACTTTCCGCACTTTTGGTGCGTCAGCAGACCCTCCGTTCTGCCCCCCAATTGCCCGTGCTTCCGCATCCGGTATGAAAGCTCGTCGCCCAGTCGCCGGATTCTGCCGCGGCTCCAAGTATCCAGGGGAAACAACGCCGGGGAACTCCTTTTCCCACCAATTTACAACCCGCTCACTTTCCGAACTTACTCCGACCCGAGCAGTAAATCGTTCCGCGCTCTCACTCTCCTCATCATTCCTTGCTGCAAAATGCAGCGACTCACTACTCCCCAAAGGCTGCTCCCCACCCCCTTTTCCTACCACAACCGCCGACCTCCTCCGAGGAATGGCCAGCGCGCCTCGCTTCACAAGTGGCGCCACTGGCTTCCCGTCCAAAGCCACGTCTTCGTCCCCCGCCGCCTCCCCGTTGCTGTGCGCGGCTTCCCCTTGACCGCCGCGCACTGCGCTGCAAACGAAACCGTTGGACCTTGTCGACAGGGAACGGACCTTTAGATGGGACGACGACCATCCGAGCCCGGTGCCTGTCTCCACCGGCCCTGGTATCGCACGCAGAGCCGCTGCTCTCGTGGATACACTGCCGGGTGAGAACGAGCCCCCTTTTGCGCTTCCGAACCTTGGAGCTGTTCCCGCAAAGTGTTGCGACCCACCAGGACCTTTGCTAGAGGCTTGCAAAACTGGCCTCGTCTCCTTCGGTCTTTCAGATCCGCTTCCCCTCTTTGTACTTTCGAACAATTTACCCATCTCGTTCCGCCCCGCGTCATTGACCCCAGATCCCGGTACTTCGCCCCGAGACCCTGACCCCGCGTCTACCCCGGACCCACTAATCCTTGTCTGCTCGTGGGAAGCCCCATCTACAGCTGGGTCAGGGTCCGAAGTCTGGACAGCTGGAACCGGCTCAGCCCCCTCAACTGCCGCTTTCACCCCCGCCCTTCCGAGTGCCATAAGCGCCTCGTTAGCGTCCTTAACCCGCCTCCCGTCGGGCATAAACGGCCAATTAACCCGCCAGCATTTCTCCCGGCCCAGCCGACGCGCCAACTCCTCGGCCAGCGCCTGCCCCGGACCGTCCGCATCCGTTGCGAGTACGAATTTGGACGCTTTGCTGAGGTCTTCTTGGCAGGTCCAGACGTATGAGTACTTACGATCACTGAAAGGGGTTGGCGCGGACGGGTCTGATGATACCTTGGCGGGAGCCCCATCTGCAGACACAACACTTTTGAATAAGATCTTTGAATAAGGTTAGGGCAACGACGTTGTGCTCTGAAAGCAGCATGAGCCAAAGAGTTCGTAAGCATTTCGTGCGGACAGTTGTGAGGCTTCGTAAGTGAACGCTAAGTCTCCAAAGCGACGTGGCAAGCACGGGCCCATTTCTACTCCCGGCGAGAAGAGGCGGAAGCCCTTTAAGATGGAGGAAATCTGCGAAGGGACCTGATTGTTCATTGAAACTTCAACTGCATATCTGGTTTTACAATTTTCAAGTTTAGCATACAGGGGCACACGTCCCCAGCGTAACACACCTCTCCATTGGTCCCAGACAACCGGATCAAGAAGAACGAATTCACCCCGTAAGCGGCATGTGTCTAAGGAAGGTGGACGACAAGGTCGAACTGATTTAAGGCGAACCGGGAGTGAGGTTGGGCTGAACAACGTAACTTCCAGCTTGGAAAGAGCAAGTTCCAATTTAACGGCCTTTTGAAAAGGATGAGATGCGCAGGCATTAATGAGAGCAGTGGTGATGTAACACTGACCTGGCACGCTGACGCAGTTCCTGTAGCCGGCCTCTTCCAGGGCCAACTTGTCCATCTCGCCTTCCACAATGATGACCGTCTCGCTGTCGATGACGTCATCGATGCCGTAAAAAACTTTCTCGGCCCCCTTGATCTGCAAAAAGCAGCTTGCGCACAAGTGTCACGAACTTACGGTACAAAAGTGGGGACTCATTTCAACAGGAAGCTCTAATGTTCCAGAAGAAATGGAACTTGAGAGTTCTCGATTCCGTCTTTCGTTCTCACAGAACCGATCCAAAGCTTTTCGTCGAGAGTGCTCCTTCTCTGGTTCCCCCTGTAACCATTTTGATGTAAAATTTGAAACCAGAACTCCCTCTTGAATGATTGCAAGACAATCTGGTGTAGGATTTATGGCTTGGTGTGGTGAGGACATTCACCTAAAGGTGTGACATACAGCCTCCACAAGGTCGCATACGGAATACAACAGCGCGGGGGGCTTACTTTGCAATCTCCTTTCCCTGACTTTGATAAACCTCACCAACTCCGTTTCAAACGTGCTCTTGAAAGTCGTCAGCTAGGAGGGCAGAGGATCTGTCCGACAATCAAAAAAACACGTCTCACCTGCCAGAACTGCTTGTCCAGTGTTCTGTACTTGGCGTTCACCAGCTCGCCCCCCCAGTAGTACGGAAACACGACCGCCGGCACCGATTCTTTCTTCTGGGGGCAGAATGCGACCTGCATCCTAACCCCGTTCCGCGCTAGAGTCGCCTCGCTTATCCCCCTCCCATTGAAGAAGTCAACCATCTCCGGGGGGAGATCCAACAGGTCTTCAGGGCGGGGCAGCTTGGGAGGCCGCTTTGGGGGGCGCACGAAATTACCCTGGGCGGAGCCTGAAGGAGCACCACCTTGAGAGGAGGAGGGAACATATCGGCTGGCTCCGGCACGCCCCGTCCAGCCACAAGTGGCCCGATGGCAGCACCAGACGGCGGTTCCATTGGAGATGGTGACACTGAGGGCAGCTTCTGCGGAGCTTCCACCATTGCACTGCAAAGCGAGCGAGGTCTTATCTTGGTGAGTGGACTGGCCGCCGGATTTGTGAAACGAGAACGCACGTTGCTCTGTACCAAGAATGCCGTCCTTCCTGGGTGAACAGGCGTAGATTACTGAAGTTTGTCTTTGCATATTTTGAGAAAGGACAGCTCGCATCTTGAATCTGCTCCTGCACGGAGGCCATCGAGAGAGAGACATCACAAGGCAAAAAGCAGGGGCAATGCAGTTGCCCATCTGGATGTTGATCCAGTGTAGTAAGCGAAGATTGCCAGGAAAGAAATCAATAGCTCAGAAGACAGTCAAAGCCTACCTTTGGACAGAGGATTCTATAAGATCCTGGCCCATACTCTGGCAGGACGATTCCCTTCTCCCCCAGTTGAGCCTGCACGGACTGCCCCCCACTCCCATCCGGCTTCCGATCTGCCGATGTGTGCCGTTCGACGCCCCCCCTCCTCCGGCCCCCTTCTGACCAATCATCTTTCAGCAAAGGCAGAGAGGCAGAGCCCCCCTTGACCTTGAGAAGCTTCTCTACAATCGCGAGCGGCGGAAGCGGCCGCTTCTCAGTTGCGCTCGACTCACCAGGGGAACGGGCCCTGTCTGCCGTCCAGCCGGAACCTTTTGACACACCGGCCCGATGCTTGTTCAAGTTCAGAGCAGGGGGGCTTGGGGAACGAGGATCAGAGCGGGACCGTTCATTGGTTGAGATCCTTGGTGTTCGCTCAGTCTCTGATGTGGCCCCAGCACTCTTTGTGTCTGCGGCTGTAACAGTGCTCGAGTTCCGAAAGGTGTTCAAAGCCGGTCTGGACACTCGCCCAGTCAGATGGTTCTCAAATGCTGCAGCCGCACCAATCGCTCGCAGGACGGCAAGGCCTCTCATTGTTGAGCGAGACGAGTCGAGGCCGATTGCTTTGTGAGGAGAACCATTGGCGGTGCCATGAGTGACGGTCCTTTTCAACTTGCAGAGAGAAGCCTTTGGGACACCTGCCCTTGGAGTTAGACTAGATTGTTCAGAAGCCGCAGCACTGCTGAGGAGTTGCAAATGTCTCTGAGTGCCATTCAAAGTCACATTCTTGTCAGTAGTGAAGGCAAAGCGGCTCTGAGTGGAGCCCCAGCACCCTTCCTTCCAAAGGCTCGTTGATGACAGCCCCTTCCCCATTACCCCAACAAAAAGATGGCCGTGATTCTGGTGGTTCCGGTTCTGATAATGTTGATAGTCAAGTCTAGGTGGCTCTAGCGGATCGCTGCAGTGCTGGGTGGCTCCAGCAGACGGCTGCAATACTGCGGAAGCCCCTCTCAAAGTGTTTCTAAAAAAGAGGCTGTTGACAACTTGTAACTTGAAGCGCACAATGCATTCTCCATTAAGCAGGCACCACCGCGAAAGAAACATTCTCCAGCTCGGTGGTCATCTGGGCCGGAAGAGAGCATGCTGGTCCAAGGGTAAGCCTGTGATCGAGGAAGGGACATGGCTGTGAGCTCGGCCTGACACAATGTGGCTGTGAGAGGGACTCAACCAATGCCACTGGACGCCCTGCCGCTTGTGTTTGCCACCTTTCCTGAGGCTGCAGTGGGTTTCGCTGTGCAAGTTCCACTTCGCCAAGATACGAGGTGCACCGTGCTCCGCAATATTATTGCCCGGTAGGACGAACCGGCTGAAACCAAGTGGGAATAAGGCCCTGGAGGACATGACCAGGAGATACAAATGGGGTGCAGAGAACTTGCAGAAACTTGCAGAACGTGCAGAGAAATTGCCATTGGTGCAAATCAATGATAGTGTGAGCAGGGAAGACGCGCTGGTTTGAGGCACTTTCGCTTGCTCAAGAAAGTCCTTCCCTTGACTCGGACTGAGGGCCTTGAGGTGGCTCACATGCAGCTGCAATCTCGTTGGATTAGTTTCTCAACACTCTCCTGCAAGCTGATTGCATCACGATGAAAAAGTCAGGCGGCAAAGGCAAGTTCTATGATGATGATTACGATGATGGATATGATGACGCATACGCTGATGAGGAGTATGAGGAAGAGGACTGGAGTGCTTATGGTGCACCTGGTGAGTTCATCGTTCACGACCTTCGCTTCTGATGGACTTGATCACCTTCAACTTGGGTTGCATTGCATGGCTGGGCAGAAAGTTTCAGAATAGGCTGTGCTACTGCATATCCAGACACTTCGGAGGAATCATAAAGTATGCTGCCCTGTCAGTGTTGGAAGGGTCCTTGCGTTCAAAGGCCCCTTTGCTGCCGTTCCAGTCTTTTATATACCACCTTCGCTGCTGGCAACTTTGACCACAATATTGTTTCAGCATATCCTGTCCGTTGTCCTGTACACAATTGAAGTCTCAGAAATTCCAAGCCGCATTTGTACAGGAGAGCATGCCGGTGCATCAAGCACTCCTGCGCCCCCAGCCGGAGCATCCCATGCCAACCTCCCACCGCCTTCCGCTGGCCAATGGCGGTGCCCTCTCTGCACGTATGACAACCTAGAGCAGCACCTCGCATGCGACATGTGTGGCACGCCTCGCCCTGCCGCAGAAAGTGCACAGGAAGGAGCGAGTTCTGCAAGCAAAGCGCCTCCACTTGATCCTGGTAGGGTGTCTCTTCATTGTAATCTATCATCCTATTTGTACACTGCCACACTTCTATCCCAGACCGTACTTTCGATGCTCCTACTTTGTGGTGTCTTCCATAGTTTGTCGACCATCTTGACATCAGAGAACTGTGAGGGCCACCTCTTGATGGTATCTTTTCAATCAGTATGAAGAGGGACAAACACAGACCAAAGAACAGTGGAACTACACCGGGTGTGCATACCAATCAAGAGTTTTGTATGCCTCAATTTAGTGATGCTTGTTCTGTTGCTAGCGCAATGGGTTCATTTCTTGCTCTGAAAAGTGGCACTCATCAGAGATCCTCCGCTGGTCCAGGTAAGCACCCTTCTTCCCGTCTGGCGCTCTTCTTGTGTAGTCCGCTTCCACGGGGTCCTCGGAAGCAGATAGCCAACAGAGGCTCGCAAGGGGAGGGGCACCTGATAGCAGAGACTGAGGAGGAAGAATACATAGGTCAGGCACCTTCTGTCACGTCTGATGGGTGCATCTGGCTTCAATCCTCATGGTCGCAACTTTATCTGCACCCAAGTTGCCGGAGTCCTCAAGTCCTCAAGCCCTGCAGTTCCACTGAGCAGCAATGACTCGACTTTCAGCCAGCTGTGATTTGGGTTCGAACCATTCTGTTGTGATCAGCGCTCTCCTCTTGCTTCTTCTCTACATGCCTGACTTCTGTGCCAGTGCTACAAAACGTCCCATCCGTGCCTGTGTTGTTCTTGAAAGTCAGAATGAATGTCGAACACTTCCCAAAAATAGATTTTCTTGACTTTCTCCGAGTGCGGTCAGACATACATCAAAACCGCTCTCCTCACTTGACACTCTTGAAGAAGCTCTTTGGAGCCTCTTCACCTCACCCTCCCTGAATTCCCCTAAAAAATATATCCTGCGGTCCCGATTGTCTTCAACTCAATCTCGCTTCTTACTCAACCTTGTCCCCAATGGACTCTAAAAGACTTTGTTTCTACATGAGGGAAACGTGGTCCTTTTCTGCCTTCTCGCAGCCCCCTTTGCATTCGATTCCCCCTCCCCGGACGACCAAGTGCTGGCCGCCCGCCGCCGCGGTACGGGCACTGCCAAGAAGCCTCCCGCTTCGCTGAACGGAAAACCGCCCCCCCTCCAAGCCGTGGAAACCAAACCGACCCCGAAGCCTTACGACCCGATTCGGAACCGAAGGCAGAGCGCGCCCGCCGTAGAATTGCAAGAGAGTGCCGCTGAAGGTAAAAAGGAAAAAAGAGGTGCTGAGCAAGGTGTCCGAAGGCTGAGTTTGGACGACCAGGTTTCGGACAGGGGCCAGGGGGAGCCGAGCAGCTCGGGCAGGGGGGAGACTTCCGGGGCAACTCTACCCCCCGGAAAGAGGAAGTGGCAGTCGCTGCCGCTGAGCGCATACCGGCCGGACGAGGAGCTGCTGGCCGAGATCCGCAGCCGGGGGGGCGAGAAAGACGTTTTGAATCTGATCATCGTGGGCCACGTGGATGCGGGGAAGTCGACGCTGATGGGGCGAGTGTTGCATGCGCTGGGCCAGGTGAGAGGAACATGGTTGTCGCGACCTGGCCGTCGAAGGTCTATTTGGACGTTCTAATGCCGGTTTTCCGCTGAGGACTTCAGGTTTTGGCTGGCAGACTGGAAGGCATTAAAGAGGCGCTCGAATACGGGCTCCTGTGGCAGCCGCTCTCTTCCACTTCGTGACTCTGACCAAAGGGGCATAGCTTTGCGACTAGTACGACTCATTTTAAGAGATTCGAATGCGTCATGCTGACATAAAGTCTGGTCAAAAGCCTCAAGAGTCTGGGTGTGGCCGAAAAGATTTGGCCAGACAACTCGTGAAGGAACGTCGAAGCTTTGTAGAGCACGGTCTGAACGTCACGGATCTCTTGGCGCTCGGAAACAACCATTCTCAAAGCTTTGGCCGATATGTGCCGACTTGGTGCTCTCGTGTCAAAACTAAGTGGTTCTGAACAGCGATTGACATGTTATTCCAACTCCCTCATCAGGTGTCGCAAAAGGAGATGCACAAGAACGAGAAGCAGAGCAAGGAGCAGGGCAAGGGGTCGTTCGCCTATGCATGGGTACTCGACGAGGGCGCTGAGGAGCGCGCCCGGGGGGTCACCATGACTGTGGCCGTGGCCCACTTCGAGACCCCCCAGAAGCGGATCATCCTCCTCGACGCCCCGGGACACAAGGATTTTGTCCCGAACATGATTTCGGGGGCTTCTCAAGCAGACGCTACGATACTAGTGGTCGACGCCACTCCAGGGGGGTTCGAGGCGGGTATGGAGGGGCAGGGGGGGCAGGGGGGGCAGACGAAAGAACACGCGCAGCTGGCACGGAGTCTCGGGGTTGAGCAACTCATCGTGGCGGTCAATAAGATGGATGCAATTGAGTACGACCAGGAGAGATTCACCGAGATCCAGGCGGGGTTAGTGCCCTTTTTGCGGCAGTGCGGGTTTAAGGACTCGGCGGTGCGCTGGCTGCCCGTGAGCGGGTTAGCGGGGGAAAACTTAACCGAACCCCCAGAAGCAAAAGAGCTCGCGGCGTGGTACCGGGGGCCACATCTCTTGGCGGCCGTGGATTCGTTCCAGGCCCCAGTGCGGTTAGTGGCTAAACCGCTGCGGTTAGTCGTTGCGGAGGTGTTCAAAACCCGGACGCTTGGGAGCGCGGCGATCGGGGGGAAGCTGGAGGGGGGCGTGCTGAAGCAGGGGTCTAAAGTTTTGGTTATGCCAGCAGGGGAGGTCGCAACTGTGAAGGGAGTGGAGCGGAACGGGGAGGCGGTGACGGGAGCCGCTGCGGGAGATAGTGTGGACGTGGGTCTGTCCGGAATAGAGCCGAACGTACTTTTTGCCGGTTCCGTTCTCTGTCACCCGGATTATCCGGTTCCAACAGCGACGAAAGTAGAGGTGCGGCTCTTGACACTGAACATCGTCATGCCCCTGCTCCGAGGAGCGTCCCTGGTCTTGCACGCTCACAGCGCCAAGCAACCGGTCAGGATCTCGGAGCTGGTGTCACTGCTGGACCCCAAGTCGGGGCAGGTCGCCAAGGCGAAGCCCCGAGTCGTTACTAAGAATCAGAGCGCCGTTGTAGAGCTGGTCGCGGAAAGGTCGATTTGTCTAGAAGCGTACACTGACTACAGGGCGCTTGGTCGCATCGCCCTGAGAGACAGCGGAAAGACGGTCGCTGTCGGCATTGTGACGAAGATTTTGGAGACATAGACTTGATCGTTTGCTTCGCACGAGCATGTTGACTTTCCCTTCTAAGCAGCCCGGGCCTTCAAAGATCGGATCCGCGAATTGCAGTTACTAATGGCACCCATGACTGGGAGCTAAGTCATCACACCCTGATGAAGCAAGCTGTACGTAGGCGCATATTTCAACGTTGTATGATGGTATATGAACTCTTCGCACTCGATTTAATTATACGCTGATAGGAATGATTGGCAGTGGCCAGTATGTAGCTAGTGCATGTGTATACACTAATTATCTGCAGCCGCGGCATGCTTTTCTTGAACGAAAACTGCGGGTATCTGATTAAGTTTGCACGCGTGGGCGAAGTAAACGTTGTTAGTACGTACTCATGTAGCAAATATTGCATGCCACATAGCTGGCTCGAAGAGGGTGATGTAATACGAGATCGTACAATGAGAGCACCTGATCATAGGGCGCCAGAAATATTTTGTGGTACGTCACGATCGCCTTGATTGATCCGATCAAGATCGATCGAACTTCAAAGTTTGCGCTTCCAGCGGGCGCCGACTTTAGCTGGTATGAGGACATCATCAGTTTGAAAAGGCCGAGAGCGGCGTCGTCTCTTGCACGAACAAAAGCTTGGCGACGAACTAATTCAAGAGGAGTCCTGCTTACGTCATATAATGCGGTTCGTCATCAGCTGCCGCGCGACTTTTAAATGAACTGGTTTGTGGAGTGAGGAGGAAAGTTGGTTGATGCATTTGGTCTCGCTTCATCTCTGTCGCTCATAGGGCTCGGTTTCCTGAGACGATTGACGCTCCTGCCAAATCTCCAAAGTAATCCAGCGTTGGGTACTTTCTCAGGACTTCGTTCTTCAGTGCTGAAGATTTCATAGCGATTGCTTGTTTTCTGTGCTTCGAAGTTCGCGACTTTTCTGCCAATCATATCAACCTTTGATAACCGTTTCGATTCGGTTAAGGAATCACTTGTTCTTCAGAGCTATGCTTAGACTCCTTCGACCAATGAACGCCTCGTGCTCGCGATCAGGCCGCTGAGATGCTTTCTGGCAGATTATTGGTCGGTCAGACAGGAACTTTCCTCAAGACCGGCCGTCTCCAGAAAATCGGTTTCGAAACGGCGAGCCAATTTTGGCTGCTGTTCTTTGGGGTGGGTCCGTCTCACAAGGATTTCGAGCTGACTTCTCGTTGCTTTCAGATGTCCATCAATTATGGAGGGTCATCTTGAGAGCTATTCGCGGGCGTCGCACCGGATCTAGCGCTGGATATACATCTCATAACATGGGGGGTGATGGTCTATCAAAGAGAGGGTTGCTGTCAGTAGTACAGTTGCAGAAGGTACCCGTGGGATGTGCAATGGGACTGTCACCACATATTTTAAGGAAAAAAACCTTTTTTTTTCAGCCGAGCGAAAAATAAGATCGTAACTTTCTCATGTGTGCTTGAATCTTAGCCAATCGTTCAGAGTCTCCTTTGTGATTGAGAGCGCTCTGCCAAATGCGGAATTCAACAGTAAAAACGAGACGATTGGGAGCCAAACGCCTGCTGATGTAAAAGAAAGCCTAGCCCAAACAGAGATAACATAACACGTTGTTCATGCTTTTGGGAGATATTCGAAAGGGCATGCACATGTTAGAACGTAGTCGTACTGTTGTGAAACGTGCCCTCATGTCACGCTGAGCGCAAAACGAATTGGAGTCCAAGTCCTCTTTCTTTGAATAGCTTTTTCGTCCCGAAGAAAGATTGCGACCGCGGCCTGCAGCTTTGTGAACCGGTCCAGGTACAAGCTGGTTCACAAGCTTCAGAATTTCAAGAGTCAAAGTTTTCAAACACAATCTGCCAGGTACATAGATCCCTTAAAAATTGCTTATTGTCTTGGGTCTTTGCACTCTGAATTAGGCGTAAGTATCCAGATTCACGTACAGACTCTGGCGAGTAACTCACTGCGGACTCTCAAGCATACTGGGGTCAACGCTACTTCTAAGATCAGCCTACTTCACATCATCTGGCGGCCAAGCGAACCCTTTCCGCCCCCCTAAACCTCGCTCGTTATTCATGTCTGATTATGTCTAACCAACAATCCTCAACCCTGCCGTTAGCTGCTTGATCACGTCATCCTTTAGTTGTCCTGATAAGTGAAGCCACGACCGCACCCGGTGTCGCTAGTGCCAACAGGGTTCCCGGAAGCCGGGAAGTTCTGCTTGATGGCTTCGAGAGCAGCCGCCTGGGCGTTGAACGCGACCTGGGTAATGGTTCCGGGAATGCCGCTGGGCAGGAACAGTGCGCTGCCGACCCTCTGCAAAGATGTGGGAACGAGTGTAAGCGGTACGATAAGCATGGTTTTCAGCATCGGACGGTTGAGAGGGGAGGAAAACAAGCAGCCGGGCTTTGACAATTTGGAACCCGGGCAGTGCTAGGGGGAGACAGTGCGCTGCCGACCCTCGAGAAGACGAAAGTGAGCCATACGATAAGTTTGGGTTATGTGATTGGACGCTTTTGGCTGGTTGCGGGAAAGCGTAGCCAAGCTTTGGCAGCTTGAACCTTGTGCTGGGGGCTGAAATAGTGCGCACTAAGTCGAGAGGGAGAGACCTCGAGGGGTACAATGTGTTGGGATTACATGATTGGACGGTTGCCGGGCGAAGGAAAAGGTAGCCGAGGGTTGGCAAATCCCAACCTGGGAGACGCTGATGGGCAGAGAGTACATGCATCCGATTCGATTACCCCGCAAACGATAAAGGACAGGAGAGGAGCGGATCAGCTCCAGCGATTGGTGAGGTTAGTAAGCTTTAAAGTCGTGGACAAGTGGAGCCTTTCAGCGGGCAAAAACGAGGCTCGCTAGTTCCTAAATTCTGGCTGTTAAGCGCCGCAAGCGCCCTGGCTCCGCTGCCGGGGCTGGTGACTAACTAGGAATGAATACCCCTCAAAGTCGGCAAACCCATACTTTCAACCCCAAAATCGCAAACCCCGGTTTGCTAACCTGGGTTCCCGGGTTCTGGCTGTTGAGCGCCGCAAGCGCCCTGGCTCCGCCGTACGGGCTGGTGTTCTGCTGGAAGTGGATCAGACCGCGGGGAAAGACAAACGCGTCACCCGCGTTCAGAGTGGTCGAGAACAGGGTGTCTAAGGGGAAAGAAAGGTGACGTCAGCGGCTGAGCAGGTGTGACGTTAGCAAGCCATCGTGCTTATGGATATTGTATGAAACGAGAAGAAGTGGTTTTGAGATGAGATGATTGAAGTCGAATGGGTGGCGATTCGAAGACCTGCGGCGTTTCACAGCTCGGCGGAAGACGTGTAAGAACCAAAGTTAAGAAGTCCTTAGGGAGAGTATCCATCTTTGATGACGAGGCTGTTGATGCAGAATGGAACGTGATCACAATCGTCTTGCTAGTCCTGATCGCACATCAGGACGCTCTGTGAACGTCGGCCAGACGACCTGTCCGAGCGCACTGCTTTCAATCGCCACACTTTGCACAGTCTTGCAATTCGCGTATAGCAGCCCACAGATGTTTGAAAGAGTGATAATTGACACCAAAGCAAGTTCAGGTCGAGCTTGCAAAGTGCAACTCACTGTTGGTGTCAACGAAGCCGACGTACAGCTGGCCCTCGATCACGAACAGGAGCTCCGTGGCGCGGGGGTGGGTGTGGATGGGGCTGCGCAATAAAAGCGGACCGGATTCAGAGACGTATATATATGTGTGTACAAATTTTTAGGGTAAAAAATCATCATTTATGTACGATAAATCCTGCTTGGCAAAGAGGGTCCTGTGCAATTGCCCAACACATATGTGTCTTTGAAAATTCGAGCTGTTTTTGGGCTGACTTTGAATAAGTCAATTTTGTTCAGATTGTTAAAATGTTGCTTGATTCAGAAATAACGTCGTATCGACGGTCCTGAGAAACTAGAATGGAGAGAAGGCTTGTAACTCACTTCTGACCGCAAGGAGCGTAGTTGATGTAGGTGTACGAGATACCCTGGACCTGCACAAGGAAGCTTCCCTCAGACGTCAGACTCAGACTGAAATCGTCTTCTCTGCAGACATCTTCAAGATTGCTAATATTTCGTCCAGGACTTTGCAATTGTCCTGATCTGCTTCTTTTCTCTTTGATACTTATCTTACGTCTTCTGGCGCGTACGATCCCAAGAACAACATTTGGCAGAGATTTCAAGGCTGCGTACTGGCGCAGTAGGAGAACTAGCATGGTACCCAGAGAAACTACTGGTCAGAAGGCAAAAAAATTGCTTCAGCAGCACCGCTTCTTCCCGGTTGTGAAATAGGAGAGCTTCTGCCCAAGACTGCATTATGGAGTGCTCACAGGCAAGGCAAGCAGCTTTTTGATCAGCCTGCGCAGTTTGTAACAACTGCGAAGGTGATTGGAGGGCTCTCCCCCCCATACACAGAGTCACCAAAAAGAATGAAACGGTGGCGCCGGCCCACAATCCGAACAGCCCAAAACAGATTCTGTTTTCTCCTGGTGAGGACGTTGGGAGTGGCTTACGTGAGAGCCGGGAAAGTCGCGACATTGGCGGACCTGGCACCGCTCCCCTGGCCGGACGTGACGTTGACGTTGTTCAGACCACGGAAGGCAAAGTTGCTGCCAGTAACTGCAGGGACAAATATGAGAATTTTGATCTCAATTATTGAGATCTACAAAGTGAGCGCTTGAATGAGCACATCTCTAGATTTCAAAGGGCTGATGTAGACATAGTGCTTCAGGACGAGCCATCACAGTCTTCTGAGGACAAAAAAAGAGAGCAACCATCAGTTCTCTCCCTAAAATAAGAGAACCAGACCTGACAGAAGTTCCAGTCTCATTGGTGGGGTCCTAATTTCACATTCTGGCTTCTTTGCAAACATGTTTGGTGGGGTCCTGATTCCACATTTTGTTTCCTGTGCAACAACTTATGTTTGCAAACCACCGACTTTACATTGGGACAGCAATCAATGCAAGCAAGTGATAAAGTGAGGAGATGGATCCATGAGCACATCGTCTCAATTCATACATGGCATCCCCAACTTCAAGGTGCCTTTCAAGGAGGGAGGACACATAGGAGAAAAGGGAAGCTTCTAGCACCAAACAAGCAGGGCGCTTTGAGTAATGCAGCAGTCTTACCGGGGCCATTGGCTGCGGACAGTACAAAGTCAGCGACCGGGTCCGCATCGGACGCAAAAGCCACAACGGCCACCGCCGCCAAGACCAGCAGCAACACACCGGCGCGAGCCATTCTGCTGCTTAGAGAACTAGGTTACGCGGGTGTTTACTTGTTTCTTTCTGATCGCAAGGTGCTGGTAGCAGGCAATGTGGATGTTGAGAAGAGTGGCGAATTTGAGGGAAAGTAGAACGGGAGTGGAACGGTGAGACTGATCTGAATGAGCTGGCTAGCTTTTGCTGCTTTATAATCAGAGCTTGATCGACCAGGAAAGCTTCTCATGAGGCCTTTCAGCTCCGCTGTGTGCTTCCTTCGACCTGTTGCCCCTTGGAATTTCAAAAGCTCAGACAGTAGATAGGTAGCTAGGTATGTTGCCATCCGTGGCACCATCTGCAGCCAAGAAGAAATGGTGACAGATTCCTGTGTCACCGGTTCCGCTGTCATGCTGATACTGCTCGGTGCTGGCGTGTGTAATGCGCTTGTGCCCGGTGCAAATGCTTGTAGACTGTTGTAGTAGTACTCATGTAGGCTAGGCAGCAGACTATACAATCTCCTACTTCTTGCCCCGAGCTTTCACTTTCAAGTGCATTATGCGGATCTTACTTCTCGTGGCGTCACTTGTTAAAAAGAGGCAACGGTAAGTTAACGGCAATTTCACATCTACTATGATCGGTCATCATGCTCGCGGCCGCGGCAGTGCTTGCTACGACTCAACCGGTGTTTAAGCTGGACCTGGCCTGCAGAAATGACAGATACACCGGTGCCGAAGGCACCCCACCGGCTGGACAGCTGGCAAGAAAATGATGGGCACCTGAGGAAGACCGGCGCCCGGTGCTTTAGCCCGGGCGGCCAGCGGGTAGAAATGTGGGAGGGCCGGTAGACAGCCGGCACCGGTGAAAGTTGGTGGCAACTTGCAAGCCCTGTGTGCAAGCTGAACCCCACCCCCCGCGCGACGCCCCCACCTGGCAAGGTCCGCGGCGAGCTCGCGAGGTGGGGCGTTCGCGAGGCCCAGGGCCAGCTCGCGACACCCCCACCGGGCGAAGTAAAGGGCAAGCTTGCGAGGTGGGGCCTTCGCGAAATCCAGAGCGAGCTCGCGAGACCCCCACCCCGCGAATTCCAGGGCGAACTCGCAGCTACTCGCGATCCAGCAGGGCGAACTCGCGAAGTTGTGCGATGGACCTGGAAACCTGGATTGGGCCGCGAATCCTGGTGCCATGTGGCGAGGCGAACCTGGACGGCCCTGTCGCGAGCTCCCCTCATGCTGGCCGCTCAGGGCGAGCTCAACTCAGGTGCAGAGCGAAGTGCCACCTCAAATTTGACGACTTGTGGCGAGGCAAACCTGCGCGAACTGAACAGTGGCGCTGCGCGGGGCGAGCCTCAGGGGCGGGCAAACTTTAGCGCCCCGCCGGGCACACTACTCGCGGGCCCGGCACATATCAGGTTGGGCCCATCTTTCTCAGGCGCGAGGCGAGCTCGCCTTGGTGCATCTTTAAGGCTGGTCGCGAATCCACCTGAGTTGGGGCAAGTTCGCAGCTGGCGACTGGAGGGAGTTCGCAGCTGGCGACTGGAGCGAGTTCGCAGCTGGCGACTGAAGGGAAGTTCGCAGCTGGCGACTGGAGGGATTTCGCAGCTGACGACCGAAGCAGTTTCGTGGTTGGCGACTGGGGTGCAGTCGCCGCCGCGACGGCGCCACGCCGCGACCTTATTTTGGGCCTGATGTTCGCGAACTCAGGGATTTGCAGGGGTTTCGCGAGATAGGCATTTGAGATGTCGCAGTAGAGGCTGAAAGTTCGCCTGTAGGCTGACGACATAGATTTCGCGAACCGAGGGCACCGATTCGCTGCATAGGGATAGGATGGAGCTGATTGGCTCAGTTCGCATCCCGTTCGCATCTTTTGATTTGCTGTCAGGCTGTTCGATTCGCCCCGTCCCGTCCATGACATTTCGCCCAGAGTTTAGTGCACTTGCAGTGCCCCTGCTCACTAGCGCCTAGCATCTATTCGCCTGACTTTCGTTGGCAGACTATAGGGCGAGGTTCGCCTCAGCTGCAGGTAGGCAAGAGTAGACCTCAGCTTGAGTCAGTAAGGGCGAAGTTCGCCTGTAGGTATTAGCAGACTTGATTGCAGTGACTTGAGATATTCTTGACTAGGAGTTTCGCGAGGTTGTTCGCGCAGCATCTGAGGCGCTCTCTGAGGCATGTATTTCATGGCGCCCAGTTAGGGGCTTGCTGCTTTTGTCTTCTCCTCGCTCTCAGCGAACAGCATTGTGCCGCATGTTTCCAGGTGTTGTGTATTGCATGTATGACATGTCTGTGTGAGGCACCAATCGCTGGATTCTCATCCAGGCGATTCAGGGCGGTATGGGACGCCCCTGAGTGTGCCGCGACTCAACTGAATGTTGAGGGGGCTCGCTGCATTCGTCACTAACTTCCGCTGCTTAGGCAACTGGCGAGGGAGCCAGGCGAAATCTTGATTTCGCCACTCTGCTCGCGAGTGTGCCGTTGCTCTGCCCTTGCTGCGAGTTCTCGCCCAGGGTGGGGAACTCGCCAGTGGAGGGATTCTCTAGCTTGTACGCCTGGGCCGCGGGCCGGCGGTCTGGCGACGGTCAGTCGTACGGACACTGACTTTTGGATGGGGATGCATAATGCTGGTAGATGCTGGTAGCGTGGTACCGTTCGACAGCCGTCCGATGAAAAACGACGGTTGCAATCTAATACCGCTCTGAATGCCATGTCGACAGCCGGCGGGTCTGGCAGACTGGTAACGGTCAGACGTACGGACACTGACTTTTGGATGGTCTGCAATGTGCATAATGCGGGTAGCCTGGTACCGTTCGACACTGGACAGCCGTCCGCTGAAAATCGACATTTGCAATCTAGGTAATACCGCTCCGAATGCCATGTTGACAGCCTGCTCAGTGCTGAGTCAGCCACGCTGTTTTATAGTATTACAAAAACTGCCCGGAACAGTCACTGCGCAGTGCGAAATATCGGAAGTCAACGAAAGAAGTCGACGGAAGCTGCGCGGAGCACTCCCACGCCGGCGGCCGAGGGCAGGTGTCACGGTGTCACCTATTTTGCGGTACCTATTTGACTCTGCAGAGGTACCGGTAGTGCCATCTGCACTGGCTAACCTTGACTGACTCTGATTCTGAGACTAGTCAGTCACGCAAGGGGCACAAAGAAGCCAAACATTTTTCGGAACCGCAAGAGAGTCGGCGAGAGACACCCTAAGTCGTTCCGCCACAGCCCACCCCAGCCCACCCTAACCCGCCCACCAACCCCACCAAAGTTACTCGGTTGTGCTGAATGAGCAGTGCCCGTTATGAAATTCTATGCGTCGACGAGCAGTCTATTCCCAAAAATGTTTGGCTTCTTTGTCCGTTTTGCGTCAGTCACCTTATGCACGTCATGAATTGTAGCTGGTCGTCTCCAGCAACTGAAGAGTCCACGTGCTCTCCACAGACTTTCATACAAAAGCTTGAGAACCAGCGACACATCCAACAGTAGCACAACGACCCGAGCTGTTTCCAACAAATCCTCTCACAACTCTCCACTGACTGGCAACAGTCCTGAGATTGTCAAGTACTGCCCAGAACTACCAAGACTGGCAGCCCAAAGTCGATACTTAGATACACGGAGCATCGCCTACTGGCTGCTCCGAGTACCCCACAACACCAGCTCTAGCATTCCCACAGATCGGCAGAATCAATAATCCACGATATTCGTGCGTGCAGTTTGGCTTTTTTCGCTAGAGTGGGCAACGCGAAGAATTCGCTTGCAACAAATATTTAGTAAGGCATTACAGAGCCCTAAGGCTGAATGGCCCTGAGCTCTCGCACTGCCTTGGCGTTGCTCGTCCTCGCGGCGGTTGCCGCTGTCGCTTGCGCATCGGATGCGGACCCGCTCGTTGACTTCGTACTGTCCGGAGCCAATGGGGCCCCAGGTGAGATTTTAATGATCTTTTTCATGAGGTTAACGCGAAAGCGCCATGATGAGTAACTCATGGAGTACGGGTGGTGTTACCGGCCAGGGGAACCTGTGCAAAGCATGTGATTTTTGGGTTACTAGGTTTTATTGGGTTAGGTTTCTTGTGTGGGCTTTTTGAATAAGGTATTGCTGTCACCCTACCTTTCATGACATCGACTACATGACCCAGGTGAGACCGGAGCAACTTCTGAAACGGCACCTGCTGAGATTGTGAGGTCCGCTTGGCAGCTTTTGTTGATGCCTGAGTCTGTGTCCAGCTCATAAACATTCGCATATACGTCCCCGATCAGCCAAACTCAGTTGGCGTTTTGTTGGAGCTTGACTCACAGTAGATCTTAGCTCCGCTGCCTTATGGCAGGCCTCATACCGGTGTAGGCAAGTGGCTCTGTTCGACAGCTCTGAAAGTCCACTAAAAATTTGCTCCAACCCCTTGTTGAACGACGTTGGGCGAAACCAACTGTCATGGACACCGTATTTCAGTCAATACAATTTCGGCGATCTTCGACCTACCTACCTCAAGATCAATTGCCCTGATGCCGTTTGGTGTGCTGCAGTGACGGGCGCCAACTTCGCATTTCGAGGGCTCAACAATGTCAATGTGACGTCAGGCCAGGGCAGCGCCGCCAAGTCTGCCAACGCCGCAACGTTCCCTGCTTTGACGTAAGGCTTTCGAACCCCTCCAGTGCCTCTCCAAGGGATCCCTCAGTGTCAGGAAAGGTTGATCGCGCATGCAAGTGCTGAGCGCACACGGCTTTTCGTCGTCATTGCGGATTACTCAACTCTTGTGTGGGCTGCTCGACAATTTCTATCATCTCCGCAGAGGATACCCCTCTCCAAACTTGTTGTCCTAGTGGGCTGATGATAGATCTTCTAAAGGCTTAAAGGATACTTCTAATCAGTTGAGAAAAAAGTAGTTAACCTATCACCACTGAACTGCCATTGAATATTACGAACCCGCCAATCGAGTCGAACATTGTTACCCGTGCAGGTCCCAGGGCATCTCTTACACTTTCGTCAACTATGCGCCGTGCGGCCAGAAGTGAGTCACTGAAAATTTTCAAGATTTTTCCAGCACGCTCCACCCGTGATTTTGATTCTGATAGTTTGTGGTGCTTGACAATGATCCAACAAATATAAATACTGCCTGAACGATCTACCTGGAGCGTTCTCCAGGTCCAAACCTGACCTTTCCTTTGGGATTTTGTCCAGCCCGATCCACACCCATCCTCGCGCAACGGAGATTCTGTATGTCATCGAAGGCCAGCTGTACGTCGGCTTCGTTGACACCAACAGTGAGCCTCGCACCCAGTTTTGCCTCATTCGATCTGTATCAGCGACTCAGTGTCAGAGGGAATTTCAGTCGCCTTGAAGGCGTTCACTTCAGCAATCCGCTTCTTCCCAACAACCTGTCAAATCTGACTAATAGTCTCCGCTCCTGTCTTCAAAATCTCCAATCAATTCTTTCGATCAATTCGACGACATTCTGCAATTTGTAGAAGCTTGCAGATGCAAAGCTTGGTTCCAGAGTCCTTGCTTGAACGGGTGCACGAAGATGGCGATTCGTATTGAACACTGATTAAGATGAGCGGGACTGCAGCCTTCGCTTCTGTTCGCACCCGCCGCCAACATAAGCAAGACTTAGCACTCATCTCCCTAGAAACTACTGATGCTGACGTCACCCTGTCTGCCGGAAACGCTGCACTTACAGGACGCTCAACGTGAGCATGCTTTCCTTTCCCCGTTTCTTACGTCACCGTCGTTTGCCCCACTTGCGTAGTCCGTCTGCTGACGTCATTGCTCTTCTCCCGCAGACACTCTGTTCTCGACGACCCTGAACGTGGGCGACGCGTTCGTCTTCCCCCGCGGTCTGATCCACTTCCAGCAGAACACCAACTCGAACAGCGGAGCCAGGGCGCTTGCTGCGCTCAACAGCCAGAACCCGGGAACCCAGGTTAGTAAACCAGGGTTTGCGATTTTGGGTTTGATAATCGGGTTCAACTACGTTTGAGGGGTTTTCATTGCCGATCAGTCACCAGCCCGAACAGCGGAGCCAGGGCGCCTGGCGGCCCTCAATAGCCAGAACCCGGGAACGCAGGTAAGCGAAAGCTTGAGAACTGCATACGAGGCCTCATGACGTCACTCGCTTGTCTTTCGCTGTCGTGGGCAGTCTGCCGTGTCCAAGGCAGAGAGATCAGCGGTTGTGAGACGGGCGTTCAAAACTGGTCAGAACTCTCCGGCATGAGCCTAGGGACACGCAGCTTCGAGGTAGGTTTCCGTCCCAACGGACGAATCAGAAGCAGGGACGTGTGCATACTAGTTCCTTGTGCGCCCCTCTGTTATTCCAGCGTGTGTTGATTCGGCCAGTCGAGTCAGGCTCCCTTTCCGTTCGCCCTTGAGATCTTAAGCGGGAAAGACCTGGAACTCTCACCACGAAAAACACCTACTTTCTGTCCAGACTTCTGCAGATTCTGGTGCAATCCACCACGTACGCCCTGCCAACCGTCCGATCGCAACGCAAACGTATCGTGCGGCTGAACACAGTCGCTCTTACCGTTTGCAGAGGATTGGGAGCGCAATCTTCCTGCCTTCCGGCATCCCCACCAGCATCTCCCAGGTCGCGTTCAATGCGCAGGCGTCCGCCATCGAAGCCATCAAGCAGAACTTTCCTGCGTCCGGGAACGCGGTCGGTACCGCCAACACGGGGTGCGGACCTTCCGTGACGTACCCGTATGGCAGGAAGATGCTGTGATTCGGGATAATCAAGAAAGTGGGCTCTACTGGATCTGTTGGAAAAAAACTGGAAATAACGTTCCTGATTCCCCGTTGCTTTCCCCGTTGCTTTCACCTAACCAACTAGAAGCTCATACTTCACAAAAATGACTAACTTGCTAATTGATGTGTAAAAAGAGAGATGGATGTTATGCTGAAGCGCCCAGAGACGCTCACTTGACAACTTAAATTTTCGTAGGATGTAACTGTAGAGTGTATTCGTAGGTATAATTGACCTTGCTTCGAACTTCGAACTTCCAAGTTGTTGCCATATGCGGATCCCGTGCATTATTCTTCTGCAAAATTCGCAGTCAGGTGATCGGTTTCTCGCCAAAAAACTAAACACGTTGAATGTCTGATGCAAAATATGTACATGACCTGCATGCCTTCTCGATGATAATTCCACATGTGTCGGACGCTGAGTCCTGAGTGAACAACCTTACAATTCTCTTCTGAACCCAATCACGACAAGCTTACAGCTTGATTTTCGTCGTGAGTTTGTGCATTCTGGCAAACCTGAACTCATCGATCATGAATCCTCATGCACAACCTGCGGCCGGCTCAGGCGCAGGCTTGTTAGATTTATGTCCGTTATCCAACAAAGACGTGACGAACTATGGTAGTCAACTATGCAATTAATTAAAGACCTGATCGCATCCCTTCGTCGGCAGCCAAAAAAGTCACATGCATGCCATGTTCTGGAAGCATGCCATCCGCGGGCCCGGCAGGCATGATGGCAAACTAGTGAGCATGTAAGGGCAATTAACATTTACTTCTGCATTCTCGGCGGGCGGCCATGCAAAGCTATCATGGCAATAGTCGAGCACTCTTTGAGTGCCCCGTTGATTCGGGACGCCATTGATTGCCAATTAGCGGGCCGCGGATATGATTGCATGCAGATCAGAGAAGGCTGAACTATAACTTACATGACTCCGAATCTACTCGATAGAACCGCGCAGCTTCGAAAGTAGCTATAGCAATGCAGCCCAATCACTGCATCCACAACCGATCGCGCCGTGCAGCAAGGCGACGAGCCGTTTAGGTGTCCGGGAACATGCACGGGCGACGGCGGTCTTGAATACTAAGCTCAAAGGTGGAACCTCAATGAAAGCAGTGAAAAGTAATCCAAATGCCCCTGGAAACTCCACGTCCTCAAATCCGAACAATCAAGCAACGCGCATGCACAACCTAAGTACTTACAGTTGGACTCACGAATCCGAATTTAATCTACATGGCGGGACGCCACCGTCTGTACAAACTCTACAGCTTTTCTACTTCAGCATACGTGCCAAGGACATGCCCATCTCTTCCTTGGCCCCTTTGTCGAAGGGAGGGTCCCCAATGTACAAGTCGAACAGGGCGTGGCCCAGGGCATGACTCTGGACAGTTCCAATTTTCCTGCCGTCAACTGCGTAAAACAACGGAAAGAGTATAAGGTCCTGAAAAACTCCCAGTCAAACTGAAACCGAGTGCTCCTTGCCAAGCAACAAAGTTGCCACCATTAGGTCGTGCTCTAGAACATAGCCCTTCTCGTTCTTGCGTGGGCAGACCAGAGCGGTCCTTCAGCCTGCTGCCGTATGACTACATCGGAGTGATCATGACCATGAAATCATTTGTCGCGCCCCTCTGAGGCGGGTTGCCCGCCAAGTTTAAACGACCAGAGAATTTTTGGGGATGGATGGCAAAAATGGCCCATCGGCCGTGCAAGGGACGGGGCCCTTCTTTCACGCTTTCAAGATGCTCTTCTGGCGAATTGCCTTTCAGGAAAAGTTCATTATGAAGTGACTCCGAGCGGTGTTCGTCTGTTTAAAACAGAAATCCTTTGCAGGATTCGTCGGCCATGCAAGAGAAGGAGCCTTTCTCTCACAGCTATTAGATGCTCTTCCGACAGCCTCACACTTTCCGGTGACACAAAGGACACCAAGCGCTGTCCATGTACTCAAAGCTTTGCATAACGTCATGCAATTGACGAGCCCAAGAGATGCCTTCAGAATCTCGTTGCCAGGATCCCCTTTTATACCAATCCACGCCATGTAAGTTTCTCTTTTCTTCAAACCGCTCCAAAGGCACAGTCCGCTTCCCTTACGCAGCTAATGCGCAAGTCAAGATCAATTGTTGACGTGGTACTTACTTGTCACATTGAGGTTGCCGGCACTCGTCCTGCGGAGGTCGATGATCGTGCCCCGCTGCAGGGGGATGTCATCCGAGAAGAGGTTGGTGAACTTTTGGAGCACTGTGTCGGAGTTGTCCGGGCTCACTTTCCGGAGGCGCTCCCCAACGGACTCCTCAAACGCCTTGCGGACGCTGCCGATCTTGAGCTTGCTGTAGTAGATCTGGACGAACAAAAGGGCGACTTTGAGGAGTGTCCGACACGAACTCCAAGAAAAGGGGGCGCAAGACGACACGATCCCTTGCCTGTCCCTTACCTTTCGAGAATCCCTACATAAGCTTTTCACGAATGCATGAAGATTGCGTTCCGTACTGCCGCATCCAAGCGAGAAGGAAGGAGGAGTCGCACTCCAATTTCTAAACTAAAAGAGTTCTCTTAAAATGCTTATCCGTTTTCAGAGCGAGATGAGCGGAATTCAGTAGATTTTGGGATTGGCTCCGAACGCAGGAGTAGTAACACTGTCAAATGACCAGATCAGAACCTTTGACCAAGTGTTTGGACTCCCGTGAAGGCAGTGACCGGACAGCAACGAGAAGAAACAATCAAGCAGAGCTCAGAACTCTTTTCGAGTTGCCTCTGAATGTGAGTCCGGGTTTGCACTTAGAATCAAATCCATCGTTTGAGCTGCTTGTGTAGATAAGCAATAACATGTGCAACGAGGTAACCAGAACTTCCTGAATCCTGATACGAAGTAGAAATGCGCTTCGATCATCCGTACTATGAAGCAACGTCGATCCGAGCCACGCTTTCCAGTTTTCGGAAAATCTGATGAGCAATCTGTTCAAGAAGGCGTCCAAAGAGAGCTGCTTCGAGTCCATTTATACCCTCAGCAGAACTGTTCCGACGGCACTATGTTAACTTCACAGGTTCCGTTGACATGAACAGAACCATCCACAATTCTGCAACAGATCCGTCTTTACTCTCTCAGCAGTGGGATTTCCATAGGGAATCGCTCCGCCAAAGCCGTTTTTATCTACCCAGACAGAGCGGAGTGAGTCAGTTTGGAACCAAGCCTAGGGGCTGTCGGAGGTGATGCTGAGGCGGAATCTGGATCTTTTAAGGGGGCCTTATCCAAACAATGAGTTCCTGGATGGTTGAGTGACAGCAAGACCAGGGTTTCGGAATCAGACCAACAAAGCAGATCAACACCATCCTAAGAACAAGACCAGCAAACACTGACTCTCTTTGTCCTCGAATGGATGATTTTCGTGTACTCGAACTCACCACCAGCCGCACAGCCATGTCGTTCTTGCTGGCCAGCAGATCCTCAAGGAACCATTTGTTGGACTTGAGCACCTCGGGCGAGAACGTGCCATACTTTGCGCAGAGGGCGTCCTTGACAGCACCGGGTTCTGCGTACAGTCCAAAGGCATACACCTTTATTGACTTGAGCCCAAAGAGATTCTTGGACCGCAGGCCCAGCCCGGCCAGCTCCCACTCTTTCCCCTTTGGTGCGTCCTCTGGTTTCACCTGCACAAAAAGTGTGAATGCACACGGTCATGCACAAAGTGTGAATGCACCCAGTCAGAAGGTGAAGAGGCGTTGGAATGCGGGCTTACATTGAAATTCACCTCAAGAAGTGGTCCCAGGCAAGTGAGAGCTGTCTTCCAGAGTGATTGATCAAGCTCATACTAATCATCCGGCGATTGTCTGACCTCCAGAAATCATTTGGTCACTGTCTTTTTGTGGTACTTCGTGAATAAAAGGGCTTGATCTCACAGTGACCAACATCTCCAATCTGCAACCTAAAAAGCAGTGGCCACGTCAAAGAATTGGGGTGAAATGAATGGAACAACCAAGCGCTTGGGAAGAATCCTAAGAGCGAAGATATGAAGGCAGGCTGTGTTGCCCCCACATGAGCTCCACATCATCCAAAAAAGATTCAGAAGAGGTCAGGATGCCGGGAAGGGGCACATATAAACACCAAAAATCCCAACCACAAGTCTTCCCAACAACACAGTATGCTTGAGCAACTTCCAAGCATAGGCTAATGGGCTCAAGGTCTTTGAAGCTTGCAAGCACTGACAAACGAGGGCGACAAGTAGGCGCCTTTTCAAGACGCGCTGTTTGATGATGTATGTATTGTGCAGTAAGGCATCTGATACAGCTGCTCTATTAATGCACCCGGCGCCACCACATTGTACTAGCAGGTTTCAGAATGCAGACCTTTTTAGGAAACCTCAACCCCGTCCGGGGCTCCACAGCGCTTTCCAGACTGTCCGATGCCCCAGCAGTTGTGCTCGCCATTGACACTGACGCAAGCGACAGAGATGCCAGAGCAAGTGGAGCGTGCAGATGCCCCTGCTTCTCCTCATCCTCCCCCCCGCTTCCCACCCTCAGCGCGTCATTCAGAAATGCTTTGAATTCCTCCAATACAGAAGGTTGTCCCTTCGAGCGACGGTAGTGGTCATAAGCAACAGCTGCGGTCGTCGCAGTTGCAACCACAACAGCGCCTCGTGCAGCTAGGCGGCGATTGGCGGCCCTCCTGCTGACATCGCCCCCTGCATGCCTGCTGGCGGACGTACTGACCCCTCGCTGCAGCCACCGGGATGCATTGGACCAGGCATGTGAGAAGGAGCTTGCTCCAGGTCCTGGCATCCTTGGAGAGCGTAAGACGCCTCGCAGGCTTTAGTCCAACTCTTGCAGCAAAATCACAATGCCGTCTTGCATGAGCTGGCCGGGCTGAAGCTCATGGCGCAAGAATTGAATTTGAAGCAATCACTCGGAGTCGGGGACAACATTGGCGTTGGCTAACCCTAGCCTCTAGTCAAGTGGCTGACGAGCGCACCCGCCCCTTCAGTAGTACGCAATGTAACCTAGTACGTCAGCAAGAAGTGGGTTAGGGAGCAAACCTGCCACAAAACGGTGACAAACCCCTCGGGAAAGTGAAGGGAGAAGATTCCTGGGCAGTCACAATGTTCACAGAATGACGACGTGTTGTGTGGGCTGAAGCGCTTGCTGGATACATAATGGGGCTCAAATTCTGTAAGATTGCAGCCAGAACCTTTTAGTATTCATCTGGGAGGGTTACTCCTGAGCTAAAGAAGCGCTGAAATGGTATGGTGCAGTCCTGACAGCAAAGTGCTGTGCGAGCTTGAGAGCGGCATCCAGCCTATCTTTTCTCGCTCTGAGCCAGTTACAGGCAGACGCAGCTCAGAGGGACCGTCGTCCTATACCAATCTACTTTCTTTTGTTAGACCGGCCTCTCAAGAAAGTCAAGATCAGTAAAGCATTGTATTGATTGCACATAGCTATGGCGCCCCACATGAAAACAGGCTTGGCTTTATCCTTTCTTGTGCTCATGATGGCGGAGAGAAGCCTGAGTGAAGGGGGGAGGCGGGATGCCTTGCCCTCAAGTATGACCCCGGCCTTCGGTATGACCACTCGCAACGACAGCAACGCCGTTCGTGCCCCGCCCGTCTTGCTCACTTTCACCGTGAGGTATAAAGTCTGCGGCCCTCTTTTCAAGTGAAGGCCTGCGGTGTCTTGATTCCTCAGCGAAGTGAAAGTAGAAGATGATCAAAGAATCACTGAGCACTTGCGTAGTTGATGTGCGGAACGAGCCGTGAATGTGCAAGCCACCTGCCAATGCTTCTTGGAAGGACAACGCTCGCCACTAAGTTCAGGAGATGATGTGCACCAAAAACGAGTTTGGCGAGGAGCCACATTCAAAGCCCCTCCACAGAGTGTTTCAAAGTAAGGCAAGCAATCATTAAGCAATCACAGGTTTGATCGCCGTTTGATGCTTCTTGCAGATTCCTGGATGGTGTGGTTGTGCCTTTTGCAATGGCTCAATTGGTTTCCGAGAGTAAGTCAATTCTATCTTTGAATCTACTCTGGTGCCTACAGAGACCGTATCCAAGAGAATGCCCCCTTGCAAACGATAAGCTAGTCGAAGGGCTTTTCCTTCCAAGCTGAGGCCAGGCCATGATGAGGAGGCCCATACCCATTGAGGGTCTCGTTGTTGTTCGGGCAGTCCCTGCTTCACCTGCTTATTCGCTGATTCTTAGGTCGGAATCTCACAGCATTTGGTCCTTGGGCCCTCTTGCACCGCCCAGGATACCACTACCTGGCAAGCCAAACCTTGAGTTTGTTGTAGAAGACATCGAGGACTTCAGGCTTTTGGGCTTGACTCCACAAGTGCAGACTGATCTGTTCTTTTTTTTGTTCGGATTGCTGTCAAACGTCTCTTCTTTCTTGACAGCAATATATATTTTTTTTGGCAGATTCCATGCAACTCAATCAGACCCTTAGCGACGGCACCTCCTCCTTTTGGGTTGACCCGACCTGGACATACAGGTATGATGTTTGCATCCTGACGCTTGTGTATCAAGGTTGAGCCAATTCTTTGATCAAGTATCTTGGATAACCTCGTTGATGCGACCTTTGTAAGTCTCTCCTGCCGCGAATTGTAGGCTGGACTATCAAGTTCAAAGAGACTTTGACGAGTGGCCCTTAATGAACTATACCTTGTATTTTCGGGAAAGGCCTTCTCCGTTGGTCCTTGACAGATGAGTCCTATGTTGATCAAATAGTTTTCGCTGGACGTTTGCCGCTTTTCTGCAGGGACATCAATTCTCTTTTTCGTGAAGTTTGACTGTCAAGCTGACGCCGACCAGTATTTCGCTGCAGCTTGTTTCTTAGTGCCGAGGGGAGCCGAATGGCAAAAGGCCCTATCCACCTGAGGTAAGTCACTGCCTTTTGATGTGGCGGCTGCTGCTGCAACAGCGTTATGAAAGTCTTTGCACCGTATGCGATTGCACTCGCATGAGCACTTCTGTGGTGCGGGGGGAAGATGGACTTTCTGACATCTGGTGTTAAAGGGAAGCTTACCGAGCGAGCACCTATTGAACGATCATTGTAACTGTAGTAAGTAGCGATGGGGGCTCGATTCATGCCCACGGTTTGAAGAGCCTTCACAAAAAAGTCATCATGCTCAAGTGACTGTCTTGATCGACGAACAGATCGTTTTCAAAAGAAGGTGTTGACGAACCGTTCCTTGCTTTGCAGGAGGCCTATTATCATCTCGCCATCCAATGCCGCTGGCTTCAAGGGCGACATCGACCTCGGCAGCATTCCAATTGACTACTCCAGCTTCTGTTCGGGCGCCGAGACTGTTACCGGCAATGGGGGCGGCGTCATTGCAGGGGGCGGCGGCGGCATCCAGGTACGTGCATCATTAGTTGATCCATAGATGGATCGTCAGAATCGTGATAGCAAGCTGCCAAAGCGAGGGCAGACGACGAAAAAACAGAAACTTAATGCGGCGTTTCTGCAGTATCAATGCCACATTCCGGCAGATACAGATCTATTAGAGCGAAATATTGTTTTAAGGGAGTGGCATGGGTATGCAGGGAGATCAAAGTTACCACCTCGGAGCTGAGTATGTTCGTTGTTGTATCTTATCCTCGTAGTTGAAGTTGCCCGGTTTTAGTGATTGCCACTAGTTCGACAAAGAAAATCAGGTCCTTCTGTCGTAGCGAATGGGGTTCAAGTAGAAGAGATTTGTGATTGATATCTGGTCCCTGGATCAATAGCGGGTCAATGGACCAATTGGATGCGTTTGGTATACCTCTACTAAAGTTCGGAAACGGGACCATGAAAATTTTCCCAAAAGCCTTCAGCGCACCCAAAAGCGGGGCGCTTATGAAGCGTACGCCGTTACTAAGTCCCCTTGTACGGGGACAAACAGCGGGCATGAAACGAACGTTTTGGAAACGAGCCACCGTCGAAAATCATCGACCTCACTTGGAAATGTCTCTCCTCTTTGGAGCTCCTTTATTCGTTCCTGACTTGACTTGGATTCCTGTTCCCTCCATGCAGACCCTTCAGATTCCGGGCCAGACTTGTACTTGGGCGATTGGGCCCTTCAGCAACCCCGGGACAATCGTGCTCTCCCTTTACATGCTGGACCTCACTACGGGGAACTCTCTCACGATCTACAGCATCGACAACCGGAACAGGCAGAGAGTAAGACTCGGCACCGTTTTTCAAATCTTCATCGTTGTACCTGACAACCGTTGTAGAAATGGTAGTTCGAACATTTTGCAGGCTGTGAGTCAAATTGTTCGTTGTGTCCTCCCATGGAACTTCGTCGAACTTGAGCTGCCGCAGAAGTTTCTAGTCCTGCACCGCGTTTGACACGTACCATATTCCGCTGTGCGCACCGTCTGCGCGTTCGCGGGTGGACTCTCTCTGTGACCTGGTTCTCGCCCTAATCGCGTATTCCACCTTCCTGACTTGGTTTTTTTTCAGGCGTCTCTGGCTAGTAACCCGGTTGTCCCTCAGCACACACCCGACCGGATTGCCTGTCCCTTCGACCGGCTTAAGATCAATCCAAAAGCATTGCAACAACGTGAGCCAGTTAGTTTCTCATATATTGAACTTAGTCCCGCTTTGCTCTCCCAGGTGGTGCTTCAAGTAGGCATGGGGTATCCCAACACGTTCTCGGGGATCACCACCGTCCAATCGCTGAGCATCTACGACCCGTCGGTGATCGTCGCCTTCTCTACGGGCCCAGGCTCGGACTCTTTGACCAACGGCTTCATGGTGGGTTACAACAACAGTCGCATTATGAACTGCTTCTTATATTGTCTTAGGAGTAGCTTTCCGGTTGATTACACCCGAGGATGCTGCTTGGGTCGTCCTTTCTTGCAACGGATGCACAGAACCATTGGATCAGCTTGGGTTTGATTGGGCTGTAGAGGCCGACCTGAACTAGAAATTGTTGAACAGGGCTTCCTATGAGCCGGAACGCCTCGGCGACCGGATACCGCAAAATAGGGCAACCTGGTCGCTGAGGCAAACTATCATTGTGGTCCGTCCGATGAGGGTTTTTGCCAGGACTCAGTTGCCACTACTGCGCTTTGAGATTTGACGCCCTCTTCAAGGAAAGCATGATCGTACAAGACGTGCTAAACGCCACCAGCCCTGGTCCGTCTAGCATCACCGCCAATCATTGTTTTCGCTGCCGGCGGGCTACTTACCAATCCGATTACTGTACTACGTATGTCAGAGTTTGTTCCTACCAATCCGCATCGATCCCACGACTGACCGTTTCGTTTACCAACATCACTGCCTCCCCTTATGGGATCAGCACTCTTTGCTCTTTTGAATGGTTACATCGCATCTCCTCGTATGCAGATGTCGTACAAGGTGGACCGTTTCATTACAACCGGTCGCGTCCTGGCACTCTCGGTAAGTTCCAAATGCGCTTCAATCATACCCAAGTGTCTTTGCTTGTTCTGCCCCATATGATTCAGGGCAGACGTGCGAATCTGCGCTCTTGTCAAGGTCAGGTCGCGGGCTCTTCCTGCTCCAGCGTTTCATTTGTTATGATGTTCCGGGGCTAGTCGTTATGTATTGTTTCAACCTTCCATCATCATCCTGAAGGTCTTGAGTAGATCGAAGGATAACGTCTCTCGCTAATTTCAAGCAGTATTCGATTAATCAAGAGTACGCTGCTGTCTCTTTAAAGCGTGTACAGATCTGTTCGTCATCTGGTATGCCAACTACTATCCCTTAAGTTACGCGAACCTCCGCATGGTACTAAATCCGGTCTATGATTGTGCTACTTGTTTCGCGACTCCTCTTATATAAGCACACTCAGTCTGTAGGACCCATCTATCGGAAATCCCTATGTGCTTTCGTGGTTTCGCGCTTTTTGGATGGCGTCCAGTCTTAGCAGCCGGATAGCATGACTTGTCACTCAAAAGAAACTTCCCGCCTTAAGCTCACAAGGTTTCCTGCGCACTTTGTTCCCACCGCAACTGCCAATCAAGCCGTTTCTTATAGCCAGTATCTATTTTGCAGTCCCTCGCTGCCACTTCTGAACCAGTGTCGACGCATTTACATACCAAGTATCAGTCCTTAACCCCGCGTTTTTGGCGCTCCTTTGGTCGCCGGTTCCGTTGCCCTCCTGCTCATCATTGTCCATAGACCGACACCTCTCTTTACGTTCTTTTTTATCAGGCAACGTCTTCGGTACCACCGAACCATTGATTAGCCAGCCCTTGAAGACCAATTCTCCCCTCAGAAACCTTTCTGCCTCTCATCAGGGCGGGCGGCAGCTTCGCCTTCCTGCTCTTCACGCTGCTCCAACGGCGTCAGCACCAGATCTTTGCACGGAGTTGTTAACCAACCTATCAACGACTAGACACTTTCCCAAACCCCCGGGTTTGCAGCTCATCTGGGCGGGCGGCGGCTTCACCTTTCTGCTCATCATCTTCCTCGTCTTCACTCTACTCCAACGGCGCCGGTCAGGTTATCCGTAACCAGCTAACCACCAACTAACCAATTTAAATCCCCGTGTTTGCAGCTCATCTGGGCGGGCGGCGGGTTCGCCTTCCTTCTCATTATCTTCCTCATCTTCACTCTACTCCAACGTCGCCAGCGTCGAATCCGCGCCGGTCAGGCGCCGCCCCTGCTGCCGTGGGAGCGGCCGCGGCCGGTCGCTTCCGCCGAGCCAGACCCGCTCGACCATGACGTCATGGTGGTGAAAATCCCCGGGGAGGAGCCCCACCGGATGGCCCTCCCGCAGAAGGTGACGTCAGCATTCTCGAGATTGGATGAGTGGCTTAGGGGTGGTTACTGTCGTAGGATTGGGTTGGCATTCCCTGTGCGGGGGGTGACGGTTTGTCTGGGCAAGACCGAGGGGCTGTGCAGAGAGCTTGTCGCAAAAATGAACCTGACGAGCGTCGATTGAAGTCGAGAGTGCTTGTCGAGTGAAGAGCTGTGATGTCTGGAATTCCTTTTCATAGGTTAAGGTCTCTTTGCTGAGTAAGCTCGCAAACCTCGATGGTCTTGACTTCCTAGACTTCTTCCATCCTGAACAAATGCTGAACAGGTTTCCGTCCGTACCTAGGGCTGCGGCCGGTACTTGACTCGCGAGGCTATCTTCCTTTTAATGATCACTGGAGCAATAATCCAGGTCGACCGCCTTTTCCCCAAGGTCCCGCAAAAGCCTCGGTAAGGCGGCTGACGTCACCCCCTGACGTCATCTCGCTGATGTGTCCGGCTCCACTGTGTGCAGGCGTGGCAACCAGGAGCCCTTAAATTCGCCTTCCAAGCACCGGGCTCGGACCTTGCGAAGCTGCACTTGGACGTTGTCGGCAATCTCGCTCCACCTTCACAGGTGCAATGCTTAGAAGAGGCCAGAAACCGGGATACACGTTCTACAACGGGCACACAAGGGCCCCCAAGTGAACCGTCAATCCTTCCGCTCGAAAGGGACACGATAGAAGATTCAATTCGCGGGGTTCCGGACGTCCGTGGCGCTTGGGGCCGCCTTCTACCTTCCCTGAGTCGCAAGAGCATCTCTCGGGAGCAGCAAGCTGCAGAGCTTGCGGACAGGCAAAAAGCTGCCGACGACAATCTGAGCCGGGTTGCAAATCCAGAGAAGCGAGTTTCGGACGCTCACGCGGACACTTTAGAGCGGTCCATGGCGTCCGAAACGCACCGGGACGACGGGTCCTGCGGCGATTGCGAGGCGTGTGCCATCTGCCTGGTGGAGTACGAGGAGGGGACCTGCTTGCGGCCGCTGCCGTGCGAGCACGCCTTTCATACAGGTGACGAGAAAACCGATTCAGGGAACGTTCATTTCTTGTGTCTTCCCAAGAAGCTTGCTCATGTGGGTGCTGTTACTTTAGCTCGTGCTTGTGATGCCCTTGCACGAGATTGTCAAACAATTGGCGCATAATTCTTCCCGGGCTTGAGTCTTTTGCCGCAAATTACCCTCGCTTTCACTTGTCTTCAGAATCTCTCAATTGTTTGTGTCTGCAGATTTTCCTCTGCTCCCAAGTGCTCCATTGGACGCCCTTTTAAGCATCAGGGTACACCTAGCTTGTTCAGCACTCTTCTAAGCTACTCAGAAGTTCTCTTTGGCGATCTCCTGATCCGCTTTGGACTACTTATCAAGCAAACGCGTATTCGCTTGGTGCTTGGACTTATTGCTTCCGAACCTAAGATCCGACCCCTCTCCCGTGTTCCCCTGCAGCGTGCATTGACATGTGGCTGAAGAAGGACCCCTCGTGCCCCCTATGTAAGCGTCCGCTTTACACCCCCCCTTTGCCTTACAAACCCGCGCCCGAGGAGAGTCCCGGGGCTAGTCAACGGGTCACCGGTTACGAAACCGGGTTGGGTCAAGCGAGCGCGCAGGCCCCTTCAAGCACCGGAGCAGACGACGGGCACACCAGCACGGCGACCGACCTGGAAGCGGGCCCTAGCACAACACCTCAAAACGGGTTAGCACATGGTTTAGTGGCAAGAGAGGTCCGGGAAAGGACGGAGGAAGATGAGCGGGCGCACCGGCAACGCCCGATGAACCCGGCTTGGTATCTGCATCAATGGCTGGGGTGGGGTTGGTGAAAGCCAAATACTTGGATTGCTATGGAGATTGCTTGATGGAGCCCTGAGTGGGCCAGGGTCTGAAGTGAACTATTCTTTATCACAAGAGAATGGTTCGCTTATACAATGGCACTAGTAATATCCTCCTGACGACGCAAAAGCACATTATTGTAGAGTAAGGAGCCCATACAATGATTCATGTGTTGTCTTCAACGTAAATGTCAAATTCACAAGAGTCCGAGAAAGGTCAAGGAACAACGTGTTGCTGAGTAAAATGTGCGGCAGTACGACTCGACGTTTTCCAGAACTAGTAATCAAAAACGTCGTTTGTAATGATTATGAGAACATTAGCAATGGCAGAGCTTAAAGGCGAAGTGCGCTACACAACGGCTTCATTGGACTTTCAAAATTTCGAGACGAAAGTGGACGCGTGTAGCGCCTGAGCGTGTTGTGCGGCACGACTTTGTGATTCTATAAGGAAGAGTCAGCTTCCAATCAAAGCTTGTATGCGGGACGTGCACTTTCAAAGCAGGGAACTTTGCAGTCATGTATGCATATCTTATATCGCATGATGATCGCGTCTAATTAATCGGCAATCGCAGATCGTAACTGAGGCGCCACCATAGATTTATCTAGCTGCCCGGCGCGCTTACATTATAGCTACAAGATCGTTATATCGAGTCCCTACAAGTGCAAGCCCGCCTAGAGGCTAGCTGTCCGCCTACATGTTTCCCATGTATTGGATATATCGGCATGATCGATGCACTTGAGGTGCTAAAAATGGAGGTGCATATCACTGAGGCCAGGAAGGTGATCATGCAGACATTCATCAGTGCATGCCGGGGCTGATATGATACAGTCTCCGGAAAGAACTATAGGCTTGGCTCATGCACGACTTTGCAAACGGCCGGCCTGACAATTTAGTCGTCCGGTCACAGACTCAATGCACATATTTTTGGGCCATCGGGCTTGAAAGATCTTACACAGTCAGGCCGCTCGCCGTGCTGACGAGTATATTCAGGAGGCCTGTTATCTTTCAGATACATTGAGCGGACTCTAGAGATTTGCGATTTCTCTAACCTCTCCTCACAAGCTGAAGCGGCTCGATACAGTCCAGAATGCGAAGGAACTCTATGAACAGCCCCGAGAAGTCTTCGTCCGACTCCGCTTCCGGTTCGCCTTCCGCTCTGATTCCATCAAACGGCATGCCAGACCTCTCGTCAAAGCCACAACCACCAATTTCTCCCCCACCCACCAATCCGCCGTTAAACGTTCCGTTTCCGTTAGCGCTCGCCGGAACGTCCTTAGCCACGACAAGGTCGATCGGCCCATCTGCTAACAGCCCCGCAATCTCCGCCGCCGACAGATCCCTCGGATCCGCATAGAACTTCAGCCCCGCCTCAGCAGACGGGTTGTAGTGTCTCCACCACTCACGGACCGCCACGTGGCAGGCGGGATCCGTTCCGACGCACACGTACCGCCGGATTCCGCAGCCCAGGCTCTCCAGCTGGACGCCGAAGCTCTCGTCTAGGGCTCCAAACAGAAGGACGGTCAGGCCCCCCGGGGGGATCCCCCGCGGGCTGGAAAAACTCCCCGGGGGAGTCTCTCCGGGGCTGACATAGCCCCCCGGGGCCGTCTCTCGAGGGCTGGAAAAGAAGGATTTCAGGAGGGTTGTGGTCGGGGAGTCGCTCGGCAGGGGAGGGTGGGGCCCTACCGGGAGGTTGTGGAAGAGCCTGAGAAAAAAGAGGAGATTGTTAAACTCTTCTAGAGGGGATGGAAGATAAAATTCTGACCAGAGAGGCGAGTTGCATTATCATGCTGTCACGGGGAGCACAAGGCGGGGCTGGATTCAATCGGCCTTTGAAAGAGACGGGGACGATTGGGCTCACGGGGCTGAACATTCCTCTGCACTTTCGCTAACTAAAGACATTGTCAAAGGCCCAGAGAAAGGCCGACGTGTTGATCCCTTGCAAACCCGCGCGAACAATCAACGTAAAGACTCACTTGGGAAGGCAGGATGTCATGGTGTCATGGCAATGCTCTCATCGACTTGTTAAGCATTACATCGACAAAAAGCGAGAAGCCATTTGATCTAAAATGCACGTTCGTGAGAACTTTCATTTTCGGTCGTGCTCTGAAACCGGCGCGCTGAGCACATCACGCACCAATGTATCCTCTATGACCTCTCCGTGCATTCTTAAAGATGATCGCGCTCAAGAAAGTAGTAAAGCATGACGTTGGCTTGGCAGTCTTTTCTGAGAACCGTGGATGTCCAAAATCAGAAAGGACATCTGCCAACAAAAGTAAGACACTTTCACGAACTTTCAACCTGCAGTGTCTCGGGACTCTCAGGTTAAAAGTCCCCGAGGCAGACCGCTAGGGACAATTGATCTTTGCTGATTGATCTGTGGAAACTGTCTTTATAACGTAAAACAAGTCGTTTCAATCTAGAAAAGGTACATCCGGATAACCACCGGCACCAGCTGTCCTCACCTTGTTCCGCTTCCGTCGACCGGCTCCGGCGGAATACCAAAAAGGTGCCGTTGGCACCCGTGCAGAGTCAGAGCGCTCGGTGCCGGTTCCGTTTCGATGACGAAGCGGAAGCCGCTCGGGGCCAACTCCAGTGCGCGCGCATGCTCCTCGAAACTGAAACTGGGGGGTTCGACAGGAGCTCTTTTTCGGAATGTATTGACCCCCCCACCTTTTGTCTCGACCCCTCTTACCATCCTGGGGCTCCGACCCACATGTTCCGGAGGCCACTCATCGATTCCGTTGCCATTCCGGTTGCTCCGCCCTTCCGCGCCTCTGCCCCGCTTCCGCTCCCCGTCCTTCCGCTTCTTTCTCTGGGGGTAAACGGATTCCGGGGGGTTGCCGAACTCGTCGAACTCGGTGTGCTGCAGAATCCGCGTTTCGAACTTCGACAGATCCGCCCAGAAAGCGCCCGTCTTGGGATCTTCAAAGAAGGGGCAGATCTTGTGTTCGCACGTTTCTGGGTTGTACTCGAGAGCTTTAACCACCCGATAGAGCTCCTCTTCGGGCGAAAGTTTCACTCCGAAAGCGCACACCGAGCACATCAGCGCTTCCCCGAGCACCGCTAGCCGAGCGCCGCACTTCTGCTCGACTTCCATTCCGCCAGAATCCGCTTCATTCCGCCCCGCGCTCAGGACGGGGTCCTCGTTCCGCTCAGACTCCAGCTCCGGCGGAAGCGTCTCTGCTTCGTTCCAGGACAGCAGTCCGCGCGGTCTGAAAGAAAGTTCTTCGGAATCTCCTTCAAAACCACCGGTTCTCTGCATCCTTTCCGCGTCGAGGGGATCTCCAAACGGGATCAGTTCCTTACATCCTGCACTCTCCTCCCGCCTCGCGCCTGGTTCATGCCGTAAGCCGCCGTCGGAAAATGCACCATATAAAGGGTAATCTGCATTCTCCCCAAGACCCAAACCGGCCCGACGCCCCGGGTTTTTCTGCCACCTGATATTGGGATGCCCTCCGAAACCGGGCATATCTCGACAGGAGAACCTCCCTGCGCGCCCCATTTCTTCTTCGCTCTCGTGAACCCCTTCTTCGGGCATTGCTGCAAAAGCTGCGCCTATTCCCGCCAGCTCGTGCCCTTGCCGGATGTGTGCCGGGTGTGAAAAGGCCCCAGGCAAACACGGGGGCTCGGGAATTGCGTCTAGAAGGTCTGCAAGCTCCACCTCAGGATCTTCCGGAGCGCCCTCGGTTCCGGACGGAATGTGCAGTCCGACGGAACCGGCATGGCCCCGTTGGATACTACTTCTCATAAAATCTGAGTGGGAGTCTCCATTCTGCGGCGGAAAGGTCGTCTCCTTCCATGCCTGGGAATCCGCAAATGGCGGCTCCTTCAAACTTTTCCCCATATGCTCGACGACTAATCCGTCCTGATGCGTTCTTCCGTCGCTAGAAATCCCAAACGCTTTCAATCGGCCATTTATTACTGCGCTGGTTTCTTTGTGCCTGTCTGGATAAAGTTGTGCCGGCCCCCCCCCGAAATGCTCTTCAAAACTCTCGAGGCTCGGCATGGTGAGCAATTCGGAGGATTGGGCACGTGGGCGCTCGGTTCCGTGCGAGAAGGGCGGCGGACGGAACTTCCGCCTGTGGGCGACCAGCGGAACGGCTGGCGACTCCTCGTCTTCGGTGGGGACGTCGGCTGAAGTGCTATTGAAGAAACCCTGCACTTGTAACAATTGAATGCATGAGATGTAAACATCTCGACTGCCTGACGAAGGTATTTCAATTTTTGAGAGCGTGCCGAAGTTTTGAGTTCCACTGAACCGTACTGGAAGGCAGGTTTACAATTCAACCCGCAATCAGCAGCTCACGAATTCCAGAAGTGACACGAACAACACTCAGCAAAGAAATTCTGGCAGTCAATCAAGGACGATTGCAGACGAAGTCACAGAAACTTATCTCTCTCAGGAACAGACTACAAGAACGAGGTCAAGTTGCATGACGGCTGTTCGAGCTCGAGACTCTTTTCGTTGGAGAGACCAGACCCTCCAGGTATCGATTCCTGCAACGTCACCACATGACGATGACACTCAGAAGTGCGAGCGCTCTCAGCTCGTAACGACTTTCTACAGACACACTCGCCTCCATTCCTCCAAGAAAATTCGTTCTACTCTGAACCCGACGGAACGGAGTGCCTGATAAGCGGGTCCGCACACGTGAATACCTTTTCTGTTCCCCGTGCGCTCAGCCGTTCTTGCGCATGGTCTATATTGCGGTCCTCCGCTGTTGGCAGGGGCGCGTCCCGGCGGCTCTTTCCGGCGGCCCCGCGATGATTGCGTCCAAGTTTTCCACGTGGCGAACCGATCCTGCGCTTCCGTCAGACGTATCCATCTCAACGTCACAGTTGTGGATTGGGCTTCTGAGAGACTTTTCAGGATTCGAAGAGCGGCTTGAGGACAAGCCAGTCCTACGTATCTGTGGGCTTTGAAAGCCGCAGCGTCTCGGTTCCTGTAACCTTTGAGCTGAAGCTTATGCTGAAGGGTTTGCGCGAGCGCTAAGGTGCGCTTTTCTGATTGTGCGCTTATTGCGCAATCTGCTAATCATGCACTGGGCGCTCAATGGCGCCGATAAGCAGGGGTTACGCTGCAAATCAGGCTCAGGTCTTAAGTCCAAAATGCTACAGGAATCATAAAACCGGTCCCGTTGAAGAGAAGAGTCCTGTCAGGGAAGCCTTCGACGTCTCGACCGTTCCAGGCTTATGAGAGGCACGAGCTTTGACACTCCCCTTTTCGGCCAGCCGGCCCTTCGTGTTCGCGACATACGAAAGGCGCTGCGGCTAAGACTTGATTGAAGCCACAACTCAAGGCCTTCCGCATCCTCTCTATATTACCCGCTGCATGATCATTGATGACGATGGACGCATACAGCCTGACCAGTGCATCGTATGTGACAAGCCGCACGGGTGAAGCAAAGGTGAATTAGCAAACGTGAAGCAAACCAGCCATGCAATAATGCAACTGACCGGTCGAATCTTCGACTTCGTACTAGCTCTGCATCAATCATGCAAGAGAGTGCTTAAAGATACTCGAAGGGCTGCCCAAGACGCGTGCAACATGAGATTGTGAGCAAAGCCCAGCGTGGCACTTATGCTAGCTAGCGCTGCGCTGGCTCTAAGTGAGCGCGCGGCTCAGGAGCCACGCGGCCGCGCAGCACACGCGCTAAGCGGCCGCGACGCGGCGGCTACCTTCTGGGCGACCCGAAAGACTATCTTGCGACCTTGGCGGTCGCTCTTCGATGCGAACAGTCTCGACTCGAAGGCGACCACCTCAGTGTACACTGCACGGAACTTTCTTGCCAGCATTCTGCTTCGCCTCTGGCCGCAATTGGCGCAGGCAGGGCTCGTGCTCCTAGCTCAGGACATGGCACGAGCTACTTAGCTCAGTAAGGCTTTGTTCTTTACTCCCTTCCTTGGGGGCTGGGACTTGCGTGACAACCGCTGCCAATGATCCTTTTGTGGAGACTTGCTCAGCAGTCCTTTCAGAATAGTTGCCCAAGTTAAAAGTTCCCTTATATCTGCACTTCTTGGGGCCTTCTGTATACATCGTGATGATCAGAAAGATTTCTAATGTGCCATAGAGCTAAGGCGATCTAGGAGAGAAATTGTATTGGAGCAGAAGGATCCTAGGGGGGCCAAAGATGGTGGTTCTCAAAAGCTTACAGTCCAATGTAAGCAGCCAGCCTGGGAAGAGAATCTTGGCATTGCATCCGCTGAAGGCAATATTGGTTTTGGGGTTGATGACGTGCTGTGGAGCGGAGGGAGGCTCTCTCACAAACGTGTCAGTGACAAGTTTGGGACTGCCCCAGAGCTCTGGCGTAGGTTCGATCAGCTCTACGAGCAACAGCTCCATCTCAGCGGCCAATTCTGCATTGCTGACATTCCGTCTAAGGTGAGAGCAGACGGCTTGTCCCTCTGTCAAGATGAGGGCAGGTTTGGGGGCTGCTTTATGTATAGGTTGAGGAGGCCAGCACAAACGAACTGCCTCCTGTTCCCACCCTAGTTGTCAAGGATGCCACCACCACATGACCGTTGGGGAATGAAACACTTAAAAGTTAAGGTTCCCTGACAGTCTGTATTGTTAATCCATCCCCCGGTGTTTAATGGATTCAAGATCCCACTTCTATCGATAGAGAGGCTTTAAAACATTCTATGTGTAATGCATCTTCTCTTCAATGCTGGATCAGCCTGCCTGTAGTGAAAGACATGCTTTAAGCAGATATTTAGATCTGCCTTGAGAAGGCCATGCCATGATGCGGTAGGCTCAGGAAAGGAGAAAAGGTGAACGAGGAAAGACATTTGTGAGGTCAAAGATCGTTGATCTTTTTGCAGATTTGGGGATGGGCCTCCAGTGCCTGCCGCACAAGCCCAGCTTATCTCTCAAGGCAAGTTCCAGCTGATTGACTTGGCCCCTTCAAGGGGGCATTTAAGGAGGCCCCCTTGAAGGGGCCCCATTTAGCTAACCCCTGCTTCTTGAAGTGGATCTTCAAATACAGTCCATATGGAGATGAGCCTGTATTTGGCGTCGAAAAGTGTTGAGCTTCGACCATCTTGCGGTCTGCTGTAACCACTCCCTTCATTTTCCCGTCTTCTGTAAACAGTGAGATCTCAAGGATGCACAACTTCCTTGTGACGCACATTTTACCAGGCTGTGGGACTGTCAATACATACTCAGGTTGACCCTGTCTATCGTGAGATTGCATATGATATGTTACTCATTATAGATATGTTACTCAATATACCTCGGGTTCTTTGGCTGAGCCAGACACTATTTCAGCCTACTTCTGAGATAGTAATTTTGTGCCTCATTGGTCGACTTTGCAGATGGCACCCGTCAGTTCAACACAACCGCCAGCGATGGCAGCTGCTCCTTTGTGATCAACCCTTCTACAACGCACAGGTGTGTCAGGAATGTTTCCTGCGCGTGAGTATTTTTGAGTATAAGCAACTGGCCAATAAGTCTGCTTATAAGCCTGCCGGCTTCTTTTAACATGGTAACTGAGATATGGTGAACAAGATGAGTTTTGTACTATTGGGGCCAGTCCTCGTTCTGTCCACCTTTTCAAGGTGGCGAGCAGCCAACGCATCGGCATTGGCGTTTGCAAGGCCCCTCGTTGTCCTGCTGTGCAAAATCCCTTGATCTGAGGCTCCCTCCCTCTTTGTCCTGCCATAGGAAACTCCTCCGAGGAGCAACATATAACGTATGTCAGCAAGCGAGATGCATCTGACCTCTTAATTGAACTTCCTTTGGGGCGCATGGTCATGAACAAGTCACTGGCAGAGCGGATGGGCAAATTGTCGACTCCCTTAGCTACACACCGCCGGAATTGGCGGTTTGTCTTTGTAGATTCAACCACTTCGGACTGTCGATCCAAAAGCTCATAGCAAAGGGGCTTCAAAGGGAAATTCCCAGGAGTCCCTGTTTTCTCCCCTTCATTCAAACAAGAAGCTTGCCAGTGTTTCCACGAATATGGAGAGCTTCCTTGAGACGAACTATCTTTGTGCACACTCACCAAAGCTTGTTATGCTGGTGCAGCCTTTTGCTGAGTGCTGTTGGCAGCGCCAATTCTGCGGGCACAATCCCCCTCAAGTAAGCGCTCTGGAAGCTTCTCTTAGAGCAGGAGGTTTGCAAGGAAACGACTTGAAGCGAGAGAACATGACATATTCTTTCTGTTGACATCTGGAGTGCAGAGTAGGTAGAGAGGTGTCTGCAATCCTGACAGCCAGTTTCCCTGCCGCCTTCAATTAACGTGCCTTGTCGGATCCTCCTTCCTCTTTCGGCTGAAGCAGAGTTTTCTAGCATCTCAGTCAAAGTCCCGTAAGAGGATCTGCTCAGTGGCCTGAAGTCCGCGTTTGTCCGCTGCCAGTCGGCCCATCGCGATCTCGGCATTCGACGCCAAGGCTTCCAACGGGGTACGAAACCTGGGCGACATCACTATCCCGTTCGTCAGCTTCTGCAAGGGCACGTACACGATTCAAAGTGACGCAGGGGCAATCATTGCAGGCACCGACCCTCTGCACGTAAGTTGCTTGCTCGAGCGCACATATCCCAACCTCAACTGAATCTGTTTCACAAAGCAGAATCTTTATTCCATCTTTTGAGGTTTTCAGTCTTCGTCGGTTGTTCGGTGTCTAGTTTGCTTGTCAGACTTTTCATCACATCTTTGCCTTTTCCGGTCTTTGTCGACTTGTCAACGTCTGATGCGAACATTGGACCACACCAATAAGTGATGAGCTAATGCCTACGGAAGGAAGGTAGTCTACCACTGTCGACTGACATATATCCTTCAGCTAGTGCACAGATTTTCGCGTTTTGAGCATGTTTGGACCTCCCTCAGTGCCGAAAATACAGAGGCTTCAATGAAATTGCTCAATGTCGTGGACGCCCGAACTTTGGCATCTGTTCGCGTACAAAACCCTTTCCATTCATTGTTCTTTGCAAAGTGGCGGTCCTCAAATCGTTATCCTTTGTCGAAGCGCGAAGCGCTTTGTCTGATCGCGCGCAGTCGCTTCAAGTCTCCTTTCATATCATTCGTTTCTAAAATTCTGAGATCCTCAATCTGATATTGTTCTGTCAACTGAGGCCCGAACCGCTTCGCGTGCTCGCTTGCAGTCGCTCCAGATTGCCTTATTCAGATCATCGATCTTTGAATCTTTGAGATTTTTCAGAATGTATCGTCGAGGGCCGACCCGCTTTGCCTGCTCGCGTGCAGTCGCTCCAGGTCCCCTTCCCATCTTCGATTTCGAAAAGTTTAGGTCCATAAGTGAATGGTTGCCATTCTTCGAAACCTCGAGATCCGTAAATGATCATCGTCGAGTCCCGAACTGCTTTCTCTGCTCGCGCGCAGTCGCTCCAGGTCCCCTTTCCAACATCAATCTGGAAATTTGTATATTCATGCGTAAACTATTGCCATTTTTCGACCTCGAGATATATGTAATGATCATCGTTGAGTCTCGAACTGCTTTGTCTGCTCGCGCGCAGTCGCTCCAAGTCCCCGGCCAGACGTGCACCTGGGTGGTGGGGCCGTTCGGCGGCCAGGCGTCGGTCGATCTGTACATCCAGTGGTTCGACCTGAGCTCGGGCAACTCCCTCAACGTGTCGGGCTCCGATCTGAACGGCATGCCGCCCAAAGTGAGCCTCTGTTCCTTCTGAATCGCAACAGCAACGGCTCTGAACGACTCATCGATATACCTCCGTTCTTGACATCAGCAGTTGCCAATTTTGATGCGAGTGTTTTGATGCGAAGTTTACACGAAGCCCTAGCTCCTGCGGGTTTCTGATGCCTCCAGCATATCTAGGAGGCGGTTCTTCCATGCAATCCTCGAATATTGCTTTGCCGGTGCTAAAGCACATTGCTTTGTGTCTGCCCAAGCCTATGCTTCAGTTGCTCCGCTTCGTCTGACTCGTTCCTTCCTAACGGGCATCAAACCTGAGCCCAATTGTGCAATCCTAGGCTCGAACCGCTCATTGACTTCAAAACGGAGTCCTCGCGTCCAACTACAGTAGAACTCCAGCCAATTGGACAAATGATTCTGTAAGCGGAGGAAAGAACTTTACGCCCGTTCGTTCTCCCAGACTGTGCTCCTTATGGGCCCGGGCCTCCCCAACCCCCCCCCAAACTATCTGGCGGTGACGATCCCCGCACGCCAGGCGACCGTGGTGTTCAACACAGGCTCGGGCCCGGACGCACTCACATACGGCTTTGTGGTGAGCGTGCGGAGTGTATCCCTCTAGTTGAAATTCCGGCCACCGAAAGTTGGGATGGTTGAAGGTCTAATCCACACCCGCAGCCAACCCCAAACCCCCTAGCTAACCCCAGAACTGCTCTCTTCTGCTCACTGAGCTTAATGTCCACTGCAACAACCCATGTGCGGATTTTGATGCTTCGCTGCCTTTTCAGAGCCCTTGGCAACCTAGATTGCTTGATTCTTCCAGCATCCCGCTTCTGTGTGTTTGTTGCTTTGTGTGGTGTTCGTTGTTTGTGTGTTTGTGTAATGCAACGAGAGGCCCTTCTAAGTCCATGTAGTGTGATAGTCACACGCGTCCAGGGCTTGCGGTCGTCGGTTGAAAGAGGCGTTTACCTAAGCGAGCTTCATGACGATCTCACGCTATCTTCGCAGATGTACTACAGGGTCAGTTACGTCGACGACACGAGCCCGCTGCTGACTGTATCGGTGAGTTTCGCTGCCATTTGACTCCGTTGAATCTGCCGCTGGCCCTGGGTCCCTGACAGCTGCATGCGTTTCCACATTTTTTTCGACTTTGGGGATTCTTGAAAGCATGCCGATCGGGGTTTGCTGGCGCCGCACTGAATGGACCAGTATCATGCTTTGCGAAAGAGCCAGCACATGTGTTTTCAAACCTGCCGCTGATCAAGAGAACGGGCACAAGCATCCTTCGATCGTTTTGAGGACGAGTCTCTCGTGCGAGCCTCTTGTTGCAGGCGGCCTCAGACTCTTCTCGGAACGCTTTACAATATGCCGCTGCTGTTCTGGGCGGGACAGGAATCGCTTCTACATCCATACTCTTTTTCAATCGAAACCTCGACAGTTATCTACAACTTTACCGCCTCTAACTTTACTTTTGGGCTTATTCCGTCTTTCGGCCATCGGTGTTATTCTAGTATGCCCTAACCGCAGTGTGCCCTAAGAAAAGCGCCCGGAGGACGGGTGGGGTTGGCCTGGTGGTTAGGGTGGGTTGGGGTGCCGAGCGCGTAAGTATTGGGCTAGGATTTTCAGTTTGGTGTCTCGGGTCCACGAAACTCAGGGCGTACATGCCACATAGTCGTTAGGGCACACAAGAGTTACCAGCCAATAAGCGAAGACAAACCCCTTTTGAAAAAAGATTTTTAGTATCTTTCGGTCCTTACAGTTGGTCTGGGCGGGCGGGGGCTGCCTTATCATCATCGTCGTGTTCGCTGGCATCATCATCCTCAAGCGGAGGCGGAACAGTGCCGGTCATTTGCCCGCCCTACCCCTTGAAGAAAGAGCAAAAGTGACGTCATCCGCGGAGCCGGACCCGCTCGACCGTGACGTCATGCTGGTCAAATGGCTCGGAGAGGACCCGCGCAGGATCTTGATTCCGCAAACGGTACGAAGATGCAGTTTGCGGAGACCAGTATACTCTCGCTAGACGCAGATTGTTTCGGAGTGTGCAATGTATCAGGATTTGAGGTGACGGAATATTGCAGAAAGTGCGCTGAGGTTGGAAGGTGATTGTCAGTTTTGGCCTGAGGCTGATGTCAGGCAAAGGGCCACCAGAGGTTGTGCCGTCCATTGTGGAGATTCGATGTTTCGATGTTTCGATGTGCTTTTGGAGCGCTTAAGAGTCTGAAGCGTCACGAACACCAACCGACAAGGACCTCGAGATGAGATTGTACTTGAATCTCTGCTTCGGCCAAAGTCATCAACCAGACCGAGCCAAGTTCTGACCACGTGCTACCCTTTCAAGGTCATCAGCCTTGCATGAGCGTACCCTTTGCTCGTTCAGCGAGAATGTCAATGACAAATCAATATCCATGTGCAGGTCTGGCACTCGGCGTTCCCCCACTCGCCAGCCACGCCGCCAAAGTTGGGCACAACGTCGTCTGAATCGGGCGCCTCTGCGAGCAGCAGTATCGGGCCTCTAGAAACACCCCGGCCCCTCGGTCCCGAAGCCCCGGTACAATTCCGGCGGCACCAGGACTCGGAATCAGCGGAATCCGCCCCGGTTCTGATTCCGAGGCCGTCGGGCGCCGGTTCGGAAGCACAAATGGATTCTGATTTGGCAGAGGGGCAGAAGGGGGCTGCTGGAAGCGGGGAAGCGGAAGAATCGGGGGGGCCGCGCAACGGGGAGTCGACAGAAGGGCGTGACACGTCGTGCGCCATTTGTTTGGTGGATTACGAAGAGGGTGCGCTGCTGCGGCCGCTGCCGTGCGGGCATGCTTTCCATACAGGTAACAGATAGCATTTGGCCCTTGTTTCTGCGTTTTTCTCTCTCTCCGCTCTCCTTCTGGTTCCGGTACCCCTCCGCTACCTCGGCGTTCTACTCGCAGATTTTGCTCTATTCACTGTTTCCGCTCGCTCCTTCGATCTTTCGTTATTCTGTACTTGTCCCGCTATTGTAGGCAACTGTCCTTCTACCCCTCCACGGGCAGGAAACATACCGCTAGTCAATCTTTCCAGCGACTCCTCTTCGGAGCCCTTCTGAGCATTCTTCGTATTTATTTGCCCACCTGCTGGTCGCCAACGCGCGTCTCAAACATCTCGGTCTTTGCGTCTGCAGCCTGCATTGACACGTGGCTGAAGAAGGACCCCTCCTGCCCGTTATGCAAGCGGCCGCTGTACATCCGAATCCCTGTGCCGCAGACCGTTGCAGAACGGGGCTTGGAACTGAGTCAACAGTCGGCGGAAAATTTACCGGGCTCCTCAAGCGGAGGCCCAGAAGGGGCGGAGACGAGTGCACCACCCGATTTGGAGGCGGGGAACACGCGGGAGAATCAGGAAGATGCCGGTTCCGCTCATGAGGCGTATGAGCGGGCCGAGACCGACCGACGGGCGGACCGTCAGCGAGCAACGCATGCTCCCTGGCATATGCATCAGTGGTTGGCGTGGGGCTGGTGATTGAGCATTTGCAGCTCAAGAACCCTGTTATAGTTTCTTTGTTTGATTGTAAATCTGGTACATACTGACACGCATTGAAGGTGATTAGAAAAGAATGATATATGAACGGTATGGTTGTAGTTTAGAAGATGTGATGTCGGGATCAGCCAGCCCAAAATTAAGCTCATTGTGAGAGAAGCGCTGGCAGTCGTGGGTGTACCTACACCTTGGTAAGTTGTACAGCAATGACAGGCTTTGTTCAATTGCGCTAAGGGGGTGCGCCTTCCTTGAAAAACACCTGTATCTGATATCACGCCATGCACATCAGAGCTCGACTGATAAGTACGTACATTTGTTCATATCCGCATGAATGCCGATCACGGCGACAGAGAATATATATACATTAGTACGTACAATCAGGGCTTCATGCAATCGGAATGATCCTCATCATATCCGACAAACATATGTTTGGCCGCTGGCATTGAAGGCCGCTGCATGCTCTGCCTTAACGTGATAGCAGCCTACAGTACAGTGCGAGCAACAATGCGATTGGATAACCACATAGGTTAACTCGGTCCTTGCTTTACTTCTCTGCAACTTCTGTTGATGCCATGATGGCCTTCGTGAACATGCAACGGTATCGACCAACTACTGGAACCTGCTTTTTATCTCCTGATAGGCATTGTTCCACTATGTCTAGGACTGATAAACCATTCCCAATACTATACAACAACCGTCCATGATACTACGTTTATAACTATTGATAGTGTACAAAAGCCATGGCCGACCAGAGCCAAAGCCTTACTCACCCCCCCCTCCCGCTTCCCAAGACACTTCCCATATTGCTGCCCCCAAACTACGGGGCGCGCTTGATGATGATCACAGCAAGAACAAGTACCACCATTACTCCCACTGCCTGCAAGTACGGGTCATGAGGTGCACAGTCCCCCTCCCCAGCTCCGCCAACCCCGGTCCCCAGGAGCTGCTTCTGGATGAAGGCCTGGATCCCATGCACCATGTCCATGCAAGTCTCGAGCAGTCGGGAGACGCCGTTGCTGATGTGGCCGAATAGAGACTGGAGCTTGACGCCGGAGGTCTGTACGCTGCCTTCACGGGGATCATTTGCAGCAACTTCTGCAAGGTGATGGTACATTGTTAGATGTAAGTGATGGAGAAAAAATGCGCTTATGCAGGGTAAATTCAAGTCCGATGCTACGACCAGGCTCATCTGCACAAGTACACGAAGAAATGCATACCGACTTTTAAGAAGGGAATCCTTGGCAAAAACCACAGAGATCAAGCTTCACAAGCTCTGCTCAAGCCGGACTTCCAGCGCAAGTGAATCTGTCCCGTCCACAGAACGTCCAATCTGACTCTCGCACCTTGGGATGTTTTCAGCAAAGAGTGACTTCTCTAAGAAAAGAATCTGCATGACATTGCTTCCACTCACCGCCAGCATTCGGCAGATGAGCGCCCTCACCATGGATCCGTGCAGCCTGCCGCTTTGCACGCAGGTTGCGCAGGCTCTGGTTGTTCATGACAGCCGCCCAAATGTTGGGATCAGTGGCCAGGTCCACAACAGTGTCCTGCAGCCAGGGAGTATGTGTGGGCTTAAAGGACGTGCAATGGAACAATGCGCAAGAATGTGCTTCAAAACCGGCGATCGCGACAAAGATAAATATTGACATTTTCCCCAAAAACAGAGACTCGTCTGATCAAAAAGCAGTCGGACATCGTCGCAGTCTCGAGTACTGCCTTGATTTTTGGCCTCCTTCTGAGAGAACTTGACATGAAGGGTTAGACAATGGTAGTATCTGGAATACTTACAGAATGCTGCTTACAGAAGGCGAAGAATTTCAAGGTTCTCCGTCAAACAAGTCTCTAGCAATGTATAGTGTATCAGCGAGTCAGCCAAAATCTTGGACAAACCATGGTGATTAACGGAGCGCCCTGCATTTTTGTCTTGAAAGAGCTCAGAAACTCACCCTGACTTCAGGGTCCCGTTCCATCAGCTCAAAAGCGCGGGCCACGACAGAGCGTGCTCCAGATTGCCTCCTGGCAATAGCCGCCGTCTCAGAAGGGTCCCTCCAGTGAGTCATGATTGAGTCGACACCACGCGTGCGGGAGAAGGGAATTTCCTCCTCCATGTCCTCAGGGGCAGGAGAGGCCAGCTCGGTCTCGGTGTCCGAGGAGGCACCGCTGTCATCATGGTCGCCTTCCGCATAGCTCTCCCTGCAAGATATGGCCGTCTCTATTCATATTCCGATATTCTGGTACATATCCCAATGGTATGTTAGGAAGGGCTTAAGCGATTGAAACAAAACGTCAACTGAAGTCTTAATCTACTCATTCCTCGAAAGAAGCCAAGAGGCAGCAATCCAAAGCAAATGCCAGCATTGTATAACACATTTTCAGGAAGAAGTGGGATGCTCTTGGAGGAGTGGACGCAAGAACAAAGAGGCCACCCATCATGGCCACCAACTTGCTGGTCTTAAGACTTTCCTTCATGTCCAAAGAGAAGCGTGATAAGAGCGGACTCAGCAGTGCAACAGTCAGCACTCCCATAGCGCGAAGACCGGAGAGGGGGTTTATAAAAGCTTTCCGATGCATCTGTCAGATTGCATCATCGCAGCAACTTGGCTTTTGCAAGAGCGAAGTCATTTGGGATTGCGACTGAAACCGTCACATGACGCAGCTCACCTCGCAAACATTGCCTCCAACTCCCTCGTAGCCTCCTGGACCTCAATTTTCTGGGGAGGCCTCTCCAGCAGCTGAGCCACAAACTCCCCATCCTCTCCTCTGTCAACGACGTTCCATTCCTCTTCCAGACCAAATTTAGGAGCCACGGCTGATGTGGATGCGTGTGCCTCGAGCGCAGTCGCATTGACAGTCTTTGCTTGACTAGCACTGAGTGCTCCCAGCGAGGTATTGAGAGCATTGGGAGCCTCTGGACCCCTGTAGTCTGCATGGGCAGAAGATGCGAGGCCACCGGCGGCGGTTGCGGCCGCTGTTGTGAAGGCGGGGCGGAGGACGGCGCGCAACATGGCTTCTCGTGCAAGGAGATACGGTTGTTAGAGATAGCAAGCTGGAATTGGTCAATTTGATAAGTGCGGATAGGTACTCCTGCTCCAAGCCGCCAAATGCAGAGAGAGAGAGAAGCTGATGGATGACTCAAAAGGTGTCAAAAGTTAAGGTCCAGGACCAAGGGAATGGGCGCAGATTGAGACCGCTTTTCAGCTTTTCCCTTTCGTTTCCTTGAAAAAGGCGAAATTTGTGGGAAAATATCTCCGACGGCGTTTGGAACTTTGGATGGCCCCTGCGGACACCATATCGTCCGCAATTGACTCATGCACCGGCTCGTCCAATCAGAATACCGCTTCGTCAATTGACACAAATAGATTATGGGGCCTTGATTTGGAGTAAAGATAATATGAAGTGCCAACTAAAAGGCACATTCTCATGTGGTGAATTCGTCCGCATCCCAGTCACGGACCCTGAGTCATTTACCTGTTTGGTGACGTATCCTACTCCGTGGCATGCGGCGATTGGACGAAACAAAGCCATGTGACGCAACAAAAAGTGCACATATTCTGTCATGGCGCCAAAGCCTCACTCAGACTGTCAGAGTCAAGGCAAACGCAAACCCATAAGAAGCTCAAAGTTTTCCATTTTCCTCCCCCACAAAAACGAAAAAACAGACTCGAGCTCTGCGCAACAATGCTGTGAGAGAAGTCGATTGACCATGCTTCCTGCGCTTGCTCGTTGTTTGGGGAGGTCTGTGCATTTAGGACAAAGCCAATACTAAGTTTACGAAGAAGGCTGCACCAAAAGCTGTTCTGCAACGCTGCGTTGCTGTTGCGGGGGCATGAGGGTTTCTTCGCAATAACTCCTGCTTTTGGGAGCAAATATTTTAGTGCCTTTGTCCACTCGCCCTGCTTTTATCATGGCGGAAGCAGCTTTGAGACTGAGCCGCTGTGGTGTGAAGGCCCCTTCCCCATCAGCAGCACAGAGTAGTGCAGGCGCTAATGTGAAAAAGACGGGCCCCAGACTGCCTGCTTATGCGCAACCTTTTTTTCTGCTTAAGCCAACGTCCTTCTTTTCAAGAGCCGTCCGCCCAAGAGGGGGGCTGCAGGCAGGGTTTAGGGAACCGCGGTCGGTCGCCCCCTGCCGAGGCTTTCTGCTGACCCCTGAGGGGAGGAGGAGGAGTTTGGGGAGACGGCAAGACCAGGGGAAAGGAGGGCAAAGGGGTTTGAGATCATTTGGGCGGAAAGATGTGGAATCAAGAGAGTATTTGAAGCCGCTCCAAGGGTGCGAGTCTCGCAAGCAATATGATAAGTCCACCCAGGCGGGGGGTAGTGAAGCTGAGGGGTCAACCGAAGGTGACGATGAAGAAGTCTCCATTTTGCCACAGTATGCACTGGGACTAGAGAGCCCACAAAGTATGTATAAAGAAAGGGCCGACGAAGGATCGGACGGCGAAACTGGACGGAAGGGTGATCAAGCCGTTGAGATTGAGAACGAGGCTGGGGAGGAAGTGACTGATGGGCAGTGGGAGAAAATTCTGGTCATGGACCCCAAAGTTGCGGCGCGGCACCCGCTACATCAAGCATTCTTGCAGGTAAGCCCCACACGCTGTCCTTTGAAGCAAGTACTCAGGTCTGTGTTTCACATCTGACCCTGATGCAGGTATGAATTTTGGGCTTCCTCTGTCTGCATGATTGTAGAAGCCTCCCTGCCAAGACAACTTTTGCATAAGAGAGTGTTCCCCTTTGACTGAAAAGGCCAACCCCAGTATTTGTTGGCAGATCAAAGTGGGATTACGGCTGTGCACTCTACCTTCTCTACAATTGGGCATGGGCGCAGACCTTGACAGGACTTTCATAATGTATGCATTGCCCTCTGGGCTTAGTTCTTAGAATTTGCTAAATCAGTGTGGTGGGCAGTTTGTTTTGTCAGCGCTGTGCAGTCTTGGAAACAAACGCTTTGGTTTTCATACGATCCTGTCAGGAACTGTTGCCACGTATGGGGCAGCTTTTTCAAACATTTATTGCACACCTTTCAGGAGGCTGCCAAGATCGCGACCCATCAGATTTACTCTTCATGAACCATTTCTCATGTGCCTCTTAAGATCCTTCTATCTCATATGTAAGGTAGAGGTGTCACTGTAGTGTAGCTGCAAATCTCAATGACAACATTCCCGAGGTCCCAGTATGCGGACTACAAACCTTGGTGATCCGAAGTCAGTGCCCCTGTCATGTCAAGCCAATCCGTTACAATAGAAACAGCCAACATGGGCGACTGTCTGTCTCCTGTTTGCAGTATTCGCGCTGGATGGCCAAGAAAGTGGTCCGCTACGGGGTCGTTTTTAGCTCCACGTTTGCTGTCTCCTGCACTGCCGCTCAGCTGATAGGTGAGACGCGCTGACTCAAAACGTAGAGCGCAGAACTTGTCCACCGTGATAAAACGTCGGAAGTCCATGACAATTCTATACTTTTCAATTTCTCTGCCTTTCAGTCGCCACTGCGTCCAAATCGTTGCAGATCTATCGGATTGCTGCGTCAGAGACGGGATGTCTGTTACATCTCCTTTGACTGGTCCATGAACCTGCTAACTCAACGTTTTGACTACGCACATAAGCCCCACTTTATTTCTAGACCCACATCGCATTATTTCCTTGCTTTCATTCTACATATCACCACCATCGAAGAGGAGAGTCTCTTTAAGAAAGGCATGGAACATTAGTAAGTTTCTGCTATCTTACGCGCTTTCTCCTTCAGGGTCGGGCGATTTCAGCTCGCCCGTCGTCAGCGGGTGGTTGGGCGGCTTTGTGATTGGCTCGTTTACGAGCTCAGCAGCGATCTGGCGCTTCAAGCTCAACTCAACCCAGAGAAATGTTGTCGTCACTGGCAGGTATATATTGATCTTTGCATAAGCTTTGCTTAGTCTTGATGAAAGCCCCGCTTCTCAAGTTTCAAAGCTAAACCCCCTAGTCTGCTGGTAGGAAAGTTTACGGCACATGTCTCTTCCTACCTTTCTACTTTAGACACACGCCCTCGTCTGCTCTGGCATGATGAATGATCAGAGAACCTTTGTGCATCCTAATTCCCTCCTTAGGCCTCAAGATGAGTCGAAATCGCCCGTCATAGCGATTCTTGATTCGTAGGTCTAATCTTCTTGTCTGGGCAAGCAAAGGGAACCTGACTTTTTTGTTAGCTTGGTCGCTTTCTCCCATTTTTAGTGACGGCTGCTGAACATAATGATCGTGATCCGAAGATCCTCCTTGCTGGCTATAACCAGAGACGGTTCTCGTTTTGTTGCAGCACCCGGGGCTTGGGCAAAGCGCTTGCTCGGGAGTTCCTCCGCTTTGGGGACAACGTAGTCGTCGCGTCCAGGAGGTGAGATACGGGCTGCTTTTGGTTGACGCAACTTCTGAGTGATTGCGAGCGGAGCTTCGCCTGGGGGTGCCGGACGGCGCGCTGTGCCAGCCTAAGAACATTCAAATCCACCTCGCATGTGCGGTCCCTCCTGAGGTGCAATACAGAAACGTTTAGACGATTGAGACTCTTTTGAAGTTTTGACTTTGGGACAAAGAGTCCCCTGCTGCAACGAGCTTGTACGCCAAAGCGGAGTAGAGCAGCGCAAGGAGATGTTAAGGACGTGCAAGGCGCACCTCATGTTGGACTTCATTGGATCATGTAAGAAAGTCGGGACACTTGCTGCACGCCATCAGACACCCGCTCTTGTGCAGCGAGGAAGCCACGTGGCGGGCGCTAGGACGGGATGGGCCAGCCAACAAAGCGCGATCACTCGTTTTTATTGTGGACGCCCTTCAATGCCAATTGAACATCTTTTCCAGCTTTTACATTTCTCGCATTTTGTTCCCTCTGGCGAGGAGGCCGTTCGGCGGACCGTAGCGGAGCTGCGAAAGGAGATGCTGATGGATGGGCTGGGAAAGCGGACGAAGCGCAACTGCCGTTTTCGTTTTGGACGCTCACTAAAGCAATTTGGACACCTTTTCTCAAATGCGGTGTTACCTCAAATTCTAATCTTGTAGCGAGGAGGCCGTCCGGCGGACTGTAGCCGAGCCGCGCAAGGAGATGCTGGGGGACGGGCTGGGGCAGCCCACGAGGCGCACCCACCCGTTTCTAATTCCGGCACTTTTCAGCGGAATATTCGAACACTATTTCCAGATATACACCGTCTTAACCACTTCTTAACCTCGTTACATATCCTTTGTGTAGCGAGGAGGCCGTCCGGCGGACCGTAGCGGAGCTGCGCAAGGAGATGCTGCAGGAGGGGCTGGGTCAGCCCACGAAGCGGGACTACTCGTGGCGCAACCGCAAGCGCGAGGCGAAGCCGCACCGGGTCGTGGGGCGCGCGTGCGACGTGTCGGACAGCGCAGATGTCCGCCGGCTCGCGGAGTTTGCGCAGAGCAACTTTGGCCACGTGGACCTCTGGGTGAGCACGGGCAATCTTGGACCGTCGTAATAATCGACAGATAATTGCAGAGTCTGTGCAATGAAGATGCTATTGCTCTACAAGAATTTCTGTGGGCATGTTATGAAACTTTCGGGTGACAGCTCATTTCGGTAGTCACGGTTTGCACTTGCATTCCCCTGCACGAAGCACTCCAAACCATGAGAACGCCGATCCTGTGCACTAGAATTGCTGTTTTGACAAAGTATTAGGGTTGATCGTGAACGTTCCGTGAGGTAGCCCGTTGTGGAAGTCAGCGTTTGTCTTACCGTTCCTCTGCACGGAAGCAGTTGATCCGTTCAATCGCTGAACTTGACACCGCCCGCTGCTCCCCTTGCAGATCAACAACGCGGGCCAGAACCCTGGTGCCAAGTCCTTGATGGAGTTCGAGGACGAGGAGATCAGCAGCGTAAGTGCAAGGGTGAAAGAAAAGCCCATTTAAATGGTGCCATGACGTTCCGACGCTTGTTTAGATTGCCCAGTTGGACGTACTCTGAAGGCATGCATGAACTTTTCTTGTCATTGAGGTCTCGGAAGCAATTGTTGATGGAAGTGCGCAATATTCAACGTCAACTCGAAGCACACTGGGACTTCGAGTTCAGTCCTCCGTTTTGGAGATGCATGTTCCCGTCTGTGAGTCTCTGCTTCGTAGTATGATTCAAATTCGGCGTTGCTCTTCTGATCGAGCGACTGGGAGTCCTTTGTGCATGACTCCGCATTACTGAAAGTCCTCACCCGCAAAATGAGCAGATCACATGGGATTCTTACACCTCAACCGCTGGCCGTCCCTAGTTCTTACTGGAGGCCTCCGTCTATTTCTGGCAGGTCGTGGCGACGAACCTGGTGGGCTCGCTTGTGTGCACCAAGGAAGCCATCCGGTTCATGCGGTCCCAACCGACGGGGGGCCACGTGTTCAACATGGACGGGAATGGTTCGGGCGGGAATGCCACCCCGCAGTATGCCGTGTGAGTGGTGTTTGCTTCGAGACGACTTTGCCCACCAAAAGTAAACCTTTACAGAGCGTCGTACGATACCTCACTCTTCCGTACAACCCGTCAACGGCTTCCGTATATTCCTTCCTTGATAAATGGTTATCTCAATAACCCGGAAGGTAACCGCCCCTTCGCCCGCTGGCAGGAGGAGGTAGCAGACCCAAACAACCCCGGTATATCTCGAGTTGGGTTTCGTATGTTCCTCTACTGTTGGTTGCGGGCCTCAGACCTCATTTGGCGCAAGTCGTAAGAATACCGGTCAGCCCGGTCGGATAGTTTTCCGCGACGGTTTTCAGCTGGCAGAAGCCTTCAGTATCGGTAAACATGATACTCGCACAGCACATTTCTCGTGTTGCGTCGACTTAACAGCCTGCTTGAAGCTCTGGGCCTTTGGACGTCGGAGATTTGATTTGTCGACGGTTCCGTCGTTATTCGCCTTTTCTTCTTCTGTGCCCGCTTCGCCCGTGCGTGACATTGGCCACAGCAAGCTTGAACGTCCCGTCATGCTGACGCAATTAGCGCGCGGCCTTCTCTCCTTCTAGGCAACATGCTGACGTCAGCTCTCCTCTGTGCAGTTACGGTGCCACGAAGTGCGCGCTGCGGCAATTGCAGCAGACGCTGCTCCGGGAGACGGCCAGCTCCAAAGTGGGCGTTCACACCGCGTCTCCCGGAATGGTCCTCACAGAGCTGCTCTTAGCGTGAGTGACCTTGGTGTAAATGCTTTCAGTCGTGATGCCATTGTTGTAGTAAATACTGTCCTGAATCTTCGTGTTGCGCTTTTGCTTGGGTATAGTTGGGGAATGCAAGATTTCGTTCCATCCAGATGGCGCTGAAAACCGCGTCTGCTGGAATGGTTATCGTGAGCTGCTTTTTGCTGGGTTTTCGTGAGCGATACATCCCAGCAGATATCTTATTCGGTGAGAATATCTTCAAGAACTCCACAAACACGGTCTTTTAAGGCAGGGCCCACATAATCTCACTCAAACAAAACTTTCGAGCACATTTGGGTACCTGTTGTGGGCCCTCGCTTTCTCAAGCTCCAAATCATGAGCAGTGGCCGTTGTCTGTTATCCTTTCTGCTCCAGATTGAGGAGAGTAATCTGGAGGATGTGCTGAAAGCCTCATCTCATGTTCTGTGCAGCGGCGCCACTCTGTCCAACAAGCAGGCCTTCAACTTCATCTGCGAGCAGCCCGAGACGGTCGCCAAAGCGCTCGTCCCGCGCCTCCGCCGAGTGCGGGGCACCGGGGCAGCCATCAACTATCTTACGCCGCCACGTGTCCTGCTCGCGCTCGCGCTCGCGTGGTTCCGACGAGGCCGCTGGTTCGATGCGGAGGTGAGGGGGCCGCGAAGAGTGTTTCCATGTTTCCATTTTCCCGCTCTTTTTGACGCTTCCCTGAATTTCTCGTTTTCAATACTTTTGAAGTCCGAAAGCCATCTGCGATGGCGTGGTTACTGAGAGGTCGCTGGTTCGTTGGTAAAGTAGAAGCCGCGCAATCTACTCAACCCTGACCAAGTTCTCGTTTGGGTTCCATGCTTTCATCCGCAGGCTTCATGATTCTGTGAACATTGAGTTCACTTCTGCGAGGGCGTGACTCTGATGAGGTGGCTCATCATAGCAACGACGAGAGTTTGCTTGAGAGCAGGGTTTTTCGGGATTCTTTTCGCTTCCGTTCACCACCGTTCGAATTGTTTCCCCCGTTTGAATCGCGAGCCCTGAGTCTGAGCTCTCGTCTCATTACGCGAGAGCGCGGTTCTCAAAGACACATGTACGTCTAGTTGCCTCCCTGAGCTGCTGATTGGACCTTGCTTGATCGGCGCAGAAATGGTGCTCGAGAAGTGTTTATGCTACATTCTGATGCTTCAACGCTTGCTTTTTTCCCCTCAGGGGCCGTGCAGGACGATCAAAGAACAGTCGACAATTTGAGAAGCCTTCAAGCCCTTCTCAAGTTTCACTTTTCAGTCTCCTCGCAAAGAGCATCCTGAAAAAACTGTGTCCTTTTTTTGCAGGGCCGCGCTGTGTATGCTGCCGAGGCGGAGCGGCTGCGCGCGTGGGGCGAGCCGAAGCGGCCGTCGCCCGAGGCGGCCGCGATGGAGCTGGTGCCCGCGAGCGCGTGGCTCTGCCTCAACTGCTCGTCGCTTATCTGCCTCTACCTCGTGCTCCAGAACATGTCGTCATCCTAGGGTACCCGTGTGACGTCATGGTGACGGCGATGTGGCGTAGGGATTTCAAGACGTTACGATGATAGCATGGGAGTTCGTTTGCAGTGAGCGAGTAAGGGGGAAGATTGGGGCGCGGGTGTCTTTAGGGTTTCAAGGAGGGATCATTGGAGGGCCACTAGAGATTGGGCCGATAGGTTGACTGCCATCGATTCTTGCATTCTTTTGAGAAGCTAGAGGCGATTGTGGAATGTAGACGATGATTCGATAATCGACTTAGCTGGTTGGTGGATTATGTGTACAGTTAAAGTTCCAACATTGTAGGTACTACATAGGAGGTGAAGGTTTTAGTTACGTACCGTCATATCAACGGTGGCACGCCAACACCATCTCGCGGACGACAGTGGTCTTAAACAGAGTTACTTCCAGAGAGTAGATTGCGCTCACTTATGGGGAACGACAAGGAACCATCCAATGAATAGGGCCTTTCGAGCAGATACCAGCAATCCTTTGCAAGACGGTAGGAGCGGTTTGTAACTATACATACGACATTCACAGGTGATTCAGGTTTTCTTTGGGGACTATTATGTACATAGATCGCTCAAAAGGACGGTTTGGCGACGTGCTCAATCAAACCACAAGTTCGAAGTTCTACCGGTCATACTCCGGCAAGTATAGCATCTTCAAGTACGCTAATGCATTGTGACGCAACAAAAGCGATCAGATCGGATCCCATCATGACCATTACTGTTATATAATGTAATATTCTGAAATTCCCATCATGACCATTAAAGTTGTATAATGTAATATTCTGATCAAACGCTCCATATCGCCATAGGTCACTCGCGTGACGTGCAAAACATATGTGCACGGAAACGCCGCGCGGCGTGCAGTGCGGCCGGGCGCATGCACTAATGCGTGGTCCATCGGCCGTTTATGCTTAAGTAAACCAGCACATGCAGTGGTCGCGGACCGTGACCGCATATGATCCGGACGGGCCGTATGAGCGAGTGAGTCCTTTTTTGCCAGATCGACCGTGCACCGGATCAAGTCCGACCTCAAAGTGACGACGGTACAGATCCACAAGCGTGCAGAAGCGGCCATTCACTGCCTCCTGTATTCGTAATCTAGATGAAAGCCTCCATGTGCGTCGTGGACCTAGTCAAGCAGAGGCGGGCTCTGCAGTGCACTCAGTGAGAAGGACTGTGTATTTGATTTGAAGTCGACCAAGTTGAAGTCCGAGTTGCCGATAATGATAGCTGCTCCACTCCGCGACCGAACCATGCAGTGCTTCAAGAGCACGGCTCCCATGCTTCGCGATATTTCATGTGAAGGAAACTTCGAGGGAGCCCAACTCCGCCAAAGGCTTGATTATTCGAAGAGGCGAACAACCGGCCATTCGACCGATTCAAGAATCAAGTTCGGCACTTTGCAGGGGACGCTTCCCCGACAATAACGCAATCGTTCACGAGCTGCCAAAGCATAGTCTCGAACTCTCGAGTGTCTACATGGATGTTTTGCCGTCGTGCATGGTCCCTGCAGGCCCGCACACTGTGACACGTGTCCCAGCCAAGCCAGGAGTAAATCCACAGCAGGGGCGACCAAGGTGGCCCCGAACCCAACACTTGGAGATGCGTCAAGCGAGCCGCGTGGATGTAGTTGCCAATAAAGTTCGTATAATACAAGTACGGGAAGACCTGCGAGCAACGAGCGGTAGCGCTTTCTGCTTGAATTAGTTGCACTCCTTTTTAAGCGAGGACGTTATCGGTGTGAAATGGGCCCCTAGTTCTGGTTCGCATCGGGTTTCAATGCTGATGGCATTTTCTGACAGGTAACCACACGAGCCAAGATCTGAACCGGCTGTTTGATCAGTGTCGTCCAATAAGAAGATAAACATTATGAGTCAGCAGTACGTGGGGTGCTAAGTGCAACTAACGGACGAGCAGGATACAGAAATTCAAAGGGCGGCCTTTTATTCCGACCCGTAAAAGAAACTGGGATCAGACTCTGTGGGCTGGCATCAAAAACGAACGAGACGTTTACTTCCGAGAGCCTCAGTACTGAACAGCAAATGCTACGGGCAAGCAATGGACCCACATCTAAAGCCTGGATACTGAACATACAACCGGGGGCTAAAAGCAGACTCAAGAACGAAGACATGGGATTGAATACGAGTATCGAGCTTTCGTAGAGGAGACTAAGGATTCCAAAGCGAACGGACGAGCAATGGCAGGCAGCAACCAAGGGAGCCCGCACTCACCTCCATCACGATCGCCCCGGGCTTCGCGAATATCAGGTTGACGTTTAGAGGACCGTGCGGCACAACGAGGAAATCCTCAGACGCAATCGCGCGCACCTGCGAGCGTAAAACTGCGTCAGGCAGAACGAGAAGGTTGTCTACTCCAAGGCCCAACTTTCCCAGACACGAAGGGCACAAATCTCGAGCAGATTCAAAAACGGCGAAAGAAGAGGGATTGCTTTCCAATGTGAGGGTCTGATGCGAGAAAGAATAGCTCTATCGAGAGGACCATAATACTTCCAGCGCTGCCGACAAAGCGGAGATGACTGTAAAAACCGGGTATTCTTCTCTACCAAGCGCTCTGACGCCGTTTCTCCTACCGAAACGTACGTATCCCTACAACCCCGCCTTTTGGTTGCCCGGCGTCAGCTTGATCTCAGCTTGTCCAATCAAGTGAAATGGCTGGATCCTCGGCACTTTTCCCGGAGACAAGACAGCCTACCTGGTCGCAGAAAGCCGTCCCCTCGATGCGCTTCTGCGCCACTTCCAAGCCGACGATGTCAGTGAGCAAGCGCGCCAACTACAAGCGAGACAGAGTGTATACTCGTTCAGCAAAGTTTCGAGCACTGAACTCTCGGTGACGTGGTAAGAAAAGCCGTCACTTCAACTTCACTCTTGGAGAAACAAAAAGGTGGTCGCAATTAAGCAGACCTGAAAGTACAAATTCGGAACTCGCAGAATATACGAAGCCGTCCAGTTTCCTCAACGTATGAGCTCAGGGAGCGAGCGTCTGACTGGCAGAGTCTTGTAGAGGTCATGATTAAAGAGGTGCTGTTTGCGCTTGCTGGGAAAGCAATCATATAATTACCAGTCCTTTTGAAGCCATGTTTTGCTTCACGGTCGATGAAAAGCTTCCTGACGAGTTATACAACTTCGACAGAATCGAAGAACGGGGAAAAGAGAACGCTAAAAGGAAAATACCTCTGCCTTGTTTATCAGTGAGCCTTGACCACCGGGCGGTTCGAGAATAACCGCTGTCTTGACCACTTTTGGCGCCAACTCCTGGAAAGAACGAGAGACTTATCAGGGCATGGCCCAAACTTAAAGTTTCGGAAGATGCAAAGCCATTTCAAACTGGTGGGAACAAGTTGGACCACTAGCAAACGGGAAGACAAAATCGTAATTTCACAACGTGCCTTGTGAAGCCAGCGGTGTTTGTAAACTGAGGCTCTCCCAACACTCATTTGCAAGGGCAGCTGTTCGAAGTGGCCCACACCAGGCTGACGTCATCCAGGAGGACGTACCAGAAGAAAGGTTCGAATTCAATCTGCATAAGTTTGGAAATATTTCTCTTTTGAGGTCAGGCCTGACCGTGCTCTGAGATGTCGTGATCGGACGCTTGTAGAGGGAGTGCATCAATGATATTGCCAATTAAAGACCACAACCGCCACAACTAAGCGAAGATATGTCAGAAATCTTGGTGAAGGTGGGTTGCAACGACATCCAGCTAACGGGCATCAACTTCATGTTGCTGCAAGCTTATCCACGCGGCTTTCGCGAGCGGCTGCAAACGTGGAGTCCCGGGCAACCGGTTGCCGTGTGGGACATGTTTTAGGACGTCCTCTTTAACCTGTTCAACAAAGGGATTCTCTACATGAACCGCTAATGCTAGGAAGGAGGTTCCTCACCTCTTTGACTCCACAATATTGTAAAACCTGTGACCGCAGCCAATCATTGGCGGCGTTGTTCGGAATGATTGCCCCGTTCGTGTGAGACGTCAGGAGGACCGCATCATCGAAGCAGACCGCGGGTGCCCCTTCCCCGGGGGCACTCAGGAAGTTAAGAAAAGGGGTTTCCTCCAGCAAACCCTCGCCCTTGTTCTCTAAAAGACCTTTCTCCTCTATCTTGCTGTTCCAAAGGGGCGCCTCAGCTTCATTACTGTATAATTTTAAACCCTCATCTAGTATTGACGAAGCATTGTAATGGCTACTGTTGAAGTCAGCGGTGTCTGATTCTGCGTCTCCCCTGCTTGAAGGGGCTCGAGCCCTGTCTTCCATTCCAACTTCGACCGTGGTGAAAACTCCCTGCGCTATATCGAGCCGAACTACACCTGCTTGGACTACTTCTTTGGACCTTGACACATTGACGACACGTTCGCCCCTATCCCAACCCTCGTGCAGATTTTCATGGGTGACAAAAGTTGGGCTACCTGCAGACTCGTTTTTTTCTGCCAACGTTGCCCCACCTTCAACCTGAAGGAATTGTAAATGAACGATGCCGTTCCTAGCTTCAGACGTGCCCCCCTGATCACACTCCAAACCTTCGCCTTTGGCGGCGTGCTCTGAAGCAACCCCAGACTCTTGCCCTTGGTGCAGGGTGTCCCGCCATCTACTGGAAATGTTGAGGGCTTTCAAAAGGCCTTGTGTCCAAACTGACACCGTTGCAGGCTCTTTAAACCAGAACACCTGTGGGCGTCCTGTTGGCCAGTCTTGAAACTTTGCTGGAATGTTCAACTTACTCAAGAGGAGGGCTGGGATGAGTCTCTCGGACTCCTCCAAAGGGTCTGGCATAGATAACCTGTCATCAGCTATGAAAGCCAGTCCAGCTTGCTTACAAGAGTTGTCGACCTTGTCAACTGTGCGTCTCTGGCACTTGGCAACGGTGACGGGCAAGGTTAGGGCCCCATCGGATAGAGCCTCGGCGCCAGCATCATTCACACAGAGTCCCACCTTGTCCTGTCTTAAGCAGACGCGACCCCCACGGACGCGTGAGAAGCACACTGCAGACGGTTTCACAGGACACAAGGGCACTCCTGCACCTGATGATGACTCCTTACTTGCTCTACTTTGAAAGTTTCGCGGGTCCAGCGCACTCCTGGGATTGACGGGCGCATTTCCCCCTAGTTGATCTCTGACTGGATGGTGCCTTTTGCAGGCTTTGAACGTTATCCTGCTCCCATCAACCTCATTAGGCACAGCCCCGCATACCCTTTGCTCTTCCCAGACATAAGGTGGGCTTATTGGCCCCTTCTGGCCCTGGTCTTTGTCCATTGATGCATTGGCACTAAGGTGCACGGCATCAGAAGTGGCTTTGTACGCCCTCTCAGCAAGCGATCCTTCAAAAGGCATCTGCAGTCCAACTGAGGAACTGGCTCCATCCTGGAGGTGTCTCTCCCTTGAGTAAGGATATCCTATTGGGATGGACAGCTGAAAGATCTCCGTACAGAATGCCGTGACTAAGAGCGCGGACGTGCCGAGCAGAACGCTGGGAATCCTGCTGGCGAGGACCCGGAAGTAGAGCAGGCGGAAGCAGGAGAGGATCGTGCTGCGGAAGGACGGACACATTTCAGACGAGGCAAGTCGGCGGCGCCCAAAACGCGAGGGCTGCATGACTCAAGCTGCAGCGAGGGAAAAAATGCTCTCTCTCAGCCCTCACACTCATCAGAGCTGACTGTCTCATCAAAGAGTGCTGGCACCAGCGCCCCTGCCAGCGCCTTGCTCTTGCTCCAGCTAGCTTGTTAATTTGGCACCCATGTGCGCGGTTAGCTTCAGAACTTGGTTAGCTATAGCCTATAGTCCTTGCCACATGGCCTGGTCAATCGCGGTAGTCAAGCTTTGACTGACGTACCGATTCTTTAGCATGACTTGGAAAATCGAGTCTGTGACGTTGGGTCAATACACAGCTACCTATGTAGCCGTTCAAGTTCTATCAAGAATCCGGGTCGCTCATCTGGTTAGTTCTAAGCAAGCAAACGTGTTTAACCTTGCCCCTAAGTAGGTACGTTCAACCTAAGTTAAAGATTAACCAGGTGTGACCAGGTATGAGACGGACAAGAAATACGAGAGCCAGGATCGAAGAGCTGGGCAAATGCGCCTGTGGCAATGCATGGGAGCGAGCTGGGACGCATTGGGGGCCATGGAGGCACAACGTTGAAATTCACAACCGGCATGCAGCAGTCCTGTTGACGGGCTAAAACGCTGGCGTTTCAACCTGCCCTGGTAGCTCACTCTTTGTGATGCCAATTTGCCAAGAGGGCATGCGCAAGCATCAGAAACCGCAAGTTGAATGATCTGCTACTTGGGTTGTACGACTTTCACATCTCTGCCAAATCAGCCGTCCTTTCCTGTTGAGCGGCTGCGCTTTTGAGAAGGCAATGGAGTACAGTCCTTTCCTTGACCGACTCCAACAGCAGAATGGGAGTCAACCTCCCTTTCAGCTAGACCTAACCCTCAGCGAACCTGCAGACCTGCATTCTCCAACAGGGGAGCCATTGCGAGACGGGCCATTATCTGCCCAATCAGCCATTGGGCCATCCTTTGCTGAAGCCTTCACTTCGCCAAATGTGGAGATGGCAAGCCCGCTCTCGGTGCGAGCTTTTTCAGGCAATCCTTTCGGGAACCACAATCAGCCACGCACTTCTGCCCTGGCTGCACAGCGTCCAGTCCCGCTGTCAGCTTTTACCTTCTCCTCTCAAGCTGCAGGTCCTGTAGAGCGTGAGGCAGACCCCATGGCAGCAATGTCCTTAGACCCTTTGGACCCCCCTAGAAGGCAGAGGGGTCACCGGCGTGCGCAATCAGACTTCTTTCAGTATCCACAAGGCTTCCTTGAACAGGAGGAAGCCAACAATCTGGAGTACCACCACCAGAGTCCAGCTGAGGCAAACGACCATGACCAGAGCAGGCAGATCGATCTGCTGGAGCACATTGATGGCCACGTTGATTTGGAGGAGCTTCAGAACCTCCTGAAAAGCAGATCAGCGGAGAACCTGTCATTGGATCCAAAGAAAGCGAAAAGGTTGGTCACTGGATAGCTATCAATGGCTTGGAGACAAACATTGACAGTATCTGTGCCGCACGCAGAATCTTAGAAGCGCTTTATCCCAGAGCTTTTGCACTCTGTTCTCCTAGAAAGTGCCTCTTTTCCAGGCTGCTTGCATTCATCCCTGCAAAACGAGTATTGAGGCCAACGGATGACTTAGGACCACAAGAAGAAAAGTCAGGGAGGAGTCCAATCGAGTAGCCCATGTGTACGCCCTTACAACCCCCCAACTTGCCAAGTTGCAGCCCATTGCTGTGTGATTGTCATAGACAATCTTTTCATGTTCTCTATATTCTACTCGCAGGATCATTGCCAACAGGCAGAGTGCTGCTCGCTCGAAAGAGAAGAAAGTCAGGTATATTGCAGACCTTGAGAACCGGTTACAGGAGTTGCAATCTCAAACCACCTCTCTGAACACGCTAATGAGCGTTTTACAGGTGAGACCCTTGTGCTGTGTACCGCTATTATTTGCTGCTCTTTTGGAACCTTCACAAGTCGTCCATGCCATAGTCTTCAATAAATTGTTAAAGGGCCAGAAAGTTACAGACGGTTTCTTTGTTTGTGGTTTTAACATTCAAGGATTAGTGTGTCATGCCTCCAGTACTGTTGTTCCATCCTCTTACTTAATTCCGGACTCTCCAGATGTAACCCACTTCATCATCGATGATACCGGTGTGTTAAGTTATGTCAAAGATACCTTGGACCGTGCTTTTGAAGCCAGCATCAATGACTACAACAAGCATTCATCCTGTGCTCTTCAGAAAGATACGGCATCCCTGGCATCTGAAAACAAAGAGCTCAAGCAGAGTCTACAGACTCGAGAAGCTCAGGCTCAACTTCGTGACGGTGAGCTTTCTCGTGCGCCTGATGTTTGTTAGCCTTGTACACCTCCTCGTTTGCCACGTTTGCCTACTTTTCCACGTTTTGCCCTTGACTGCTCTCCACTGTCTTGTGGCACATGGCAAATGCATGAACACATCTCTCTGCTCTTAGCAATGATGAGCCGTCGATGCCGGTCGTATTACGAGCTCCTTAAGGTTACCCACAACAGACGAAGCCCTTCTCAACAATCTATGAACGCTCAAAGCATAAGCATATTTGAGTGTGTACGATGCAAGCTGACGTTTGGAGGTACGTCACAGGTTAGGTTGACATACCAAGCACTTGGTTTGCAGGGCTGAATGAACGTCTGAGGCGGGAAGTCATGCTGTTGAAGCAACAGGCTCAGCAACTTCAGCAGAGTCCTCAACACCAAGTCGCTGGGGAAAACGCTTTTTCACAGGACGGCTTTGGAGACCAAGAGGCTGAGGCAAGGGTGGCTGACTTTCTAAATCCGAACGGAAACGTAGACAGCCCGACTCCCAACCCCAATCGGGGGCAAAACTTTCAAATGTAAAGGTGCAGACGAATACTTTGCAGAGCAGGACAGAAGTTATCGTGGGGTACAGTCACATGTATTGAAAGGAGCAATGTTAACCAAACCTGGTCCCCAGCAGACAACGTATAGTGAAAGTCTTATAGCAATCTCGACCGCCCCTGCAGATCCAGCTGTTTTAAGTGGCCTATAAAGCTTTCAGAAGCGCAAATAAACCTTCAGGAAGTTTAGCTTGTATATTACCGTAGCCTTCACTCGATCGTTCAAAAAAACGTAAGGTTTGCCACAAAATATACGGATGCTGTGTAAATGATGGTCGAGCTGAACACGGTGTCTTATCTTACGTACCTTGTGCGTTAGTTCTCATACGTCCCATTGTGTTTCATAAGTTCAGTCCAACGTAGGCTACATATGTTCTATAGGTTAAAATTGTACGCGAGAGCTGATCTTGCGACTTTTATCATCATGCAAGCGTCGTGCTTCCTAAATCAAATTGTTTTGGTGATCGAAATTAGAATAAACCTCTAGCTGCCAATCAAATGCGTAGCGCTGCGGTGCAGTGCATGCATGCCAATCCTTGCACATGGACTTCGAGTCGCTAGACGGTCGCGCATGCATGGCCGCCCCATCCAGGGTCTCGATTAAGCTACAACCTGATGTAGGTTCATCTTCATGGATGCACGTGCATAATTTGTCATTGTCTCAATGCGCCCACATAGATGGCATAGGAATGCGCCCACATAGATGTACGTTGTCCATGACATGCAGAGACGAGATGACCCCGGGTACACAACTTCGATTGGGGTCACTGCGCGGCGTAAGTATAATGAGAGTGCCTCTTCTTCACACAAAGGCTTTTGTTCTCGAATTCCAAAGACCAATTGACCAGCTTAGGGACAGTGATCGCCCAGAAAGGGCTCATTACTACACGCGTTACTTCAGAAAGCACCTGAATCTCCGTCAAGCGAACCATGACTTTGTAGATTGCCAGTTCAGCTGTTAGCTTGAGTTGCACCCTGGCTTTAGGGACTTCTCGGGCCGTCCTGATCTTTCCGTGGCAACGCACGAGCCTCTTCACTTTGTCTGAAAAATGTTTTGAATCATTCCCCTTGGTATCCGTGTTGAAGCATCGTCTAACGCTCTGATCTCTCCGTCAGTAAGTCTCCAACCTAAGGCTCCTAGATTCTCCTCAGCTTGCACGAGCGACTTCGCACCCGGAATTGGTATGGTCCCCTTACAAACGCACCAGTTGATCGCCACCTGCAAAATGCAAACGAGAGTGCTCAAAGTAACATCCTCCGTTGTACCATGGAGTTTTGTCGGCACCTTGTACGCACAAACGGTTCATGAAATCCGAACCCGGCCCATTTTGGTCCTTTTTGGTCAAAGCGGCCGTAGCAGGACGCTTTAGATTCCGTCCAGCTGAAGCGGAAGGAACACAAATCAACGCCTGTCGACTGTGAAAAGCACGTTTGCGCTTGGCAATTCCTTCAGAGAGATGCCTACCCAGATCAGCGAATGAAGTGAGAAAAGCCTAGAAATCGTGCATACCAGGAAACCTGCAAACGGTTCTTCGTGTGGGGACAAGGAGAAACGACCAACCCAAAGTTTCATCGTGTTTCATCGTGTTTCTAATTTCCGTCTTTCGGCTTCAGAAAGATGGCAGTCCCTTAAAACTCCGAACAGCAGGAATCCAGTCAAACACAGAGTCGTGTTATTCAAGATTCGAAAATGGGCTCTGATGCCTTTGATCACAGTGGCAACCTTCACATTGTCAACCGATTCTGGCACTACAGCTAGTAACTAGAATGAGTCCGTCAACAACTCAGCAGACCGTGGTAGAACCTAGAAGTCCCAGACTCGACGAAGTACCGAGCTGAGCTCGTGATATAGATACAATATCCGGTCCAAAGTGGCGGTAGGTGATGCTCGCAGCAAGCACCGGTTTCGGGATGACAAGCTCAGAGAAATCACAGCGAAAGGCTTGCATCAACGATGTGAACCCAGGAAGCGCACTCACCTGCGGCAGCGTCTTGCCTCGGCCCGCAGCAATCGCTCGCATAGTCTCGAGCAGCGGTGTAAGCCCCGGAAGGATCTGCCTAAAGAGCTGGCCGCGGGGACCCTTCGGCACGTTTTCTGCGGAGTACTTGCCGGTCAGCATGCCCAGGCCAAGGGGCGAGTAGGAGATCAGCCTGCAGGTAGATGGAAGCACTCAAGCCCACTGCCAATGACAAGATGGTTGCATGACGTCCAAGATGCTGCAACGAGATGGTCAAGATTGTACCGAAGCCCATGCAGAAAGTGCGCGATGAAAGCGACGATAATTCCGAGCGTGGGCTCTTTTAGAACATTGATTTGCCGGAAATCGTATATCAGCAGGGAACCTTCAGCCGACGTCAAAAACTAACGTAGCAGACGTGTTTCAACGGTGTGACCTTCCCGTCCGTGAGAGAACGACATGAAGAAAAGCGACCCTCAAAAGGACACGCCTTGTCCGAAAATTGTTTGTCCGGCTCATTTCCACCCGTGCTCACTTAGTATGGAGAAAGAACTTGTTCTCATGCGAACACAGATCTGTATTCTGAACACTCCAAATTCGGGCGGATCCGCACCTGATTCCGAGGTCGTCGCATACGGCCTTGATCTCTTGCTGCATCCCCCCTGAGCTGATGAGACTGTACTGGACCTGCATGCGGATAGAGTCAGTTGCCGAAGTTGACATGAAGACGGGCTTCTTCCACATACTCCTAGCATTGAAGCAAAAGAGACGATCTTCCAGTCACCCCTTCAAACCCTCCGAGTCGATTCTTGCATAGGCTTGCACCCACTTTCCAGAAATCGCGGTTTGCCATCGCCAACGAACTTCTAGAACGCACTGAAACCCGTTGCTCAACCGCTCACACCAGTAAGTCGTTTGTGACCGCAGTATGCAGCGCGCCCTCAAGCCAAGTATTACGTTAAGGGAACAATGAAAGCGAACGCATTTTGAAGACAAACAAAAGACAACATGCTCACCTGTGCTGATGCGAGAGGCACGCCCCGCACCTCTAGATATTTGTGGATCTTCAGCATCTGCTTCGGCCCGTAGTTGCTCACACCCACTGCCTTCACCAAACCCTGCACCACAGGAGGAAAAGCGTGGCGGATTGAGGACATACAGTACCTGAGGACCAGGCGTCTCCGATCTGTTAAGGGAGTCCATCCAGAATGCGTTGCGTTGATTTCGAGGGATTCCCTAGATCCACTTGTCCAGGTGAAAACCGAAGGCAGCACCTTACCGCCAGCGTTCTGCGTGACCAAACCAAACATAGCGGATGAGGACATTCGTTAAGTACACAGAGTTACAGCTGTGCACGTGGTTCGAGATACAAGGCTGTCCTTGACCCAGGCCACCTCGAGAATAATCAAGCACGTACCTCTTCATACATAGTCGCCAGGCCGTCCCACAACACGCGTTCTTGCAGCGGCTGATAGTTGGCCGTTGACCAGTGGAGCTGTCCCACTGAAACCTGCTCCATTTGCAGTCTCTTTGCCGACGCTCTGCAGGGAATGATAAAAGAATGGATCTGCAGGGCGGATTGGTCAGAAGAGACATCCGATAGAGGAAGCATCAGATGAGAGGGAAGGACTGGCAACAACGGCCGTATCTCAGAATCGCCAGCGGTCAATCTTCAACACATCAAATTGCGACTCAGGTGAAAAGGCTGCAGACGAAGTTATGTCTGCGATCACTCACTTACAGGCATCTACCATTTGCCCAGTAGTGATGCGCCAGGGATATGGTGCGAACTTTGAGGCCACATGTATGTTGGCCTTAGATTCTTCACTTCCTGCACACAGTAAATTGAAAATTAAATCAATGAAGGAACTTATTGCAACACAACACACTCTTCTGGGGCACAAAGACCATGGACAAGTGCTGTAGACAGGGAGACACCTGCAACCTTGACTGCAACTAACGCACAAGTCCGAGCACTTTAAAAATCTGTCCCATGCATATCTTACATGGATCTGGACATGGTTGTATGAACTTGCCTGGGTACTCCCTGATGAACTTTCCTAGCAAGAGCTCGCTCTTGCCATTCAGCCTGCCAGTTCCATAAGAATCTGCACATGACGAGCTTTCAGCAGGCTGTGATATCAGAAACCAATAAACCTCAGGCCCGCCCACTTCCATTGCTACAGACTTCAGCAGTAGGTCCAAGGAGAGTCGCTGACAGTCCAATCTCCTGAAATCCAATAGGGGCAGTCAGACTTAGATCATCAAAAAGACATGATGCTCCCAAGAATGCTCACCAGCTGTGTCGAACAGATTGATTCCCCGTGACACCACCAGGTTGAAAACATCTTGGAGCTCGCCGTCCATTTCCTCTTCGTATCCCCATAGGAGACGGTTCCCAAAGGCCCAAGTACCAATTCCCATAGGGGAAACTTTCAAAGGTCCCAGAGTCACCTTCAAATGTGAAATCATGTATTTCTTGCTGCCCCAAAAGAGTTGCAGAACCAACCACTTTTTAAAGGTTTTCATGAATGTTGAACATCTGAAGTGATTGACCTGTATCCTGAAACTCTAACAAACACCGTAAGCAAAGTACTATAGCAAGAGCGATGCACACTTCGACGATGCCTGCTCACAACGGGGACATCGAGTAGCCACTTTGCCCCATTGCTTAATGTGACGTTCTTCACATTCCACGAACGGGCCTATCAATAGTCCTAAAAAAGTTTCGTTGTATCTCCATTGGTCAGCTTCTTCCCAAGAATCCTTGAAAGCTGGCAGAAGATGTGGTCAAACCAGTGATGTAGTGGTGGTGAGCCCCACCCTGTCACTCGGCTTCTTTGCAGGAACGACCCTCTGCAAAAAGTCCAGCACGGCCACCGCACGGCCCCCATTCCATCTTTCTACATTTGCACTGTTTTGGTGCTCAGCGGAAGAAGCAGCTGTAAGGAGCTGCCGGTTGCCCAAAAAGGAATCCTGACGGCCTGATGCCAGATGCGAGCCAAACAGTTGATCGACCCTTCTGCATGCTCCACATTGTTGCCTCTGAGTGGACAGGTGAGTCCCCTTCCGAAAGTGTTTCAGCTGTGGCGCATCTGATTGTTGCAGCCCCTGGACTCGCAGAAGAGCAAGCGGTTGTGACCAGCAGGAAACTGCCGCCATTTGGTCTGCTTTTCAGAGCTCGATCAATGCTGCTGATGGCAGTGATGTATGCAGTGGTATGCAGTGGTATGCTGCTGATGGCAGTGATGCTGCTTGGTGCAAGGTGGCTGGCCCTGGCCCTGGCCCTGGGCCTGGGTATACCTTACTCGGCATTTCTTGGCCGGCGGCCAGGCTCACTAAGCTAGCGAGCGCGCGCGAAAACTCTCAAGAAAGATAATAGTAAGCCAAGATAATAGTAAGCTCCGACTGACACTAAAAACCCTAACTTTAAATGAAACACCCGATCTGAACCCGTACCCACCCTAACCATTATACTAACCCTACCCGTCACAGTACGGTTACCTTACTATTATCTGAGCTTACTATTATTTTTCTTGAGTTTCATGCGCGCGCGGTGCCTGGCGCCGGGCGGGGGCCGTGGTCGCCACGCGGCGCGTGGCAGCGCTCGCGGCTGCCTCAGAGGCGCGGCGCTGGAAAAAGACGTTTGAACTTTGATCTGGTACGTAAGGCGGAAGAATATGGTTGATCTGGGTTGATCGCAAGATTGGTCCTGACCTAACCTTTCTTGACCCCAACCTTGCTTGCTTAGGTCCATCCGTGCTTTTAAAGTACAGAAATGCCCTCCTTCTTTGTGAGCCAAGTTTCTTTTGCAGAACAATTGGGAATGGACGAAATCTTACTAGCAGAATTCACCACTTCAGCGCGCTTACACATGGTCGCTTAAGTAGGCTAAAGTACCACAGAGGACTACAAGCAGGTACGAAGATACTAGATGAAAGTTTGGAATGATCATATTGAGAAATTCGTAAGGCGATAGATAAGGTGAAAGGGCTGACGGCTGCTGGCTGGATGAACGCCGCTTCAGAGCCAATCGTCAAGCCCATGGTTGGTTCAGCTGTGAAGGGGCGTCCAAATACCTCTAAATCACAATTGACTGATCCTTACCTTTTGCTAGCCTGACTAGCTCTACATAATTGGCTCCAAATGCCTATCATACGGTGCTGCTGATCATGAAGAAGCTGCTGGTCAACAAGCCAAGCTCTGCGGAGCTTTTCAGTCTGAGTCAAACGTCTATGGACTCAACGAGGTAAGTCGTCTTTCGTACGCTGTCCACAGTCTCTGTTTTCGAATTGATGATCGATCTCTAGAGAAACGACGCATTCTTGAGAAAGGTCTTCAATGGGATGCTCGTGAACGAGTCTCGGACATTGAAGCCTTGCCTTTCTTTCGCTTGCAGATTTGGCGTTTCTGGTAGAGGCGGGTCTCAACAGCATGGCTTACCTGGCGGAGTACCAGCTCCTGCGGGCGCACGAGGTCTCTCCAAACAACCTGGCTTGCCTCGACCTCCTCTGACGATGCAAGGAAACCCGCAGATCCAACTGTCACAAAGCCAAAACACGTTCTCGCAGTTCTCACAGAACGATGAGCAGTACCAACTAATGATTGTGAAGTCTCAGGAAGAGAGCAGGACGCAAGATGAGGTAAGCGGCTGCTTTTGGAAAAAGTTGAGAATGGTGCCCCTTAAATAGAGCTTTTCCTCTTGGCGGATAAGTCATCACTTCGATCTTTGAAGCATCAGATACTCAAAGACCCGAGTTCTTTCGTGTAACCAAGCTGCACAAGCGAGTATTTTGAGAATGCAAATGTCCTCTATTTCATCCATAGTGGCGCAGCAACTCGCAAGTCCTACGAGACCCTTCCACGAGACGACCTCCTTCGCCTTACTCATCAGCATACGCCTCTCTTCCACCCGTCTTCAATCGACCATCGGTCGATACAAGACCTCTAACGGCACCGGGTATAGCAGCGAGCCTGGTTCAATCAGGTTTGCAGACAGCAAACGACTTTCGTGGTGAGTAAAGATCGCCGTGAGCTTGCAAAGCACTCTGAGTCCATTGCAGGAAACGCTGACAGCTTCACCAGTCCTAGGGATGTTTCCAGAAAGAGGCAAGATTGATAAAAGACGTCTTCAAACTTCGATGGCCATTCTTGCAGCCATCTGCAAAGAAACATAGAGAAATGCTCGTTCTGTTGGCTGCAGGAAACGCTGCGGATGTCGAACGGCGTCTGGACGCACTGGACACTTGTTTAGAGACCATAAAACACGACATCAAGCAGATAAAGCTGAACCTACAGGAAGTCAAAGAAAGGGAAGATTCCTCAAAAGGGAATGAAGGTGCGTAGTCCTTATGTGTGATTATGCTCAGCAAGAGGCCTGAACCCGCTCATTATCAAAACGGTGGAATTTATACAATCATCCTAAAAGGCTGATTTGCAATCTTCGTTTTTGCAGATGAAGTCGCAAAAGAGGCCGATGCAATTCGAGAGGTCTCTCTGAAGTCACTGGTAAGGCGTGAGGAGTCATCGTTTACAGATAGACACCGTCTTCTTTTATCGACCGTGTTGGCATCAAGACTCCTCAAACCCTCTGAGCTATATCATCTTTTCGAAATTTATTCACTCCGCACTGCACTTCAGAACTACTGTAGTAGTATTTGGAAGGTGACTCATGCAACGTCGTGATCGATAATTACATGCCATGATTGACACTTTTGTCAAACATAGTTCCTTCCTGCAGGTCGAGATGAGAGAAGAGCTCCAGAATGTCGTGGACAAGATGCCAGCACTTTTCGTGGAAACATTCGGGAAATTCAAAACGGAGATCTCGGAAACTGTGCGGTCTCAAACACAGGTAGGGACGGGCACAAGTTCCTGAGTAGAACCTGGTCCTACGACTGCAATGATGCTCACACGTTTGAATGTGATCAGAGGAAGAAGTATTCTTGAGAGGATGTAAGACTGTTCTGAAAAACCCGACGCAGGAGTTGACCTCAGCAAACAAGACAGTTTCTTCTTCCCCTCCGGAGAAGACCCTGAAGCTTGACGGAAAAGAACGTGAGCACGTGGTCACGAGTCCGCTGCAGCAGAAAATAACAAGCTTCTTACCAGTGGTCAAAAGGTCCAGCGGTGGGGCGCAAAAACGTTCCTCCCCTAGGTCAAGGTATGCCACCGTGCTCCCTCCAGCAATGAAAAATGAGCTCTCGGACGCAGCTCTGCATTGCTTCTTTCCCTTTCCTTCATTATGCAGACGGTCCGTGCTTCAGGATGTGTATTTGTATGCCATGCAAATCGAACTGAAGGATGCGATTGAAAACTTGCAGAAAATCAACTCCTCGAAGTAGGAGAAGGTCAGGAGTATCCACATCTGGTGAAAGTAAGTGATCCACCTTCGCCAGCGCTCCTCTCTATTCCTGATAAGAATGCGCTTCACCACCAGACTAGATGTCAGATCAAAGATGAAAGGCACTTACTGACGAGTTGCGACTCATTGACGTCACACCTTCAACTGCAGGTGCTGTACAAGGTCACTCTCCTACAAGTGCCGACAGAGAAGCTCGGCGGAGCTCAGTAAGAACCACCAAGACGATTCCACAAAGAAGCAGCCAACTGCCTGATTGTACTCAATTCTTGAGGGCATTTGTGACGCTGTTTGTCAAGGTGCAATTGTCGAAAGTGAAAAATTCCTTCTTCTAACCTGAAGCACCTTTGCATCCAGCGCAAATCACCCGCTGAAATCTCGACGGCCAAGAGGAAGAGCTCGTGCGACTCTTTCGATTTCGACCTGGAAGAAGACCCTCCAGCGGCCAGCAACGGTGGGACAAAAACGATCAAGAAACGGCTTCCGTTGCAATCTGATGTCTTGCTCAAATGCTTCTTGTATCGAAATCACTCTCGACTGTGTAAATTTCACAGTGTTTTGATCTCTCTGCCTACTGTAGTGTTTGAGACCAACGAAACGAAAATAGGGGCTGGACATCGAGTCTGTTCTTGAATCCCATGTCAAAATCTGAAGAGAAAAATGTTCTGATCGTGTAGGTGGAAGGGGTGAGCGTCGTTCCTCCGCTCCACTTCATGTCGATTCCCAAGTCGTCGAAGACGAGATTGACATCGAGACCCAGAAGAAGCTTCTTCGAGCAAGGCGAAAGCGCCAGAGAGCTTTGAAGAAGTAGAATCATCCAATAGCACAAGGGAGATCGAGCTGGGCTTACGTAAAAGCGATCTTAAAAAGTAAAGTAGAGGATTCATTAAAACCTCAATGTGATGCCACCAATTTGCCTTTCACCTGGCTGTGGAATTGGTTATGTTGGACAGGATAGACGCACAGCCGACCGAGGCTTTGTGCTCACTCGGTGCATGCAGCACAAATTGAATGAGCATATAAGATCAACTCGAATATAGGCGTTTGCAACCCGTCCTTTCGCAGGAACTGACGAGGCAACAGCGCAAGATGAGAGTCACTTCCGACGTAGAAATATTCGGCGAAAAGGCTTCTCTATTTGTGGACCTTAATCGTTTTGCCATCGACCTGCAACTTTTGACCTGCATAGACAGACCGGGCCCGCATGCTGTGACATGCAACTAATGAATTATGAAAGTTGCTTCTAGCTTGAGTCGATGGTTTCGACCTAAGCATGCGCGCGTAACGTCAATATGACATTGTGGCGGTCATGGATGCAGATCCAAGACGTACCGCAATAAACGCATACATATGCATGATGATAAAAAGACTAAAGTGAGGCACGGCCAGTGCCGCGCCTGGCGGCAGTGACAATACACTAACCCTGAAACCATGCATATTTCCTTTGTATACAATTCTCCTTGCCGATGAGTGCCACTACGTAGGCGCGTGAGATGACGCGGTGTCATTTTGCGTCCACATACACCGCGTCCAACTTGAAGTCGATCGAAAGCGTTCGGTTTGTTGAATTAGTCGTGTACAGATATCCAGTCCCGGCACTGATTGAAGTACATATCAGTGGCCCAACATATAGTTACCAGCCACCCAAAGATTCGGTTCTTACATACACTTAACCATTGGAAGATATACACACAATGCGTGCATGAAATCTTCAAAGCCGCGAGATATGGTCGAACTTAGATAGCGTCAAACTTTACTTCCATAAGGATTGCAGAAAGAAGAACGCTCTATCAGGGACTGTATGCCGGGCGGGCGGCTGTTCACAATTATACAGGCTTCTGGCACAGGGTTTACTTTGTAATCTTCTATTCAGTAGCGCTGGTACAACAGCAGGAGCAAGAGCTACATCCTCTACCTGTTCAACTCGTCCAGCGAGCTCAATCAACGTAATGACATACCTTTACAGACAAATGAGATTCTTTTTTAAGGAGAAGTTATCCCAAGACTTTGCGGTAATCAGTACTGTCGTGGAGGCGGATATGCAGGGTACACTGGACCCCTCTGACTAGGCTGTTCAAATGGAGGGTTAGAGACTGGGGGAGGTGGGTATGACGGGTAATCTTGCACCCGCCTTGTTTCTGGCCCGTGGCCTGAAGGCCCGTACTGAACGCCCTGCCAGTACGGAGCCTGCATCCCTTCCCGCTGGAGGGATTGTATGGTCCTGCACCAATTGGTGAATATGTTAGTGGGCGGAAATCTAGTTCCGCGTTGAGCCGTTCCAAATACAGTCCCGACATTTCGCATATTGCTTCGAGCAAGTAGAGAAAACCTGAGCATTATCGAGGCTCTAAATTGATGGAGGCTTCAAAAAGAGCGGTAGCAAAGAAAGTCAGAGGAAGCTGGTCGATGCAAGAGGTGCGAGAAGCCTGGTCGACTCGAGGGAGAGAACAAAGCACGAAGCAACGAACTCGGAAAATGGATGCATGCAACGGGCCAGTTGGGTGGTTCAGGGGTGCTTACTCGGCTGAAATGTTTTGCCGGTAGATCAGCTGGCCGGTCTGCTGTCGTTTTTTCCGAGCTGCAAGCACGGACAAGTCAACCCGTCAGGAATTCATCAAGCAACAACGCATGTCAGAACAGGCAACCAAGAATCAGCATTCCGGAGCTATGCACGAAAACCAGCCTGTGTGCAAAGTCAGCCAGACGCTTCTGGGTAACGCAGCGGGACTAGAAGATACGCATCTTGATTTCATTTCAAACTGCTCTCTTGTCTCACTTTGACCGCTTTCAACGCAACCCTCCCAGCATCGGACGCACCATGGTGTTCACTCTCCCGTCACAAACCACATAAGCCCACGCCTTGGACCATAAGCTATGGCGAGCGTCTCACCTCCTATACTGGAGCACAGGCAGCAGAAGAGGCAGAGCGCGACGGCCCCCCCGCCAATCGCCGCCCACCAGAACCACCGAAGGTTGAACAGCTTCCCGTCCGTAAATATCCTGGAATTGCCGTTGGACGGATTCAGATTCGCCTGTGTCGTGGCCGCCGTAGCGCGCACGTTGGAGGCGTTGACCGCGCCAGCTGGCAACGTCTGGAAGTAGGGGTCGGCCGCGAAGATTGCCCCTGGGTTGGAACTGCGAAGAGGAGATGTAGTGGTGAGGAAACGCAAGGTTATCCGTCGTGGGTGAGGTGTCAAAGGTGGGGTCAGTAACTGAACTTCAAAGGTCAGCCCGTGTCTCTGACTGACAGTGCTTTTACTCGAGCTTAGAAATCAGTTTTGTCGAACGTAGGCTCCCTCAGCATGTTCAAATCAGGTTAGCCATCCAAGAGACGTTAAAACTGCAATCGGCAGACGAGTCGATGATCTCTCAGCCTGGCATCCGCTCTCTCAGAGAGGAGCCATCAGAAGGGCAGGTCCTTCAACGAACACTCCAAGTTTGGCTTTCTGGAACAAATGCTCAAACATTCATGGCTAATTCGTACGGGAAGGGTACCTGATGGAGTTGACCAGCCGATCTGCCTCAGCGTACGTCCGAGCACTCAGCAGAGCGGTCGTCGAGTCGACAATAATGCTGCCTTGCCGGAAGCCGTCAATGACCACCTGTTAAGATACAAACCAAACGCCTCGATGCTGCCAGTAAGGCGATTGGAAATAAAGAACGGCGGGAATAGCATGTGATGTCGAATTGTTCACACACGACAGACTGAAGTGCCTTCAGATTGCCAGTGCATGCTTCAGACTATCTCCGGTTGAGAACGGACGAATTTGGCGGGGGCAACGTCCAGCTTTTGGAGGCGTGGGTCTCAAAATAACATCAGGCGTTAACGCAAGAAAACGCAACAGGAGAGCACACGTACATAGTTGCATACCGCAGAGCTTCTCATCCCTGACTCGAGACGGTTTCCCGCACCAAAGCACTTACCAACTCGTAAACGGCCACAAAAAGCGACTTTGAAAAGGACCACCAAGAATCTGAGTTGGTTAGCCGGTTGCGTGCCTACCTGAACCTGTCCCGAGTAGCCCGCGGCCCGAACAGCGGCGGCCATGTCCGCCGTAAAGTTTGACTGCAGAGGGAACGGCGAGACGTGTAAGCAACCATGGTCAAGACAGCTGTTCCATCTTTGAAGAGAGGAGCGCTCTGGTCATTGGAACCGCAAAACCTAACGTGAACGAGCACTCAAAAGTGGAATTGGACGTGCCGCTGGTGACAGTAGCGCGTGTCCGCCCACCGTTCACAGCCTGGTAGGCATTGACAAATGACTCCCATCAACCCAGGAATCCGATACAAAACAAAGCCAAACCGCCCTGGCTCGCACAACCTCAGACACTCTTCGTCCAATTCTCCATGCGGCAACATCAGAGCCTCACCTCGAAATAGAGCCGGTTCTGCGTGTTTGTCATTTGACTAATCTGGCCTCCCCCGAAGCTGATGGTGGAGATAACGAGTACCCCCTGCGTCGGTTGGGGCCGAGTGTCGGTGGGGCTGAGCTGACCGCTCGGGGGGGTCGATACGGAGGCGGAAATGGGCCCCGGAGAGGCGACCCCGACTTTTGACGGGTCATACGCGGTCGGAGTTGGAACTGCATCAGTTGGAGAGGCGGCTTTCGGATGCAAGTCATCGGTGGAGAACGTTAAAATGCACTAGATAGCAAAGAGGGGAGAGCTCTAACCGCCAGTCGGAATCGCAAGCGAGAAGGAGGTCTGGAAATTTGGAGCCTGGCAAGTGAGCCAGCTATGCTTACCTAGGAATATAATAACGATTCGAAGGGCCTTTTAGGCGGTTGCTTTTGAAAGTCAAACGCGGATTCTCAAGTTCGAACAATCCGCATGATGGTGGAACCTTGGGCCAGCTTGAGGACTCACGGCTTGGTTCTTTTGTGGTTATCCTACACGTTACCAGGCCCCTTCGAGCAGGTCAAACCTTTTGCTTTTTCTTGTCTGAAGCGTGCATTTAAACCCCACGTCGGGCGGAGAAAGACTACTGTCACGTTACTTGCAACGAGCCGCTTCTATTGGTGGGCAAACTTGAGCGTCAAGATATCAATATTCGAAAAAGCAGAAAGCAAGCTTCAAGGGGGAACGCACCGGCAGCTCCCAGGGGCGCTGCAGCGGTGCCGTTGCCTGTGGGCGCAGTAATAATGGTGGAAGGGGTTCCCGCGGCCCCAGTCGTGGCGGCGCCGCACGTTTTGGTGGCCAGGTTGCAGGTGGACCCGGTGTCCGAGCACTGGGAGTCTTGGGAGCAGGTGCGCTGCAGAAAAAAAGAACACGTTTATGAAGGTGGAAACGAGAAAAGTGTGCTCAACCGTGCATGTTGAAGGGGGTTCCTGCAAAGAGAACCTTAAAAGTCTCTCCGTTTACGAGCACCACGCTGGAGCCCTGAGCAAGTCGCAAAACTGGCATTCTCCAGACGTCGCTCTGAAGAAGCCCTGAACTAGTGCCTTCAACAGGTTCCTGTGGAACCAGTAGAACGCCCGTTGATATGAGCTGAGAAATAAGAGTCCAAAGTGATGAATACCAGACCCGTGAAAAGGCAATCTGAACGACAGACTGGGAAAAACCACAGCTGTGCGATTAGGAAACCATAGATGAAAGTACGTCCGCACCTGGCTGCAGTCCGCGCCCGCATGGCCCGGGTCGCACATGCACACGCCCAAGTAGCACTTGCCGAAGCCGCTACAGCTGTTTGGACACGTGGCAAAGCGACAGAAGTCGGCGGCAACGGGGCAGGGGCCGAGGCGGCCCTGGGAGAAGCCGGCGCTCGTCAAGTCGACCATTTGGTTGTCCACGCACTGCACCCAGTTTCCAGTGCCGACCTGGACCTGCGATTGAGGAGTCGGGGCCAGTTTAGGAACGAGGTTTGAGCTGGATAAGCGGCAAAAAGGAGAAACGATTTGAATAAGGAAAGGGGACAAATCAAGACACGACTGCGTTACAAAGTTAACCGAGTTTGCGACGGAACAAGAGGCAGGAGGCAAAGCGAAATCTGATGTTGGCAACAACAAAAATCAATGGTTTGAAACCACAACGAGAAGAGAGATGGCGAGGGTGAGATCTTTGACCAATCATAGCATGGACAACACATCTCGGACGCATGTCGAGCTCAAATTCCAAAAACAACAAACTATAAGCTCAGCGGACCATCGAAGTAAGAAGATTTTGTCCCTAGTGGGGTCAATACCGCCTGACATCCCGTCCCAGCAGACGGCACCATACAACATAAACCCCTGACGACGCTTCAGCAACTGCTTCGTAAACACACGATAGTCAGGGCACACGTTGTCAAATCTCACACAAACGCCGCAGATTTCCTACCTGCAAGCTGAACTGCCCCCCGGCAGTGAGCGAGCACCGGTTGCTGAAGCAGCCGGCGCCTGAGGCGCTCAGGATCTGCTGGCCCTTGACCCAGAACTGGTCGCCCTGGAGGAAGCAGCGCGAGTCGAGGCCGTATGCGCGGCCCCAGCTGGTGTCGAGCGCGTTCGCGTTTGCTGGGTCCGTGCATAGCTTATTGGAGTAGCTGGTGGATCGGAGCACCGAGAATTAGCAAGAGTGGGGGAATTTGAGAACGCAAGACTAAATATACAAACAGATATAGAGGAGTAAAACGGGGTTGAATGTAGTGGCGGTCGAAGTTAGAGACCGTATGCGCGGCCCCAGCTGGTGTCGAGCGCGTTCCGCGTTTGCTGGATCCGTGCATAGCTTATTGGAGTAGCTGGCAAAATTGGAGCACCGCAGTAGCAAAAGTTGGGGATAGGGGTACGGGAGACTACAAAATATTAAAGAGGAAAAAGAGGTCGAATGGTAGGCGACCAGAATGAAGAGACTGATCGCACGGCCCCAAAAGGTTTCAAAAATACTATTTGCCGGGACCGTGCATAGCATATTGGAGGAGGAAAAGTTGAAGATTAGCAAGGGGGAAGGTTCCGGGACTGAGGGAGGCAGAAGGACTTTCACAAGATAGAGACGGAAGGGGATGAATCTAGTGGCAGATAGGTCGAGAAAGGTGAAAGTCCGGCTCGATCAGGGAAAATCAAAGAAGGACAAATAAGAATAGGGGGGGTGAAAGTTGGTCTAAGAGCGATGTATGAAAACAGAGGATGCTTTCCGAGGTTGTCTTTACATTCCGTTGAGCATTACAAGAGACAGAACGTTTCTTTGAGAAGGGTCGAAGCTGAATCACGTGACAGATCGTTCGAGGGCAACAGATGCGATACGTACATCCATGCAGTCTTTTGCTCAGGAAAGATTTGTGCTTCTGACGAAAGCCTCCAGCTTCGACCATCAAAGGCACGCAGCAAAACCATATTAAGACACCCAAACTTACCCTGTGATTGCGTTACAACCATCAGTATTGCAAGTGGCATCGATGCAGGTGCTGCAGAAGCCTACCGCAAGGGAATCATATGTACAGCTTTGGGCCTGGAGAAAGCGGAACGTAGTGTAAGGCGGTGTTTTGAGTTTTGACAATTGATAGTTCTCTTCCTTTTGATTCGTTTACTTCGTGCTTCGTCGACTTTTCCCCGGGAACACCTTGCAGAAGGTAAAATTTCCTGATTGGTTTCCCGGCAATGCATATAATCTGAAGATCACCGCACCAGTGCATGAAAAGGCTTGCAATTGTGGACAATTCAGGCACGAAACTCGTCAGCGAAGAGACGCTGTAGAAACAAAGAAAGGCCCAGCCAGCTGAAATCTAAGAATCTTCACAAAAGAAACGTTGCCATGCAATCACTATATGGCAAAGGACGAATCTGAAGAGGACGGCTCACCACGGGGGTCGTGATTGTGTTTCCGGAAGGGCCCGGCCCGGTTTGTGTGCGCTGCGTGCCGTTGCAGTAGTACGTGTTGAAGACAGCCGGCATGGCTGCACGGGTAAGCAAAAGCCTGTTGTTGCATGTTTCGAAACAGCTAAGTTTTCGAGGACCACGGGTGAGAGCAAGGTAAAGCATTCCTTGGCGGTCCATCAAAAAGCAGAAGGCTTCCTAGCAAAGCAGTAACGCTGACTATTGAGTTTGATGCCCTCCGCCACTCCCGAAGCAATGCTAGCACGGAACCAAACAATGACCTGCACTATATGCATGCACAGCAACGTGACAAAACGGAACTCTTCCGGCTGCTTTCAACCGCCGGGAAGCAAGAAGACATCCTAAAGTCCTCCATGCGCAGGCGAAGTTCCAGTGGGGAAGGCTCCCAGCAACACCTTCTTTGTAAAGGACCAGAACGCCGTGCTCTAGCATTAAATCCCGGGGGACTAACGTTCACTGCTAACGGAACCGCTGCACCTCGAAATCCACGATGCAAGCTCAGCCGTCGGGCGCAATTTTTTTGTGAAGGACCAGAAGGGCATGACGCTAGCTGCCGACAGAAGCGCTGCGTTCTGAAAAGCACGACGCAAGCTCACCCGTCGGGGCGCAAGAGAGGAGCGGGAAGTTGCAGCCAAGGCCGAACCCCGACTGCAGGAACTCGGCCATCTGGAAGTTGACGTTGTACCACCCCGAGTCTTGCAGCAGCGCCAGGGTCAGGTTCGAGAACACGGCCTCCTGACCCAGCACCCCCAACTGCAAGAGGAGACGGGTTTTAATCAAGATTTCGCAAAGGACTTTCCGACGTGATCCTAGTAATCCGATTTAAATGCACCTTTACCTCGGAAGTTAAGTCGCATCTTGAACGTGATTAACAAGCCCTAGTCTGCTTGGCAGTTCTCGAGAAAGACCGAAGACCTCGAGCAAGATGGACATGCGTTTCGATCCTTTTCTTAAGCGTGGCTGTTGGACGGTTGCTCGAAAGGGCAACCGACGAAGGCCGCCTCAAACGAAGTACCTTCGGAGATTTTTTGGAAGACGGAATGGAGATGATTCACGTCGGTGATGTCGAGCAGGTACTTGAGCCGTTATTCATGCAGGAGCTAGCATCATCTTGGAACTAACCGAGAGAGAAAAGTGGTTTTACAGCATCAAGTGATTCTTGGAGAGCAATCCAGTAGGTGCTCAATGCGGAGCTCAATGGAGTGCTCCGAATGGCAGACTTTTGTCGGGATACAGCCCTGTAAAGATGTCAGCTATTTGCCGCTTATTCGCCGACATTTGATCTTCTTTCAATCACTTGAATACAGCAGAGCCCAGAAAATCCTCTTACCTTTTTTACCCCCTCCTTTCTGAAACCCGAAACTTAACCCGCGAAATGTTCTGGTCCCGAATCCTTCGATCGGGCGTCCTCTTCACCCCGGAACCCTACACGATAACCCTGCACCTGATTTTCAACATCCTCAATTCAGAAAAGACTGACAACCGCAACTCTAGAAAAGCAAGAATGCTGCCTCACCATAGCCTCCCCTTGGAAAATGCGCGCCTCCCAGTGGCTGAGCGCAGTGCCATTCCCCCCGTCGTTCTCCAACTCGGCGCCGTTCAGGGTGGAACACCCGAAGTGGGTGCGAGCCATTGCAAGCGTCGTGGGTGCCACGACCTTGGTGACTGTGTGCCCCCTCTCGGTGAAGGAAGCCGTGACCGCCGACAGAGGGTTGCCTGCCATAGCGTATTGCAACAGTTTGGAATAAAGAACTAGGATTGAATCCATGAGCTTTTCTTTCGCTCTTCTATCTTCTCCGCCATTGCAAAGTTTGGACGTCTCTCGGAGATGTGTCCAAAGAACCGTGCTTGCAGACGGTTGTCCAAGCAGTTTGATGGTTCGGTCCAAAGTGGATGCGAAAGACTGAACAAGTACCAAACAACCTGCCGGGTAAAGGATTGGTGCGAAAGGTTCCAAGCCATTCTGGCAGGAGAAGGGTCCGGCTAAACGAGCCGATTGTATTGTGGCTAAATGTGGGGACGTGCTGCAAGCATCTCTCAAGAAGACGTGTTGCTCTTTCCTTCAACCACTATGTGCTACTCCGCTACACAATCGCATAGGATGCCGAAGCTTTTAACATGGGACATGCATCTGTCACATTCGTAGTGCTCGGTCGCGATCAAACGGCCTTCTGAAAAATCAGACAAAATGGGACGGAGGGACGGGTAAGTACCTGTGGCGTCTCTGTAAAAGGGGAAGAGGGAGTCGCTGAAGCCCAGGGCGTGAAGCATCTCGTGGACGGCAATCAGCGTCTGCCAGCGCACGAAGAATGGTGTCAGCCACGCCATACGAAGCTTGGAGGCGCATGTTTTAACACAATATGCTGATTGTTGCCGACTCGAAGCAACACAAAATGACATCGTCTTCTACTTTGAAGGCCTTGTGTTAACGCAAATGCACTGGGCTCACTTTACATCGCAAATACCCATTAAACCCAAGGAGTGAAAAGCTCGAACAAGAACACTTCGAGTCGAAAACTTTCTCAAACATGTTGAAGCAACTGCGTTGGCATGAGCCTTGACCTGATTTTGATCGAGCAATAACTCTCAGATACACCAAAATCTTGTCCAGCTTTGAACGGTAAAGCGAAACCCGTATTCAAACCGAAGCCCCACCTGACGATCCCGCAGCGCCGCGTTCACTGCCGAGGGGCAAAAGTTGACGTTCCCGGCGAGCGGCCGGTCGGTCTCGGGGTCCTGGTAGCAGTAGGAGGAGTGCGCCAGAGTTGATGCCTGGCACGCTTCGGTGGTCTGGGCCGTAAACATAAGTAGAAAGTCGGTGTTGTTGGCACCGGCACCGGCAGGGGTGACGGTGCACTGCCCGATAGCGTTGCCGGTGCACGTGGAGTATTGGGCGAAGAAGGTGGCGGGAATCGTGGCGATCTGCGAGTGGAGGCGAAGTCAGAGTCAGAAGAGGGAGGGCAGCGGAAATGTTGGTGTATGGAGAAAGAAGGTTGAAGAGGAAGGGAGGAAAGAAGCAGAAGGAAGGGCAATCTCAAGGCAGGAAAAAGAGTCCTAGGAAACGGGAACCGGAAGATGATGGAAAAACTGGCGGCGAAATGATAGTAAAGACGGGTGTGGAGGGGTTGCAACCTTAGTTCGATGAGTTGCTAAAAAGTTCGCCGAAGTTGGCAATCAAAAGCAGCGTGCCCGTTTCTGGCCGTCTGCAGAGATTCGAAGATATGGAGGCTGCTCTGCAGCACTGACAGAGGGAAAAACGAGCAAGAAAAGTTGCGCAGTTGAGAGGTGCAGTAGAGCCCATAAGTAAAGGGCTCGGAACTTTTGCAAATGCGTTAAATTGTCTGACGACGCGCGCCAGAAGGGGCGTGTCATTCGTCCCAGGCTGCTGTCCAACAACGGCTTGCTCTGACCCACCGCTTTTAAGACAGTTTGCCGAACTCCCATAAAGAGCCGTCTCTTCGAACGCCATTTCCGTTGACAGACCTGTTGCGTTCGGCTCACCTGACAAGAACCACTGTCCCATTGCAGGCACTCCTGCGTCCGCGTGGATCCGCTGGTCCAGATTCGATACTGGAGACAGTTCCTTTGGAGAAGCAGAGGCCCCGAGGGGGGCGCCCTCACAGACAACACCTGGCTGAGGTAACTGCACGGGATGGACAAAGTGCTCTCAGGAGCTGGCAGATACGGTGGGAAACAATCGAAAGTTCGTCCGCAGATGAATCATGTATCCACGAAGAGGGTGTGGGTCTGGTTTAAACAAATATTGGAGTTCAGCCAGGGAGCTTTCACTGTGCTTGCTTGAGAGGCCTCGACTGGGGCACAGTGGGGGAAGTCTTAACCGACTCGCAAGTAGAACGCATGATCTTCGAACCGTGAACTGCCAAGCTGCACGATAAAACTCATTCCAGAGGATCAGACTTGCTTTGATGTACTCTGTTTCAGAATCACATCTTCGTAACCTGGTTTGCACTGGTTACTGGCCAAGGAATTTGTGTCTCGACCCTTTCCAAGTAACAAGCTTGCCACTCGACGAACATTCCTCCAATGTACAGGTTCAGGCTTCGAGAAAGGCAGCAAAGTAAAATTAGGAGGAAGCAGCAACTAGAAGTCAGTGATTGCTTACTTGACAGCCGCAGGCACCATTGTGTTCGTGATGAAGGCGGTCGTTGCAGCATTGAGCCCTGATAGTTGGAAGACCTGGCACAGGAATGCAAGAACCTCAAAGGAGGTCGTTTGAAAGTTCCAAAGATGAATCATTCCAAAACCTTCAGAAAAGGGAGTTCAAAGAAGTTCGAAACACTCCCAGACAGTATCTGCATTAAGAGCTCAAACGAGGAGACGACTCGTAGGGCACTGCACCATATGTGCAGCTGTGGTTTCAGAGAGTACTTTGATACCAATGAGATTTCGACTATGGCGTTAAGCGAGCTCAGCACCTAGTTCACGAGTATGACCCTTTACTCACGGGTTGTATCCGCATGGGGACAGGGGTAGAAGTTGCAGTGTCAGCGAGCCTCCGCCTTCCTTCTTCTGGTAATCCAAACCTGCAACAGGATTGTCTGTGAGGCCTCATTGGAGTAGAATCTTCCAAACACCCAGAGCACAGTCCCTGCCTAGCAAAGATAGCCCTTCAACTGTCTTTAGTTAATTACTTTTGGATTCATAGAGCAGGATTGGTTCCCCATGTCCCTGCTGTGGATTCACAATATTACTAATAGCATACTGCCACTAGGAATCTACGGTTGTTGGTTGACTTTCAGAAATTGGCGTTTCGTCCAACCGCCCTCAAATGTTGTGCCAGTGCTGCAGCCGTCTGTTCGAATGACTACTTGGAGTGCCTTTTGTCACAAAGATAGCACGCGTAAGCTTTCTATGGCAGTCAGTGTGAGGAATTGAAATCTCACTTCAAGTGTTTGGAAGAAACATGTCTAGATCCATGCAATCTTCCAAGAGTGCGCTAAATTGTCAAAAAAATCGGCGCTCTTGCAAAGTGGTTTTCAGATTGGCTAATATAAATTGTGATCCTGATTATCAAGGAGAGCAAGTCAGCAATGGGTGACCATAAGCAAGTAAGGCTCCAACTACTTGTGCAAGACTCACCCGGCCAGCAGCGAGGCCTGCCGCTGTTCCTGCAGCTTATGGAGTGTTGGCGAAACGTGGCTGTCATGGACGCACCGATGCTCCAAATCCATAGTGCCTTCAACCGAGCACACTCTCCAAACTGCACCAAAGATTGGGCGGACATTGAGCCCCTCACCCAGGGAGTCTTGGTGTTTCGCCCAAAAATGAACGGCTAAAACAACTCACACATATAAGAGGAGGTCTGTTTCGTCAGCTTTTGAATCCCTTGAACTCAGGAGATGCTGATGGATGCAGAATGGGCAATAACTTCAGGAGCACTGCCCTAGCAAAACTTGACCCATGCATATGCAGCACCTTCAGGATTTCAAGGCCCAAGCTGTCCTCTGACATTTAGTTGCTGGAACCTTCTTCAAGTGTGGCACTTGTGGCATTTTCTGACAGGGAGCAGAGATTGATACTTCCAAACTTGTCATCGAACAAGCACAGGCAGCTCCGAAGCATTGACATTAGGGTTAGGGTTCAACAGCATTGCACTAGCACTTCATCAACAGCCCTGTTAATTGTAGCGCTTCATGCAGTGCGAACTAAACTTTCGAGCACAAGACTAGAGCTCAGTATGGATTGGCACAATGATGTCTTATTGCTGAAAAGCCAATAAGCCGTGAGCAGAGAATGAAGAGTCAGCGGATCGGAAAGGCTCAAGGGACTGCCCGAACAAACAGATCTAGATCCCGCCGGTAGCTACCAACTGCAACATGTGTCAGCTTCGGGTTGTCAAAGGTTACAGCTGGACAAGGCAGACAAGTTGAAGAACTCATACAGAAGAGCAACAACTCACCGCAGCAAAGAAGTAACATCAAGCAGCAACCGCGCACGGCCAATGCCATCCTGGAAGGTTGCAAGAATATTCTGACAACTTGAAAGGCCAACACCCCCACTTTCTGAGGTCCCTCCTTAGTCCACACAGTAATTCGTGGGTTCAAGGACCACTAGATGGCCAACGATGCGACTTTTGAGGACATAGGGACCGATCGCATAAGGATTCAAAGGATGCTTCGTCTCTTTTCCGGAGCAGAGAACCGCCTGTGTAGAAGAGCTCGCCAAGCTCAAACGGGGCTGAAAGCCAGGTCTGTGCCCCATTCCAAAGGCCCATGCGGTTCGCCTGTACATTGCCACACCACCAGACACTGGAATAGCATGGCGGCCCCCGCACCTTTTCACCTGATCTAGTCCTGGGCCCGACTTCTGAATCTTACTGCATGACATTGAGACTCAGACTCATCGGAGTCAGAGTCATCATCATGCATGGAGTTGGAACAGCTTCATGTGGTGACTCTCAACAGCCTACATTCTAGGGGGGCCCGAGCAAGCAAACGAAGTTAGACCTACCTGGTTCAGTAACCCAATGAGCATAGGCTATTATCCCTCGTTGGCCTCAACGCAAACCAGGGTCAGTTGGTTCCAGGTCATGCCCCCCAGGCAATGCAGGCTAGCTAACACGTGCAAATCAGATTAGGTTTACCGGCCTCATAGGTGGATACACGTGCAATATTGACGGCTTAAAGAGAAGGGCGTGCCATCGACGGCCCATCAAAATCAAACAGCTCCCAAATGAAACTCCAAGGCTTTTCTCAGCCGTCCTTATTTTTACAAGTGATGGGCGGTCATATATAGGCGCCGACTTGAGCGCGCGCCGTGCTTGGCATGTGCCAGCATCGTAGAGACTCTGATACGACTTGACGGTCAAGATCATCTCGGCAGCTTGCTGATGGGCGATTGACGCAAGCATTACATCAGCAGATCGGTGAACCGTCGATGACAAGCTCTGGAATCGCCACGTGTATGCACACAAATGGCAACCGCTCAGCCTCCACTGCCAGACCGTCTGCAACCACTAGTGACCAGCTCACTACGGGTCATGCCGCGTGCGGGGTAAAAAGGGTGTATAATTCCTCGTAAGTCGAGGTCGTCGCCGCCTCCCAGGGGCCGCCGTGCGGTTTGGCACCCGCGCTCCGGCGACCATCGCCAGGTATAGGAGTCCCACGTCTCCAGCTGATGAGCGTGGTGTCCTCAGATTGTTCATCCTTTTTTTACTAGTGACCAGCTCACTGCAGCCTGACTGCGGTAAATTGCAATCTGTGCAAGGCGGCACAATTCTTCATGGGCGGCTTATCTGCTTCAGACTTCTAAGTTTTGCTGCTTCATTGCGGCCGTGGGATACAGAGTGCTAGGACCTATTGGTGGCCGTCTGAAAGATCTTCACGCGATGCGCTTAAGATAGAAGTTTAGAGCAAGCCCCTCCGCAAATGCACAGCAGACTGCCATTCTGGACGGGGTTGAAATTTGCAACCGAAAGAGGGAGAGCAACTGGAAATTGGAGAAGTTGTTCACATTGCGCCAGTCCATCTTTTTGACACTGACGTGATTGAATTTGCTGCCCTTGACATCGAGACACAGCATGGGCACCCCGGCGCAAGAGTCTGACAACTTTGTTGTGCAGCTGGGGGCTGCTGAAGGAGCTGAGGAAGTTAGTTTGTTGGAGCCTGTTCCCCCGGATCGCCAGCTGATTCTGTCTTTTCAACAGATCAATGGCCATGTGCCAGTGTTGTCTATTGGCAACCAGCGGGGCCTGGTGGAGAAACTGTTCAAGCGGAAGAAGCTGCAGGATGAGGAAAAGGCAGTGAAGAAGCCTCAGGCGAGACAGGTGAAGATGTTCTCTCTTCCAGTTGTTTGAACTCGTTATTGTCACCTGAAAGTAGCCCAGTCATGACAAGATGAAGTGTTCGGAAGATGTTTCGAGGTGTCCTAGACATGCGCAACTGTGTCTGCATTGCTTTCAGGCTGCTGATCTGTGCACAGTGGAGATCCTTGAACGCTTCTGACACTGTTCTAGTGTTCAAGAGCCCGCGAGTGCATGTGACATTCAGGGCCCTCAAAACTTTCCTCATGTTGATTCCTTATCAAAGAACATGCTGCATTCTCAATTTTGGTGCAGTATTGTTGTAGTGCAAACTTCCAAATCAATGCTGCTAAGGGCTAAAAGCGCAGGTCAAGGAAAGTGATCAGATCTCGTATCCACCGCCATTACGGTGCAGTCAATGTGTCTCATATTTTCGAGGCATCACCAATGCTCCTGAATGAAAAGGATGTGGGCTTACTATCCTCAGATAGGTATGTGGGGCAGCTTTTAGAAGGTTCCCAACTAAGAGAATGAAGGCAGCACGAAACAGCTTCGGCCCGTTGATTATTTTTAGCTGCATTGATTAGGCTGCGCTGCTGCTTTGGATGCCCCGCAACAAGGACTGATCATTCCTTAGCTGGGAGAAAATCCCTGGTCTCACAACTGCCTTCCTTTCCGCAGATCATGCACGACTTGACTGGGGAATGCAGGCCGGGAGAAGTTCTCGCCCTCATGGGTCCGTCTGGTAAGGACACACGTTCCTGGGACTTCCTATTCCTGTAGCTGTACATGAACCAGTGCTCCTAGTGGATCATCTGGAATGGTTTCAGCCTGGTTTGGCTACTGGCCTTTACGCGTCAAAAGTTCTCTTGACAGAACACGGTTCCCCTCAATAGCAGAGCGTGCTTGCACTTTTCAGTGATGCAGTGGGGGGTAGCTCTCTTTCTTTTTCCTTACTAAACATGCCCCTGGGCGTGCCCTGCAGGATCCTCAAAAACCTCGCTGCTGTCTGTGTTGGGGGGGCGCACTCCTAGGTGAGTTCTGTCACAGATCACAGAAGCGCTCTGCTCTGTGCCCTTCTCAACGCTGGAAGATCTTACCTACATCGGCCACTCACACTGTGTCTTCACTAGTGCAACCTTCTCTGTCCTGTTGCTGTTGCATCGCAGAGTGTATGGTTGGGACGGATTTTTGGATATAATCCAATTGCTATATTCAGAGATCCAATGCTTTATGTGGAGCAAAATTACGGTCGTGATTCTGTTGCCTTGATTTGCAGCTCGTTGACAATGACTGGAGAGGTACTGTACAACGGCGAAAAGCTGACCAAGAAGTCGAAGAGGAACATCGGCTATGTCCTTCAGGTGACTTGGGACTCCTTACAACTTCCATGGAAATCTAAGTTACAGATTACAGATTTGATCATGCCCTTGATTCAGGTAGCGTACTCTTTAGTGTTATTCTTTTTTTGACTGTGCCTGTCGGGAACACTTTTGTGATCTTAATCGGTGCACTTTTGGGCTCTAGAAGCATGGGCGCTGAACTGGAAAGAAGTGCGCTTGAATTGATGCTGCCCCCCTCAGACCGTACTTTCATTTGACAGCAATGATTGCTAGCTGTATGGGCTTATACTGCAATATTGAAAGCCAACTCTAAAGTTCGTCCACCATCTGGAAGGTGGAGCTAATGTTCTTTGAACCGTTTTCCTTTGCCAGGACGATGTTCTATACGAGAGCCTGACTGTCCACGAGACGCTGTACTACGCGGCCATGCTCCGCCTGCCTCAGGACATGAGCAAGGCTCAGAAACTAGACCGGGTTGACAAAACAATCACTGCGCTGGGGCTCAAAAAGTGCCAGAACACGATAATTGGTGAGGCGTTTCTAGCTTTGTTTTTTGAAATTGGAGTGCCTAAATTGGCCTTTTCAAAGCCTGCCCGGCTGTGTGAATTGCTGCGAGCGGATGTCATGAGGCACGGAGCAGGAGTTCATCGGTGTTCTCGTCGTTGACAGAAGGCAGTGAAGGGGGCAGTCAGAAACTGCCCCACTTCCACCTTCTCGGAAATGGGCTACTTTTGCTTGATTTCAACCTGATTGTATTTCAGACCGAGTGTCAGTACCTGATTCGACTCGTTCGATCTTGATGTAGTCCCAGAAAGTTTGGCGATCTGTTTGTTGACGCGCTCTCCAACCTGGTTCTGCAGGGGGCTTCTTCCACAAGGGCATCTCCGGTGGCGAGCGGAAGCGCGTCTCGGTCGGTCACGAGTTGCTGATGAACCCGAGTTGGTGAGGCCCGCCTGCCACCCTTGCATCCAATGTTTGCTTCAGTGCATAGTTTTCATAAGGAGGTTTTGGTCTGAAAAGGCTGTGGGCGATCCTCGGGATGGCACTTATCGAGGCCCCTCAAGTCGGTCATTTGTCGTTAATCTTTACGAGTTTGCGCGATGGAGAATTCATTCTTAAACCGGGCAGTCTCGTGACTCGCCTTGCACTGGTGCCTTTTGATAACCTGCTTCACAGTCTGTTTCTGGACGAGCCGACATCCGGCCTCGACAGCACGACTGCAATGCACCTGGTGGCGGCGCAAGCTGGCGCTCTCAGAACCCTCAACCATTTAGTACCCAGTTTCTTCACAATTCGCAACTACCTTTTTGATCAACCTGTTTAACCCTGGTTCGCAGTTTGTTGTTGGACGAGCCGACGTCCGGCCTGGACAGCACGACCGCGATGCACCTGGTGGTGACGCTGCGCCAGCTGGCACTCGGGGGCCGCGCCGTGGTGACGACCATCCACCAGCCGTCGTCGCGCCTCTACCAGCAGCTGGACAAGCTGCTGCTGCTCAGCGAGGGCCACTGCATGTACTACGGTGAGTTTGAGTCGGATCATGAGAGGAGGGAGTTCGTTGCAGAAGTGTTTCACAGTTAAATCTTTAACCTCCGCATCTAGACGAAGGCATAGACTATGTTCGGTGTTGTTGGCATCTGCACGTTCGGTGTTGTTGGCATCCGCAGATAGGTCGCGATTAACGTTCGTTTATGGGCAGTGAAGCGTAGGGATCTGCATATTCTTATCGTGTCTTATGCCAGCATGTTTTTGAAGGGCAGACTGGTTAGCCTGCTTTCAGGCACCTCGATCAGCCCTGTTTCCTTCGAAAGTGGGACTTAAGAACGGGCTGCGATCTACGAGCTCCTGAATGAATCCGATTCCGTCTCCTGGTTGTCGAATATTCAAAACTTGGAAGCTTGTTCTTACGAGTCTTCATTTCCGATCTCCAGGCGAGGGCCAGAAGGCCGCGGAGTGGTTCGAGAAGCTGGGCTACAAGATGCCGTACGGGATCAACACCGCCGACTTCATCCTCGACCTCGCGTCGGGTGACGTGGCCACGCACAAGCTGAAGGGCGAGGGGACACGTCAGCACCTCATCCAGTGCGCGGAAAAGTACCTGGGTGCGAACCCGGGGGGTTTCCGGAGGGACGGAAAGGAACTGACCGAGAAGACGATGGGGCGGGAACTTTGGGCGGCCGCACAGGTATGAATGGGCTCGTGTCGGTGGCAGGGGCGGAAATACTCATTGCTGTGTGGAACATTTGCATGTGTGCAATTCACTCTTTGGCGGGCATTTGATGACGGTTACGAATCCAGGTTGCAACTTGAGTTTGCTGCCCCTTCCCGTCCGTCAGGGGGTGCAAAAAGTTTGGGTGGTGTACGCTTGAGCCCTTGTATGAGCGGGTCGGTGTCAGGTTTTCACCAAGTTGCCGGTATGCTAGGCGAGATCAACGACGCGTTGGCTTCCACTCAAGATATTAGAAGCTTTGCTTTAGAAACGAGGAAGAGCAATCTAATTAAAAACTGGCGAACTGATTGTCCCAGCGGATACATGTCACGCATGCATTTCAAATCTTGTACACTTCACGCAGCACACTTGATTGTACGCTCACTGACAAATGCTCTACGTTTTTGCTTGCAGAGCCGCTTGCATCTGTACGATTCTCAGAAGGGCAGCTTCTCTGACTCCCCCCGCGCCTCCATGGACGTCGAACAAGGCTCCATGAACGCCGCGCCAAGCGGGAGCGGCAGGTAGGCCGCCTTTATCTTTTTTCCAGTGAGACTTTCCTTTGGCTTCCCCGTCGCTATCAAGTTGTCTGTTTGAAAAGAGAAAGTGTATGTCAAGGCCCCGCGTGTCAATCCCCTTAATTGGCTCCATCGCTCCGTCCAATTGATTGTTGCCACCGACAGGTCAAGGCCGCGTCCAGGCAATCGACAATCTTCTCGTTCTCAAGTCTTATTCACGGTGACGTTCTTCTGAAGTCACAAATGCCAATACCGGCTAAGCTCATTTGCATCCCTCCGGACATCTTGGCGTTTGGCTGGTCAGTGTTCCCACTTTGACGCGGCTTGTTGAAAAGCAGTCCTCATTGAGACTCATCCGGTTTGTGCGACTTTCTTTTGGCATCGACTTTACTGCAACCGCAAGTATCATGATATTTCTGGATCTCGCTAGCGGTGGAAGCATCTCTTCTGCTGATCACTCTGTTGTCGTGCTGACGCGTCGCTGACGTCATCGCAGGGCGGGCGGGTCGCTGAAGGCGGGCCCCCGGTGGGGCGCGCCCTACTGGCTGCAGTTTCGCATCCTGCTGCAGCGCTCGTTCAAGGTGCGCCGCTTCGAGAGCCTCAGCAAGTGGGACTTCGGGCAGTATATCACCGTTGGGCTGCTTGCAGGTGAGCTTGTGCTCCGATTCCTTGTTGTAAACCTACAGGTTTTGTCCGTGTTCAACTTTGTCACTTCGGGTCAATGTTCATGCTTTTCAAAAGCAGGCAGTTTGGAGTTGTCTTACAGCAAGTGGGACTTCGGGCAGTACATGACTGTCGGGCTGCTCGCGGGTGAGCTTTATGTCCGTTCCCGTTGGTTCAAACCAAGGTCGACTTCTTCAGGATAAAACTTTATTGCAGCCAGTGGGACGTCGAGCATCATCTCACAGCGGGGCTGCTCGCGGGTAAGCTGGTTCTCCATCGCTATGGTTGTTAAGTTCTTACGAGTTGACCTTCTGAGTCTCGGAATGAGGCTTTCCGAACTGTCTTCCGCCGGATAATGCTCAGGGTCGTACGAACACTTGTTCTGTATTGCACAGAGCAAGGTTGTTGCGCCTTTTCCCTTTTTCGCCACGTCTTTGATTCTTTTGAGTTGTCGATAAGGCACACGAATCCCGTCCCTTCAAAGCACCGTCGCTTGACAGCGTCTTTGAGACGCGCCTTACTCACTGATGATACTGGAGACGTTGGTCTGTTTTCTTTCTCCGCATCGTTAACCACGCAACCCACCCTCAATTGTCCGTCGTATCTGGACCACTTCTGACACCAGAATAGGAGGATCATAGCGAACTTCCTTCGCAGCATTAACCTCTATCTTTTCCATTCGGCCAGGCCTCTTCTGGCTGCAAAAGGGCCAGAACCCGACGGTCGCGGACGCCCAGAACCTTCGCGGGCTGCTCTTCTTCGAGATGATGTTCCTGTCCATACGGTCCATGATCGGCGCGCTGCTGACGTTCAGCAGCGTCTTTAAGATGGTGGTCAAGGAGCGCGCGAGCGGGATGTACCACCTGAGCGCGTTCTTCTTCGCGCGCATGGCGTCGGACCTGCCCGTCGACAGCACGCTGCCCACCATCTTCATTGCAATCATCTACTTCATGGCTGGGCTTAGGTGGGTTTCTGCTCTCTTTCGTGCTTCGTCTGCAGCCTTTTCTTCCGTGCTGCAACTTTTTCGGAAGTCTATTTCTGTAACCAGCATTTACTAGTTGTAGTCGTCATTCTGCAAACGAGCGTTTACATCGGTTCCACCAAACCCAAGGCTGCTGATTGTTAGTCAAGCTTCACGCTCATTTGATAATTGTATTTGCCGGTACGATGCACGGTCGTTTTTGCCAACTGGGCGTCCTTGGTTCTGCCTTTAGCACATAAAGCCGCTTCATCGATTCCAAGATTAGATCTTTGGATTGACAGTAATCCGGAAGTGTGTCTGCAGATACGACGCGTGGTCGTTCTTTGCCAACCGGGCGTCATTAATCTTGCCTTAAAGTCCGTGATTCATTTAACACATCCAAGTGCAACTCTTTGAATTAATAGCAAACCGGAACTGTGTCCGCAGGTACGACGCATGGCCGTTCTTCGCCAACTGTGCGTCCTTGGTCCTGCCTTTAGTCCATAAATCCGCTCGAATACATCCCAAGTTCAACTCTTGAAGTTTACCAACTCGAATTGCGTCCGCAGGTACGACGCGTGGTCGTTCTTCGCCAACTGGGCGTCCGTGATCCTGGTCATGCTGACCGCGCAGTCGCTGGGCCTGCTCGTCGGCGCGCTCGTGACCAACCCCAAGATCGGGCAGACCATCGTCTCCGTTGTGGCGCTCAGCATGGTGCTGGTGAGTCGGGCTGAACTTTTGCCCATATCTGTTGTTTTTGTAGTTTCTGGAACTCCTAAAATCTGAACTTTGAAAGTAAATTTTCTGGGCAACCCCGAGATTGGGCTAACCATTGTCTTCGGCGGGGCGCTCAGCATGGTGCCGATCACCCCGCCCGAAAAATCTGTAGTTTCGAATGTTCCGGAATCAGAATTGCAGAACCTGCTTTTAACTCCGCTTTCTTTCAGATTCTTCACGCTGATTAGACAGTGCGCAAGATTGCAGTTTTTCTGTTGTCTCCTATTGAGTCCCTGTTTCGCCGCCCTCCTTCTAACGATTTCTTTGCGCACGTTAGCCTTACACGTTGTCCGCACCCCACTCGTCGCATCATGCTCCTCCAACCCAATCTATCTTCAAGGTTTTATTGCTCAAATTTCAGAGGACACCACGGCGCAGGCGGTCGAGCAACACGGTCAATCGGCCTGGCTCAAATACATTTCACCTTTGTTATTTCTAAAATAATGTCTCCCTTTCTTCGCAGGTCGCCGGCTTCTTCGTGCAAGGCATCCACGCGTGGATCGCGTGGCTCAAGTACTTCTCGTTCATCTACTACGGCTACAACTTGCTGCAAAAGATCCAGTTCCATGACACGCCGCTCTACGACTGCGGAGCCGCTGGTGCGGTCTCCAGCCCGCAGAACCACCCCGACATCTGCACGCGCCTCGAGGATCCCTCAGCCGCGCTGAACCTGCAGGTGGGTAAACAAATTGCTCTGATAGCAGAGTTGCTCAGAAGTTACAGATTTATTATTGCAGAAACAGAAGTCAAGGACTGGAGGATTTCCTTCACAACAGTCTTCCCTTGAAGCATGGGATTCCACCATTGATCAGTCGGATGGGCGGATGCCGATGTTACCTTAGGAGACGAGAGCAACCAGATTAGATACATCACTTTTTGGAAGAAGACGTCCGTCCTGTTCTGACTGGTGAAACCGGCACTCGACGGCTTCCGCTTCCTGATCTGCAGCCTCTAATTTAAACCTGCGGAAATCTATTCGTCCTTGGGTACAGTTTTTGGAATGCCCAATGAGTTAGATGTGAAGCCAAAGGATTGGTTGTCTTGTGGTTAGCAGCCTCACCTGCTAATAAAGTTCTAGTACTGGAACCCTCAGTCCGAGAACGCTGTTCAAAGAAGATTTTCCTACAAGCGAGCCGACGTAGAAAGAGGTACTGTGTCTCAACCCTTCCAACTCCGTCTTTTGCAGAGAGATGCGAACGAGTGGCCTTGGGAGCCGTTGGTGCTCATCGGTTGGATGGTGCTGTATCGGTTGTTCGTTTACCTGGCCCTCCGGAAAAGGACGAAGAGCAAAGTGCGATAGTTGTGAAGATGGGGGCTTCCAAGGGTGTAGCCTTACAGCGAAAATAAGCTTCGGTCGTCACTCCTGCTACGCAAGCTCCTGGTATCGGAGCCTTAATCCTATCTTTTGCACTAGCATTCTAACACGAGTGTTGGTTGTGTACAGTATGTTAGCACGCTCGATTAAACCCACGTTTTCCCGCGGACTTAGCGTGTTTGATACACTTTTGTGCCCTTTGCGGTGAACCTGAAAGCATGGGACGCGGACCAGTTGTACGGAGGAAGGATTTGCTAAACTTTGTGTACAAAAATATTGTCGCTAGCTTAAAGCTTTTGAATCTGCTTGCGAATGATGACCTTCAGAATGACAGACCCACTTCTTATGTATCATGAGTAGCCGTAGCCTGTGGCCTCTGGACTTGCAGCTATGGCGTTTTGGATTGAAACCTAAAAAGCATGCATCATAATTACCGTCGTGCATGGTCGATCTACATTGATCAGCCAGCAGATTAAGACACTCGAACATGTGCCAACAATTGCATGAGCGTGCACCGCTTACGCATAGATTGACGCGGTATTGTGAGATCCATGCAAGATATCAAACTATCTTTAGTCGCAGATCTATCATTGAGTTTTGCTCAAGTTCAGGGTCACTCATGTCTTGCATGATGTTGACGTTGACTTAGCATAGACGGTCGCGCTCATTCAGTCGACTCTTGATCATATTGAGCGCGACTCTTGCCAAGGCTCGGGCCATCATGTGGCAACTGGACTTGCACCGCTGATGCCGGCCACTTATGCAACCGACTTAGCATGTGCATGATGCATCCGGGTGAACTTGATGTATATCAACCATGCAGATCACTGATATAGTTGTATATATTTAAGATGAGAAGTCAATTAGCATATATATCAAGTTGGAAATGTTGATTCCGAGTGCTTGTAGAAGATGTTTACGTCGGCCGCCAAATTTTCTGACATCGCGCTGAGAGTGGAGGACTTTGCCGCAATACATTTCTCCAAGATCCGGAAAGAGTTGATCGACGAGGAGGTGATCACCGACTGAGCTGTTCTGCATCACAAGTGAGTTGAATTCCTTAGGCCGACTCAAATTCAGGTTTCTCCGATTAGCTATAGTAAGAAACTAAGAGCGTGTCAGCAATGATCGACACCGATCAACCCATTGGTCAAGCAAGCAACGGACTCTGCACGTTGCATGACTCAGTTATAACTGGTGTTGCGGCATCATTACAATGGTAGCAGTTGAAGCATCTCACTAGGGGGTGGATCACATACCAGCGCTTAACAAAGAAATGGAGTTTGGCGCAGTCGCCCACGCTGCCATCCTTGATGAAAAGGAGGTCGGCAGAAGTGATTGGGACCGGGGCAAACTCTGGTGGCGCAGCCCCACCCGCCATCTCAATCAGGCGGTTCTGGCTTGGTGTGAACGCCCACTGCAGAGTCGAGGCGACCGGCATAAATAGAAAAGAATCGACCAAGGTCAGTGTATGTTGTATATACATCAGATCTAGCATATTCTAGCGCCTTAGTGTCGAACGCAATGTGCACTGGCTGTTAGAAACCCCAAACCTTTGTGAGTGCAGAATTTTGTTATATTCATGTTCATCTTCACGTGAGGCTCTACTGATTATGGATGTATTCAGACAGCAGATCTGAACCAAGCAGTCAAAAGAGTGATTGCCAACAGTGGGCCCAATCTAGTTGACACAAATTTCTTTGTTGTCCCTCCTGCAGACCATGCCAGTGCGTCACATTCTCCACATCCGCATGCTCGTTTACATTCGAAACCACAAACCTTCCATTAATAGACAAACTTCCAAGCAACTTGTCCACGTGCTCTAGTAGCTTCATCAGGCGCACTATCTGCACACTGTCCTCCACACACAACAGCGTAAAAGAACCCGCCATTGATTACTCACTGTCTCGGAATCTCTAAATTTCTTGAAGTAGCAGGCCTTCGTGACCTTTTGATCCTGAGTACCCGCAAAGGTTTCGACGCGGGCCCCATAGTGAGTGAACGCCCCGTCAAGGGCCTGCAATGCTTCAGCGGGTGTCAACTGCACGGTTTCTGCACGGGCTTGTATCTCAGCCATGTTAAAGACCACAAGGAGGCACGGGTGCGCTGCATCCGCCTTGGACCTCAGCTGCTTCAGTGCGTGGGCACGGCTGTATGCAATCCAAGACTCCACCTGCACAGGCAAAAGAGTAAACAAGGAGTTAACCAACCACTTCACCTGACCTTAAACCAGCCCTGAGAATGTAGATACAGGTTTTAACCACCATTTCAAAGGATGTCATGAACCACATGTGGAGCTGACCTGAACTGAAACCAGGTCTGGAGAGAAAACAAGGGTTCACTACTTCAATTGATGTCACGAGTTGACCTGCCCTTGAAGCAAGTTTAAGCAGCTCTCCGGGGCCTGAGAAGCTCCAAATCGCGGTTCCACAGCATCTGATGGCGCAGCCTAGAGCTCAGGGGCCAGGAAGCATGAGATGAGCAGCAGTGTACTCTTCTGATGTCAGAAACGTTATTTGAACGGGAATGAAGTATGCTCTGGAAGATCTCCAGCCTTTAAACCGTGTGCTTTGTGCTGGCAGCTGCCTGCAAAAGTAGAGCGCACAAGATGCAGAACGTAAAATCACCTCAAGATGCCGCTTCAGATATTTGGCTAATGCTCCGGTTGTCTTGAGCTGGGGCACAACATTCAACTCGTTTTGAATGTCTTTGAAGGGAGTCTTAGGCCTAACATTCACCTGGTCGTCCGCCATGAGGCCATGGTCAGCACCAAAGATTTGCCTCGTCAATGGTCATCCTTCAGCGAGCGACGGCATGGGTGATTAGTAGATTAGCTAGACGCAATGCATGACGAACTTTTATGTAGACGAGCTGCTAAACGGCATAGGCCGTAGCCTCAGCTGGTCCTCCTCAATTACAGTTCAAGCCTTAATCAAACTGAGCTATCCCTGAACAAGCGAGGAACAAGCTCTCTCGAGCGATTCCGCACTTGACAGTGACTTGAGCCGTCCGAGAGAGGGATCCCGCTCGCGTCACTCTGACGCCGGCAGCTCCATACAGTGACACTGCATTGCATGCATGCTCAGGTTCAACTCATGCAAAACAGGCTGAGCTGCATTTCACAGCGGCAGCGACACTGAAGGACGCCCTTGCCCTTGCTCTTGTAGGGCTCTTGTTGCAGAAGAGAATCAAGACAATTGCGTGTACGGTATTTCAGTATGCAGCCCTTGGAATCTGCGGGGCATTGACGATGAACAATTTTTGAGTACACTTAAAGTAATCTTCTGCCACTCAAGAAGTTGAGGGCGGCGTGCCAACTTGCAGATCGTTATTGAGGAGGCTGCTGTGGTTGGTTGTTGCCAGTCAAAGTGGACAGAGCTGAGCAGGAGTCCAGAGACTCCTTCGTGCCTTCCCACTGTCAGTCCCACAACATGGACTCTCTTTCTGAATCAGGCAACCAGGGACGAGTTTTTGTGTTGCCCCTCGTGTGCTCAAATGGCATTTTAGCAGACGACCTGACTGTCGAATTCAGCCCTGCATTTGACCGTTCACCACATCCAGACCCTGGACTTGAGAGCTCCATTGATCAGACCTGGGAGGCAAGACTGGCCCGGCAGCCGTCTCTATTCAATGGGTCCAAATTCCGGGTAAGCTTAAAAAGCAATGTCAGTCTTTGCGAAACCGCGCACAAGCCTTGGGTCCGTGCCACGAGCACTACTAGCATACAAACTTTGCTCGTTGTTGTTGAGGGGCATGGAAACGTCTACTGCACACTTCAGCAGCATCATATTAGGTGCAAATGTAAGGAACAGCAGCCAAGAGGAGGACATCTTAATGTTAGGGTGGGGGTGGAAGCAGCTCATATCCAACTATCTTGTGAAGCTTTTTGTCGCCAATATCTCCTTGGATGCTAAGAAGATCTCTGTCGCTTCAACTGTTCTGTTTTGCCACAGATGCTTGTGGTAGCTATGCAGAGAACACCAACAGTAAATGGTTGGTGGCTCACTTGCCACTACATCTATCAAAAGGCATCGCATATTGTAGCCATCACGCTCTCCACAAGTTGCCTTGTTGCCTAGGTCCTGCTGCTGTCCTGTCGTGCGATACCATCATACGGATGCGTCAGCATCGCTCGGCACCTTCTCACATCCTTACTCTTCCTTATCTGACTTGCAGTATGGTGGGTGCAAAATCCTAGAATCCCAGGATGGTCATCCGAGCAGAGTCTGCCTGCAGCTGGGCCTGACAGACTACAAGCACCATGTGGGGACGGCCCTCTGTCCTCGCTGGCAAGAGTTCGTGGTTCCGGAGGCCCAAGGTACCTATGGTTGCTTTAGATGATCTGAGGATGGACTTTTCTCGCTTGCTTTCCAGTTGGTTCGCAGATTCTCTATTCATGTGGTCTTTCTAGCTGCCTCCAACTTCTATCCAGGCAGCCTCTTGTTCTGGAAGGTACGACATTGTGGGATTGTATAATACGTAGTCTGAGAGGAATTGGTTGGAGAAGATGCACCAGCTTGACATTCTGACCTCATCTGAAGCTACCTGGAGCCGTGCCTGCCCACACTTCCTTGACTTCTACCGTGCTCTTACAGATGATGTGGCCTTGTGTCGCCACATCGCCAGCAACTTAGGCAACGGCGCAATAGTCGAAACATCGGACAACAGAGTAATTGTGTTGCAAAGAGGGACCGATGTTGGCGAGTGCCCAGGCCAGCCTGTCTTTCCTGGCGGCCATCCAGAGGTACGCGCTCTCTTCCATTCTTGCTTCTAACTATTCTTTGCTCCTCCGTTCAGTCTCCCAGAAGCAAGTAATAGTCCATGCCAGTTTGGCTTTATCGGTCCTTTAAGGTTCTGCTGATTAGTTTCTCGAGGTTGTGGAGGCCAACGCTGTGAGAAAGGCTATTGGTTGCGGACTGGAACTAGTTATATCTCCGTCCAGGCACAAAGCCTGGATCTCTGATGAGGTTCACATGTGCATTCTGCCAGAACCTTGCCAGCACATAGTCGTCTTGTGGTTGAGCAGCATCAATTTTCAGATTCAGATTGCCGTCTACCTGTAGGGGGGGTCCTTACGAAGCAGCAAGCATTGATGGTGCGCCTTCTCTTGGGTTTCCTGGTCGTTCTTTCAACCAGCGGGTTCTATCGTTAGTAGCTTTTTGTCCAGAATACGAGCGTTGAAAAGTCCCTATTCCTAATACATCTGTCCGAAAAGCAATTTAGCCAAGTCACAAATTATGCTAGCTTGCGCGTCCCAGCTTGCAGCACCTCGCCTCGTCTCCCATTGCCGCTACCCCCTCGCTTCTTCCGTGCAGTCTTGAGGCACAACCTAACTCAACCAGGGCTGGTTGATTACTCTTGTGACGCCATCGACAGTCTCCATCTGAGCAGCTTCTAATACTTTTGCAGCCGAAGGTGGTCGGGATTGCTGGGCATGACATTGAGCCAGGGACCTCTGCGTCGGAGCGGAATGCTGCCATCAGCAGAGAGATGTTCAATGCAATTCTCCTCGAGATTTTGGAAGAGACAGGCATCCCCTTAGACACGTTGGTACGTGTATACCTTTCTTGAGCATCAACTTTGTCTTCTTCCGAGCAGACTTTCTAAATTGAAGTTTTTCAAGTTGGAGTTTCATGGAGACGACTCCCTCCCATGGCCGGTGATCGCCTTAGCCTGTCTCCATAATTTGTATACTTCTTCCTTGACAAATTTTCAAACTAGCAACTGTGGTCACGTCAGCTGGCAGGAAGTCTAGCCTAGGGGTATAACCTGCACGTACCGGTGTTCCTCTCAAGAAACTCTTTTCAGGCTTTTGTACTGTACTCTGGTTTACGTTCTGCTCAAGAGATCTACATAAAAGGTATCCATCTGAGAATGAAAGGGACGAACAAGGCAAGGGCTTTACTACGCCTTTCAACGTCAAGTCTTCCTCTAGCCCCTTTTGCAACGCTGTTCCAAATGCGGCAACTTTCCCTCAAACTTCTCTCCCCTTCTACTTATCATGGTAATGCTCGGGCTTGTCTTCTCCCCTCAAATGATGCGATGCATCGCTGCTTTTCTGCAGTCCCCTCCCGTCTTCCTTGGCATCAGTCGACGGAAAACGAGCATGCGGCCCACGGCCTTCTTCTACGTTCAATGCGCTCTCTCCTCCTCCGAGATTCAACAGCACTATGCCACCGCAATGGACAAGAACGAGTCCACGAAGCTGACTGCTTGCACGCAGGTGAGCTTTCTGACTCTGTCTTCAAGCGAGCTCGCCGATAAACCAGAAACTGAAGAGAGTGCCTTCACTTCTGCACGGTCTGCAATCGAAGTAAACGCTGCTTGATTAGCTTCATTCACAAGCCGCAGACGTATGTAAGCCTGCGGGAATCGCTGGCAAGAGATCACTCTCGTCATCCTCAAGGGTACGGATCCTCTTGGCCAACATCTCAAGAGTGGGTCAGACCCTGCACTTATCAGTTGACATTTGCCAGGGGTGTCCTCTGAGTCGGCTTAAAATTCTTAAAGGGACGGTAGTAGTGAGCCAAAAAGAACAAACGAGGATCGACTTTAAGTCCTTCCGCTATGAGAATGCATATCGAGCTGGAGAAGGTGCTGGTTTCTGCTCTTGGCTGTTGCCTTTATCGTGCTCCTGGTGACGTATCATGCAGGAGGAAGTGGACATTGAAGCGCCGAAAATGCCAGGATGCCACGAGGGGGGCGCTGAGTTGTACAGGTTATTTCTTAGAGCGAAGGGCCTCGCGCATTGACTGATCGAAAGCAACAAGGCGAGACGGGTTCTTCAACAAGCCAAGTTGCTCGCACACTGTTACTTATCATTTATATCGTGTATAAAGATAGCACATTCGCATCTGATTGTCTACATGACAATTGCGCTTCCATGCGGGGGTCAATTGAAGTTTCTGGTCGATCGAGTTTTGAAAGATCGGGTGTGCATATATATGCATGGAAACATGACCTGATGTGTTGGCATACGCAGAGCGACCGCGTCGTCGGCAGCTATAAGACGGTGCTTGTCGATCGTCGAACAGTTGGCCCATGCACACCGCAGCCGCGGGCATGTGACCGTATATAGGTACATGTGTGCAATTCTGTGTGCCAGCTGCAGTATCCTTCGTTTGCGGCGCACGCATGCTGCGTATGACCCAACTTCTGACAAATTTGCGCGGCCGGCCTTTGTAGTAAGATAGGCATACACGACTCACGAGTAGGATACGCTCAGATTCATGTGGGCATGGGTCTCTAGCATCGTCAAACATAGACGGTCTTGCACTGACGATCCGCACACGATGTGGCCGCATGCTTACGGAATGACTACACACTAGGTTTATGGCCGTCTGGTACAATCATTTTAAGGTCATTATGACTCCATATGGCATGGACATGAGCTGTCGGACTGCAGTACATTGTACGACAAATACGACAGTAGCTGTACACGAAGGACATCTGCACACTTGAGTTTCTCAAAACCAGAAGGTTTCTTTCATTCGGCCCGTTTTGATATGCTTATCTTTCCTCCTGAAGCCCCAATCAGCGCCTGCACGCAAACCGATACCGGGTGTTCAGTGGAGTAATAAAGATTCTAAGACACTCATCTAGAAAGGTTGCCGCTCTAAGTCATCGTTGCGCTCTGATAAGAGAGTGCACCAAGGCAACATTAGAGGCATGAGAACGTGCCAAATGCCAGCAGATAATCAACAAACACGCCCAACTACAGAGACCAGCCCGCCATTTGAATCAAACTGGTGCATTGCTCTGTTTATCCAATTCAAGCGCCTGTCGACCCTTCAGTCAGCTACAAAGAGATTGATCTCTATATCGACGCAGCACAGGCGCAACACCTACCACACTCTCTGATGCTTCCGCATCAACAAAATTTTCTCATCTTGTCCCGCCAGGCCTGTCATCAGAAGCTCTCACACCCGCCGTTGAGACAATCGTAACGATCGCCACTTACCCGGAACTGATTGAGCTTTGCCTGTTCCGCTGCTTCGTATGCCGTCACCTTTTCCGCAACGGCGTCGGCCTTTGCCGCAACGCGCTTCTCTCGCCGCTGCCTTTCTCGTGCTAGCCGCTGCTGGAAATCGTCCCCGCCTCCCAGCAAGTCCTTGTCCCGCATCAGCTCCGGGCTGGAGGCAGCAAACAACGGTCGGAGTTAAGAAGACGTCTCCGATCAGTTCTAGTGACGGTTCGTAAACTGAAGCTAACTCAGAACGCCAGCAACAGCTTTCGTTTCACTGTCGGATTGTCTAACGTTCATACCCTGTGTCCAGGACACATATCACATCAATATCATACAACCTCGGATAAAGGGAGCAAAGGTATCTGGAGGGCGTTGCTGACTTTGACAAGCATTTGACACTCGCAAAGCCGACGAAAAGACGCCCGATTAGTGGCCCGCTGAGATTCGTTCCAATTATCATGCCGTTTTCGTCAGAGCAGGACCGAGTCCTTGCGTCATACGAGACCAGAATTCGCCCGAAAGGAACACGCGAAGAACGAACAGGACAAGACGTGCAGCTAGTTTGTTGTGGCCAACGTGCTTTCAGTTCCAATATCGTCGAGGTGGTGTTGCAGTTCCGTTTCCTTGTCTCCTTCTACTTGTGCAACGCCCAATCTCTGAGTGACCTCTGACTGACAAACTTGAAGGATCGCAAAGTCACGTGCGCCCCTACTAATAGCGTCTAAGAAAACTTACTTTGCGGAAATAGAAGTCTTGACGATGTAACCAAACCCCACAAAATGCCCCTCCAGACAGAGATTGACAACTTATAAACAAGGGCGATGGGATACGGAGACGACGTGAGGCGGAAACAAAATTGAGAACAGACAAGGGAAAACAGAATGCGGGAATTAAGGAGAACAGGAACACGACCCTGCGCACCTGTCTTCCCTGCCCCGCTGCTGTTCTCTGCGCGCCGCCTTCTTCTCGAGAGCGGCCTCCCGCCCCGTCGCCTTAGGCAGCATCTCGTCCAGTAACAGCTCCTGATCCTGCATCCATTTCTTCCGCTCTAGTTTCCCTCGGCCAGCTTCGGCCGCCCGCCGGTCCTCCTCCGCCATGATGTCTGCACAGCAAGCACATGGTTGCCGGTTAACACACGCGCAAAGTAGAGGCGGTTGAGCGATATCTTTCACATGGTTTCAAGCACGGTCTCAGCTGAACCTGATCTTTATCATCAAACAACAAACGAAGCCCCAAGAAGTCTCAATCCTCACGGCTGTATTTCATGCGGGCCCCCCTCCCCTAATCGCTCGGATCATTCCTCCAGTGAGGTTTCTGCGGTACGCGAAGAACCAACGTTGATCTTCGAACATCGCTTCTCGAACAAAATTACGATTTGCAGAAAGCTTCTCGTGCTGAGTTTCGGCCTCGATCGCTTTGCTGGTCTCCCACCGGCACAATGATGTGCAGATTCGCGAAACGGCCTGGGTCGAGTTGAGTGTATGACAATCGAAAAGGATGCTCAATGATTCATAGAGCTTCGAGCCTCAGTAAAGCGCTGTCACTCCTCCTTCCTACTGAGGGCAGTCGTCTTGTCGCAAAAACAGAGAAAAACCTCCAAACGCTCCTATCGTGGTCCCCAAAACACGTCCTCAGAGTGGTTCGTACGCGGCAAACGATTACTTTTGAATGATCTGTAGCTTCGTTAAAAGCCTTGAGTCAGCTTCCATCCATTCGAAGTGCTATGCCGTTCTTACCTTCTCCTGTATCACCACGACCCTTGATGGCCCATGTAAAGCCTGAACGCTTCGCATGGGTGCTGGTGATTCCATCGTAGTACTTCTCTGCATCGAACGGACCCAACAGTCAGCCAAGAGAACCCCCCCTAAGTCTGACCATCCCATGTAAGTTCTCAATCATTGCACGTCTACTGTGTTTGCACACTGTTGCATCAAAAAAAGCAACTGCTCATAACATCCAAAGCAGATTGCCACCACAAAATCTAGGATCTTGCGGTGAAGGATAAAACGGCTTCGTTTCGACCATCCAATCTGCACGAACTCTTCCCTACAGTATGATGTTCGCCAAAGAACTGATACAGCAAGCAGTATAAAAGAACGACAGCGGCTTGTACCTGGCAGCTTTCCTTCGTTGTAAACAGTTACGAAGGCATCAAACAGCGCATGCGCCTGATCTGATGAGAGGTCTGAGAAGAAGATGCCGCGACCCTCCCGGAGCCAGGTGGCAAATTCGGCATTCTTCTGGAAGTAGTCCCCTGTCGAGATTGGTTCCACCTGCGAAAGAGCAGAAGGGATTAAGGGGCTAATAAGCGAAATTGGGTGGCCTAAGCGACTGCTTGAGTAGCAAGTTCTGAGTTACTGTCTCTTCTGCCGAATCACTGGGTGCAAGCAGAACATAGTCATGATGGTTAGTCTGCTATTTATTGCACCTTATAGCAGAAGTGTGACTGGGGCACTACATGGTGATAATGACTGTAGTGATTGCACGATCAAAACTCCTCCAACATGCATTCGAGGCCTTGTGAAACGCTGACTGGCTTCAGATAGTGAGCACACTGAATTTGTGAATGTTTCCTCGAAGTGCACAGAACAGCTTTTTCAGCTGTTGAGGCAGAAACCGAACTTTGAAAACACCTTGAAGTGTTATCGACTCCCAACCGACGGGGTATGTCAAGCACGTACGACTTTGTTCCATACTGTGGGCGATGATGAAAGTGGGCGGCAAGAGCCAGGAGTGCGAGCCTGCCCTTCTTCCTTGTCATCAGCATCCTGCCAATTTCACAATCTCCTTCCAGCAAGGTCTCATGCCAGTGATCCAGTATTCAGAATCCAGGCAACACCAAGCAGTCCCTGATGATCTAGAGTGTCCATTAGCAGTGACAGTATCTCATCCCAACACTTTCCATTTGAGCCAGTGTTGAAGACTAACCTTTCGACCGACGGCACTCAGCACCAGCTCTTGGCCCCCCTTGCTGGAATGCTCTGCAGAACAAGGTACTTCCTTTCTGAGGGGTGGGGTAACCTTCTGGCATGATTGAAAATTTGAAGCTTCAAGACAAATTTTTTGAAGCTTCAAGACAAATTTTGCGGCTGTTCTGGACTTCCTTCAACACCCTTGAAAGTAAGGAGCTATCAGAACAGGGTTCACAGCCGTCCTAGACTTGCTTCGATTCCCCTTGCAATCAACTGCATGGGGCTCTAAGAGGAAGATGTCACATGTAAGGATAAGCCTAGTTTTAAACCATGACGAGACTTGTCAGCCTTCTTAAAACCTTTCCCTGTCAATCAGTCCGTCAAGTCAGCCATAATTGAGTGAGCCAAAATCATACTTGAAAGATTATGATGCCCATTCGAAGACTCGCTCATCAACGTGCAAACACCACTTCTCAGGGAATCACTTACTTTTCAGAAACTTTTTTGCCTCTTTCAGCAGCCTCTTCTTTGTCTTCTCATCTTCACCACTCCCACTATCGTTATTCGTGCCCCCCTTGGACCGGCTTTTCTTTTCTTTCTTGAGCTTCTTTTCCTCTCGCCTGCGCCGCTTCTCCTTCCTTCTTTTTCTTCGCTCCCTCCTCTCCTCCTCTGAATCGTCGCTCTCACTATCTGTGTCACTCCTCTCCTTCCGCTTCCGTCGGTTCCGTTTATCTTGCCTTTCTCCTTCTGACTCCTCGCCAGTGTCTGATGAAGAGCCGCGCTCTTCGTTTCTCCGCCGGTGCTTTTCGCCCTTCCTGTCCCTCCCCCTATGTTCTCCCTTTCTAACATGTTCCGGTGAGCGGCCCGCAACAGACGGTTCGTCAGGCCATTCTTTTCTACTGTGGCGATGATCCTGGCCAGACTTTACTCGCTGTTCCTCCATCTGACTACAAACTTCTGCTCAATCCTCGTCAAGACTTTCTGACTCTGCTCTCCCTGTTCTCTTACCTTTCTGGCTTCTCTGCTTCTGTTCTCTGCGCTGATCAAAATGTACCTGTGCCCTAGCTAGGAATAGGTAGCTCCTGGAGGGGAGAAAGGCAAAATGATCGATTTCTCATGCTGTCGTGCAGAACCATGGGTTTGGACGATAGGTTTTGAGGTTGAGGCCCTCAAGACCTCAAGAAGTTCCTGACCAAGTGCCTTGTACAACGCGTGCTGGTGGAAAGCTTCAAGAGTTCACTGGACTGTTAAACCTCGCCTCAACCCAATTTGCAATCTGCAAAACCGGTGTCCAGGCGCTTGAAGTTGCACTACAAATTCCCCGAAAATTGATTTTGCAGTCAGCGTTCTCCCCGCACTCTCATGATCGCCCTCTTTGCTAGCCGCGAAAGTGGCGCAGGCTGCTGGGCGGGTCGCTCTTCTGCTTCATCTGCCACTCACAGGAAGCTATTCTGCTGGTGATGGTGATTGATCTGGTGCTGGTTGATCCCTGTGGCCGCTGCATCCTCAGGTGAGTGCCGATGCTGGGACTTAGGAGTATTTTTACGCAGGACATGCTCTCAACGGTGGTAAACCTTGATGAAACGGTGGTGAAGCAGATGAAAGAGGTCTGAACCTGTTAGCTTTCTTCCAGCATCTCCTAGTATGTCTCGCTCTTTTGAGCTTCCATTCTCCATTTCTCAGCAGCAGAATTGCATACTTATAAACCAATGCTTTCAAGCATCATTACCAAAGCACTTCAGCTTAGCCAAGATACATATATCAGCATTGGTTGCCTCTATTTCCTCTTTTGGTGGTAACAGTCTAGTTATCCCCGTCTTGGATCGCTTGGCTCTGCCTACTACTCTGTTTTGTTGAGTCTCTCGAAGAAGCAGCCGCGTGTGTACAATGGTTCGAGTTCCTTGTGCGAACCAATTGAAGTGCTGGCTGCAAGAACGAAACTGGGAATGGGCAGTGCCGCTCTTATGCGCCAGGTCTCTGACAGGGCCTGACGTGAGATGAAGTGGGACAATCATTCTCCGGATATTTCCCAAAACTTCATATCAAACAGCACTCATCTGAGTAGTTTGAATGATTCGTCTGAATTCCATTTATGCTTCTGACAAAGCCAGTCCATCCTGCAGGAACCAGTGTGCATCATGTGAGGAAAAGCTTTGATGGAAGAGAGAGCTTCGAGCAAATGGCAGCGGCGCAACATTATTACACTGAGGTAACGGTCGGCCACATTGCATGCTTCAAGGATACTTTTGATGGTCCTTTCTGCACGTTTGGATTTACTTACTAGTGTTGTTGGGGTATTAAGGCACTAGAGGCATCTAAGGCACTTCTTTGCTCCTGGATTGTACATGATCAGGCGTCGCAGCAGACAGTTTGTCCAAGTTGACCGAGAACGGAAGGTCATTGAATATTCCAAGCCTCATCCTAGCAGAGCGTCTGAGCCGCCATTGGCAATGGTTCTGAGCGTTTTGAAGTGGGGCGAGAACAAAGGACATCCCAACTCCGGGGTAGGGTAGTGCCACCTCTATGGCAAAGGCACCGGAACAACCTCGAACGGGGCGCCCACATTTGCTGCACCATTGCCTGCCAGTGGTACCCAAGGAGCAATCGTGCCGGTAATTGCTCAAAGAACACTGTGTTTTTTGCAGATTGAAGACTGACCAGGATCTTCCTCTACTGCGCTTCCTCCTGCTCCGCAGTCAGGTATGCTCCACTCCCCAGTGGTTATGCATGTGTGGTGCTTTAGCCGTATTTGGGGATTTCTATCTCATCTTTGAACAGTCTCTTTTCCTTATGACAACACCTGCTGGCACTGCTTGCTTGATTGAACGACAAATGCACCCTACCACTGTTGTTCGGGTGACGTTCTACCCTTTTTGTACCACCACTGTCTTCAGCCTCAAGAGCTTCGAAGAATCCCTAGAAAAGATGAGATTGGTGAAATCTATGAAACTGGTGTGCTGAGCTATGATGAGACAAACAACCAGTATAAGCCAGTTCTGCTGCTGATCAACCGTGATCGAGACACTGGTCCTTTGTCTGAGCTCAGTCCCAAGAGAACTTGAGGATACCTGCAAGTTGTGTTCTGCCTGGTTGCTCTGACAGGGTCTTGCGTGGATGCTGTTGAGTGGTGTTTCGCATGGTGCGTGCTTTGTGTATCAGAGATTCTCTTCATTGGTTGCTTGTCGTACATCGGAACATTTTCTTCTTTTGAGCAAATCATATAGCTACATGGGTTGTAGGCCTGACTGTATTGTAACCAATCCTCAATAATCCTGCACTTGCTACCAATCAAGGTTCTCAAAGATCAAGGGGTTTTGCGATGATGATGAACTATCCGCGCTTCCGAGGCTTCGGCTACTGAAGACAAGGATATTATGGTTGAATTTCTTTAGCTGAGCAACCCCCTCTGCATTGAGGTTTAGCCAATAAATGTTGCGCTTACTGCTCTCGCTCTAAAGTTCTTGTATCTGCTGGATTCTGGCAGTACTTATGCATTCAAAACCTTGTGTGTTGGACGAATACTTTGTCAGTATCTCGTTTATATTAATCCAGACGGAAGACTGGCTTCTGCTCTAGATTTGTTGAACCATTACCAGAGGCCTGCAGGTAGAGTGCCAAGAGCCCTGTTCTTACTACTCTCAAGATGCTTCTGGTTGCCTGATTGCCACTTCCCTTTTAACACTGCCTCTCGAGTCAGCGTGCAAGCATTCACCCATTCCCAGTTACAACTCAGCATGTCCATTATCTGAATCCACTCTTCTGCTTCTCTTCCCTCAGGATGGTCTGCCGCCCTGCGCCTGCGCTTCTCGTCCTCATCTCGCTTGTCGCTCTCGTCTTGGGGGTCTCTTCCTCCAGCCTTTTCATCCCCCACGCGCGAGTTGACACCCCTTTCCTCACACAAGCCTCGCACTGGTTCAACCAGACTCGAGACCACTTCTCCCCGATCCCAGTCGGCACCTTCACTCAGCGCTTCTACGAGTTCTTCGACCATTTCCACGCCCCCAACGGGCCAGTCTTTCTCCTCATCTGTGGGGAGGCCCCCTGCGGCGGGATCCCCAATGACTACCTCCGAGTTCTGGCTGAGAAATTGGGGGCAGGTATTGTGGCCCTGGAGCACCGGTTTTACGGGGAGAGCTTCCCGGCACCTGACACGAGCGCTGCCTCCCTTCGTCTGCTGTCCTCCAAGCAAGCGCTTGCAGACTTGGCGGCGTTCAGAAACTTCTATCAAGGGGTGTTGAGTCAGAAGTACGGGGTGAGCGAGAACCAGTGGGTCAGCGTGGGGATAAGCTATGCCGGGGCGCTGAGCGCGTGGTTTCGGCTGAAGTACCCGCACCTAGTTACTGCGGCGCTCTCCAGCAGCGGGGTGATCCAAGCGATCTTGGAATTCCCAGAGTTCGACGAGCAGATTGCCACGTCAGCAGGGCCGAACTGCAGCGCCGCGTTGAGGGCCGCGACAGCGGCGCTCGAAGCGGCGGTTGTCAAGAACGAGGCGCTGGTTAAGGCGCGATTCGGAGCGGACGGGTTTTCGGACGGTGACTTCTTTTACCTGGTGGCGGACGCAGCGGCGCTCGCCATCCAGTACGGCCACCCCGACGAGTTATGTGACCCTCTGGTGGCTGCTTATGGCGCGGGCAGCGATATGGCGGAGACTTTTTTGAGCTATACGAGGTCGTTCTTCTACAAGGATATGGGGAACGATCCGTTGTCTTATGGCATGCAGAATGTGAAGGACGAGAGTGTACATAGCCGGTTCGCATCGGATAGGTGCTGGTGGTGGCAAAAGTGTACAGAAGTTGCGTATTTCCAAGTAGCTCCTGTAAATGGTAGCATCCGCTCGCAGAAAGTAGATTTGCAGTATCATCTTGATAGATGTAAATATTTTTTTGGGGATGCTGTTTTCCCGCAGGTTGATGCTACAAACGTAGAGTATGGGGGAAAAGCCATCAGGGCAAAGAAAGTTTTTTTTACTAACGGGTCGCAAGATCCCTGGCGCCATGCCAGCAAGGACCAACCTTCAGAAGACCTGCCCGCTCAGGTGATGCAGTGTCATAATTGTGGGCATGGTACAGACTTTAGGGGCTGCCCGCAAAGTCCATCGCAGCCAAACGGCAATAGCAGCAAGTGCGAGCATCCTGCTGCAGTTGACAAAGTAAGAGCTGATGTAGAGGCGCAATTGAAAGGGTGGTTGAACGTCAAATATTCTGAGTTTGTGATATAGACATCATATTGTTGTGAGATTCGGTGAAATTAAATCGAAAACGCAGTGTACGCCTGGCCCAATCGTGCTATACATTTTCTGCCACTGTCCGCCATTACCAATTTCAATTGGCGCATGTCCGACTCATCATTCGTGCGTCATCGATGCATGAAGGACCTCGATTTGCAGTCTGGCACGCGTGCATTCACGAATGACCTCGATTTGCAGTCTGGCACGCGTGCATTCACGAATGATGCATGCATATAGGCCAATTTATTTCTGCATATAAGCCATTCGCATGATCCATGCATATACTGATTGCAGAGACGAGCGACAGGCTCGCGCGACACACTTGCTAAAGCAACTTAAGCTAGATTGAACGTGGCCGCGCGGGATCACTGTTCTCATGCAATCTGGCCGCATGGACAGGCTTGACCCACGTGTTCATTGCTCTTATAATCAACACAGTTTGTGCAACCAACATAATCATGCAGGCTCTGGCGTGGCACCTACCTACTAAAGGGGGTTCCTACGTACAATTCTGGCTTTCTTAAGTGAAGAAATCTGTTTCGAAAGTCAAAACTTCTATTCCTACGAATATTAATACAGGATTGCGGATAAAGTACCTCAAATCTATGGTCGCATTGCACATAGGGATATTTGGTTCGTGCTTTGAATGTGGGTTATCACTCCCGAGCTCGCTATACCTGCCTGTATGGTACAAACTAGGTCCAAACTTCCTGACGTTGCCATTCCTTTGTCTTAAGCCTCCCAAAAGCTTGCCTTTCGAGAACGCTATGTCCGATCAGGTTTTTTTGTTTTTAATACCTAGCCAAAAAATTCTAACGTGGCAGACCTAACAAGCACCCAACGGTTGGTTTCTGAGTGACTTACCCGGACGGTCCTATGCCTCATGTATACAGCTGTTCATGCGCTCAAAGTTCAGCAAGTGCCTTCCCGTGGATACCTCAATGAACGACTCAAGTTGTTGCGTGTGATCGCTTAATGGATGTGCTCTCGAAGATGTTGTCCGCATTCCCAACTTCGAAACCTTCTCTGCGGTGACAATCGTAGATCTGCGAGCATATTGCGTTCGTTACGGTTTGGAGAATGCATCTGAGTGTGAGCGTTGACGCGTGCATGCTACTAGGCGTCGTGTGCGGGATGCAGTCGCTGAAACGCTGATCAGAGGCATTGGAATGAATTCTCAAAAAGAAACTTGGAAAAGAGTACATGAACTCGACGCACCGCAACTCAAGACACCAATCTGGAGTGCAGCTGGCTTAGCATTTGAGGGAACGTGCAGGCTCAATCAGCAAAGCTGGATTTGACAGCATAGCTTTCAGTTTGGAAGTACTCGGAGGCTTCGAAAAAACTTTCAGCACTCTATGAGGATTTTCTGGGTCCAAACAGCCATCAGTCGTATACAGAACATAATTACTTGTGAAACCTGCAGCACGGATCAGGGGCAGGTTTCCCAACAGGCTGACCAACAAAGCGCATTTCATCCTGTTGCGTGTTCCCCGCTGTTCCCAGGATTCCGTCCACCCCTCCGTCGAGCAAAGCCGTTCAGGCGGCAGCCCTCTCTCAAACTTTCAAATAATCGAGCTTCGAGCTCAACTCATTACATCAACAGCCCGAGGAACATAACAAACATAAGAAAAGTCGTCATGCCCCAAGGCTTCGTCGTTGTCAAAAACAAGAATGGGCGCACCTCTTCCAGGGGGAGGTTCTCGAACTCGGGCAGGACTTCGCGGTGGGCGAACTCAATGTACGACAAAGGAACGTCCGCCACGTGGCCGCCGGCGAAGGTGAAGGGCGCGATGTCCGCTTCCGTGGAGGCTTGGAGGAGCAGTTTGTCCGGGCTGACTGCGGAACGGACAGAAAGCAGTATGAGAAAGAGATATGTAAGCCTTAATTTATTGCCTTTGGGGCCGGTGTCTCCGTGAAGAAGGCCGTAGAGAAGCGTATCGAAAGACTGTGTTTCAAGATCGCGGACCTGAAGAGTTCACAAAGAGTAATCACAGGACCTAAGACCGGAACTCACCGTTGATGAGGGATCCCCCTGCACCGTTCAAGGCGATCTGCTCCCTGTAGAGGAAGTTCACGACGTCGCGCAGGGCCATGCCTGGGCCCATGGTGAAATTGACGAAGTCGTGGCAGGTGATGGTGGTGTGGTTCAGGGCGTAACCGTTCACCAGGGTCCACGCGGCGTACTCACTCTCCCTGGCACGGATTCAAAAACTTTGTTGCAGTTCATTCTGCATGTGATAGAGCTTTTTGCGTCGAACTTTTTTAACAGTTCATTGTCCCATTTTATAGAGCTCTTTGTCTCGAAGTTCTTCGAATACTGGAAAGGCTTCCAACGGCTCAAGGTTGTGAACCACAAAATCTGGGGTGGTATATCTGGTGCAAAGAGCTGTACTTTTGATCGACATCTGGCAGCACAGATGGATCATGCTCTGGATGCGTTCGCACAGTTTACCGGTTCAGCTGAACGGAGAGCACCAAACCCACCGTCTCGATGCAACACAATCAGATACCCCCTGATCAAGCAGATGAGCGAGGCTCACGTGAAGAGTCAGACTTCGCAGTTTGAGCAATCAGCTCAACCGGCTCAAGAGCCACACTTCTCGACGGATTGACTGCTTTGACTGCCCGGGGAAAACTGGGGCTCTCAGGTGTATCACGAAAATTGCTTCCAGAAACTTTCTTACCTGGTCAGCTCGACGTAGTCCTTGAGCTCTGGCGTGCGCCAAGGGAGGCCGTGCACTAGACTCGACAGGGCTGCATGGCCGGCCAGCTGCCGGCCCTCTGACGTGTACTTCTTGATGATCGCCTGCAGCAGGATGCACCGTGACGTCAGCAGAGGAGCTTGGCAGCCGCAGGTGAGTATATTTTCAGGTGACATGGGTTGTCGGGACTCCGACAAAGATGAAGGATGGTACAAAAAAGCAGATCGTAAGGATTTCTCCTTTGTGGGTACAGATTTCGGAAGATGTCAGCGGACGAAGACGTCAACACCTACGACCGCTGACCAAGAGAGCGCGTTTCGCATTAACTCATTCTCTCGTTATGAAGATGAGCGTTGTAGGATTGCCCAAGCGGAGGGAGCCAGTTAATAAGCGTCTCACAACGGACTCGAGGCAGCTGAAATCTCTTCTTCAAAGAATCCAGCAGAAGAGGAGAGATGGCGCAGACGTCTATCCGATAGCACCATCAGAACCCTGTTGGAAAGCGCATCAGAACGCCGTCGGAAAATAGTCAAGCACGCGTGCCACTGCCCAGCTGTCTACCTGCGCTTTCTCGCTCAGCTGGTCCACCAGGAGCTCAGAGATGAAGACACGTGGCAGTGGACCGTCAGTCATGCTTGCGCCAGACTCCTCCACGGCTTCTTTCGGGGGGGAGTACCAGTAGGCGCGCAGCTTCTTGGCAGGGAAGCGAAGCTCGTCCCGCTGACGGTACCCCAGGTCAAGGAACATCTTGGCGATTGAATCGATGCCGTAGCCTTCCACCTGTGGGTTGAGTCAGCAGTGTGTGGCTGAGCAATGCTTTGATGTACGCGGTGTATTTGAGCTCGTTTGTAGAAACTCAGCAGACTTTCAGGGCTTCTTATGGTCTCATATTATCCGTACAATTTGCACGGGTAGACCCAAGGACCTCGAGGTGAGCATCAAGCGCAAAAGGTATTTGACTTTAATCCAGCCAGTCAAACAAGGTTTCACACTGTGCATCACACTGACTCCCGAAATAAAGCCAAATAGAAAATGCACAAGAAGACAGTAAAGACTAAGACAGATCCGACAGAAACGTTTCTCCAAACGGAAGGCTTTTTCTTGAGAAGCAGAGCGCAGCACATTTGACATCGCAGGGGTTTTTCTCATGGTGGATATAGAAAGGCTTTAAGAACCTCGATATGGGATCCTGACAAACAGCAGATATGTTCCTCACAGGGAACGCATTGAGTGCAGTTGACAGAAGACGTATTCGTTGCAAGTCTCCTGGAAGACTCACCCCAAAGGTTCTGAATGCGAAATGGTCAAAGCGAATTAACTCCCGCTCGCCAAGGATTGACATGACTTGTGCAGCTGTGGGGTTTCGCTTGACGTATGGTTTGAGCATGCCTTTGAGGATCTTCCGTAAGAGGGGATGAGCCGTCTGTAGAAACAAAGGTTCAGCAATCAGAGGATGGGATGGTCTGGTTGTAAGCAACCAAGCGCTGTTGGGCAGTATGCAGGAAGCCTGCCACTTGATTAAAGCAAAAAGTGACAGCATAACGGTGCGAATAAGCCTGTAAAGACCTGTCTGCTCTGCAGGAAGAAAGGAAGCATGGGACCAAACTCCAAGATACAGGACATGTTAGCTGATTCCGTTTCATCGTGGCTCATCAATATTAGGATGGAGTTGCTTGCGAAAAGCTCATTAGCTCATTTACAAATGCCTTTTAATCCTAGATACTTACATGACAAATTTCAGCTGAAAAGACAATATATACTGTGAAGTTTAGAGTTTCACCTCGCAGTCTGCAACTTCGCCCCCTGGAGTTTTGAGGGGCGCCTTTGCTTCCATACTGCATCCTCTGCGCGTCTCACTGACTGCATGTCCCTTTTCTCTGGCGAACGCCTTTGGAAGCTGAACAGGTGTACCGGTGAAGGAGCTGCTGGTCAATTGTGGTGCAGTCTGCCCCCCTGAATGCATCAGTATATGAGCAGAACTTAAATGTGCAGCATAGCAGCCTGTAGATAAGACCACTACCTAATGAAAATCATCAAAGATGGACCTTCTTTTCGAATGTTACACGTTGATCATGAAAATTTGCAGATCAACAGTCAGATTCCAAGGACCTTATATGAGAGACACTCATCTGCGAGTTTCTTCCGACATTTGTAAGCTTCTGCAGTTGGACTACTCCTGCTGCAGGGCACATAGTAGATCTCAGACTGCACCAGGGTCCAGTGGTCTCACAAATGGAAATGCAATTGCGTTCTTGGTTTGATAATTCTCTCAAGTTCTCAGATTGATGCTGAGCATGGAAAGACTCTGGGCTACTGAGTAATTGGTGATTGGCAAGACGAGGGTGGTTGACAGGTTTACCAGAAAAGACGTCAGCCAGTATCAGTATACACACCTTGGATATTGCTTGGTGCAAAGAAGTAGCGGTGCAGCCTCTCTGTGCCTCCCCCACCTAAAGTCGCTTGCAAGCTCATGGAGAGAACAGCGGGGGTGCGGGTAAACAAAGTCTCCATCTTTCTGCTCGCAGAGTGGCTACCTCTCTTATTTAGGTGTCCTTTGAAGCCTTTTTGGAAAGCACGTAGGACCAGGTAGATGGGACGCGTCAAAGACAATTTTGAGAAAAGGTGGTGGTAGAAGCGCCGCCTTTGCTTCTGATTGTTCTGTACCGAAGATTATATTTGGTTAGGTAGCTGGAGCACCTTGCAACGGCCTCACTTCAAATCATTGAATGCAAGCTCTCGAGGGCAACTGTTTGAGCTGGCGCCACCTCAGCTTCCAAAATTAGGGTTTGGCCTTTCATCCAAACCCTAATTTTGTCACCGTAGCAGCGCCAATCTTGATTTTGATATGTGGGTAACCTTGTTCGTCCTAGACGATCGTACGTTGCTGCTTGTGATATCAGCCATTCGAAACTTTCTAAAGGACCTTTCGGTTCGCTCACAAACAAGCGAAAAGCCAAAAGCTGTTCAGGTGAGGGAAAGCGACGTTTGAAAAGGGCGCCATGTTGAGGGCGACTTGCATGGGGCAACTCGAGCAATGCTCATTGCATCCAGAAAACTCCTGAGAAGTTGTTGGGATGGCCTGATAGGGTGGTCATTGAGCTGCCCCTGGTGGTAGTGGTGGTCATCAATCGTTGACGTCCCATGCGAGCCGTATACTTCTTGCTCCCTCAGCACTGACACCATGTCAAGCGGACAAGAGGGTGGTGGCCTAGAAACCTCGCAAGCAAGCAGAACTTATCAGCCTTCACTAGATTGGGACAAAGGCGTGTCTCAGTACCTGGCCAAAGCATTTGGCGAGGAGCGCTTGGCGGCTATTACCAGGGCGCTTTGGTACGTCAAAACTTTTGGTTCACTGTTGCACTTTCGGACAGTTCGTGTTGCGTTCATGTTCCAAACTCTTGACATTTCCTAAAATAATGTTTAAAAACATGTTCCCGGCAATGCAACTGTCCTGCCACCACTTGGCACTGGGAAAAAGCCAGCCTGGAAAAGCTGCACGCCAATGCCATGCTAGTCAGGCATATGAAGTCTGCTATAGTGGGCTGAACCGTTATGTAGGGATAAAGTCAGGGCAACTTGTGAAGGCAAATCATAGAAGGGGATCCCAAGGCTGTTACTTGAACGCCCCACTTCTTTTCATCTGCTAAGTGGAAACATCGCACCTGTTGCTGGCCAAGGACTGCTCTTTTCAGATTGTACTATGAACTTTCCATTACTATTGCCTGCGGTCTTTTCTTGGTCAGTATTGCATTCCTTTCAAACATCAAAATGCAGTGGCGCTGCTAAACCATCTGCGCACCAAGAGTGACCGTTCCAACTCCGCCACTGCAGCCACCCTTCCAAGACATCGTGCCTGCGTGTGAACACACTCACCACCACCAGCCAAGAAGTGATAGCACGCCTGGAGCAAGAATGTCGAACACAACAAACAGGAAGTGGCGTGGAGGGACAAGCTGCATTCCGTTGTTGGGAGCATGATCTAGTGCCAGGGGTTGTGATGGTCGCCGGATGGCCCCATACTGTAGATTACAGCGACAAAGATGGATTGCCCCTGAAAGAGGTGCTTGTGAGCAGGAAGTGCGGTGAAGCCGTTCTGAGGGGGGCAGAAGTGAGTTCTCTCAGGGGATGTCACTTCTCACATCCTAAGAACTCAAGGAACTATCTGACGTCTCTGGATCTTCCTGTGCAACAAGTCATGCTTTTTAACGGCTCAAGCTCAGCAGAACTCCACGTTTGAAGCGGGGCAGACTATTGGAAATCGTTGTCAAAACAGAAAGGTCAAAGCCTAGAGTTTCGGAAACAGCTTATTTTAGAGAACTTGGTTTCATTGTTCCGAGCTGAGACCTTCCGTCGACAAATTTCATCTCATACCTTTGTATCTACTCCACTTACTCGCTTTCAATGGGCCATATCCTGTGGCATATGCCTTTGTCCCTAGGGCCCTCAAGTAGGACACCGGCATTAAGAAAGTTAATTGAACGATTTTCTTCACGATCTCATTTTCAAGGCTATCATCATTCCATCCGTTTCGTTGAACCCAGGTCCACCCATCTCAAAGCTCTCTCAGAACTAACTTTTCTCCTTCCGCTAGGTCTTTGTCCCTGGAGTCCTGGCCTGCGAGGCTGCCATCAACGCAGGCGACGAGGTCGCTGTCTCCGTGCACGTCGAGAGCCTCTTCCCCGCCCCGACACGCGGCACCACTCTCGGCAGCTCTCACGACGCCGCCACTCCCTCCCGGGACCGCTGGTTCATTGGGCGGGGCCGAGCGCTCCTTTCCCGCGCCGCGATCTTCCGTCAGGAGCAGGGGATCGCGGTGGAAATGGTGCACAGAGTGTATTCACACCCGTCGCTGTATGACCTGACGACGCAGTGGGCGGAAGGGGTGTTCCTGCAGCATTTGCCCAGCGTGGTCGCCGCTTGTGTGCTCGGTGAGGAGTCATATGTTTTTTTCTGTCTCACGTGCTTAGCTCTTGACGATTACGAATGTAGGTGTCTGCAACTCTCCTACTTGTGCTTCCCGCTTAACTTTTCGTGGGGGCTCTGTTTTCTTTCGAATTGGATTGCTTTCAAATTTCTTTTGAATTGACTGATGGCTGTCAGAATGGCTGCCTGTCTCTACTATGAGAGCGGTCCAACGTCGGTGTGGATTGGCGGCCTCAGGTGTAAGTGCGCTAAGGCCCTCATATCTTTTAGTTGAACAGTCACGTTCTCAAGCCGTATCGAAGGGGCTTCAGCCTGAGTTTGGACGTATTGAAGCCTCTCAAGAACAACGCCATCATGACGTTGCCTGCCGCAGGTCCGAAGCCTGGCGAGCGCATCCTCGACATGTGCGCGTCTCCTGGGGGAAAGACCACCGCGATTGGCATTCTCATGAAGAACAAGGGGGAGATCATTGCGCTGGATCGTTCCCAGAGCAAGGTAAGTGGCCGACTCACTGGACTACTCTTTCGGGCGACCGAGTTGACGGTTTGATGCAATCTGCAATGGACCTGCTAAGGTCTCAAACATTATGATCGGTTGAAGCTATGCACCGATTGTTTCAGGGTCAGCCCTTGATACAACAAGTCTGCTCCTTGGAATCGGAGTCGACATCGTGACGCTCCGAGCTTTCCGCTTTTGGAACGTATTATTGAGAATTGTGGATCAGCGCGATCACAGTGCAGGCGTATAAGGTTGCTGATATCTTTCTCAGTTGAGCTCCCTCTCTGCATCATCGACCCTGTAACAAATGAATCAAAGACTGTATGTTGCACGCTAACACTAACCCCTGCCGAAGATCCCGCAGCTACGGCAATGGGTTCTGCAGATTGCCCCCTACTAAAAATGTAAGAAGTTTCCAACAGCTGGTCATACTGTTTCGCAGGTACAGCAGATTGAGAGGCTCGCGAGCCAGATGGGGCTGACCTGCATCAAAGCGTTCAAGATGGACGCCACGTTGTGCGTCCGAGAGCCGGCCAAACCGGACAGCGTTGCTGGCATGGCAGTCAGTGATTCTAAGGAAGCGGGGCGCAAAAAAGTATCGGAAACGGTGGAAGAAAATGGTGAAATAGACGGGATACCAACTCGACCAGAGCCATGCACTTCTGAAGAACTCATCGATGGTGGCCTTGAGAATAGGACGGACAGCTCCTCGAACGGTGTTGCAGAACCGGAGAGCGCGGGCGAGACTGGCCTTGCTGCGGAGTGGCGGTTAGCGGAGGTGCCAGTTGGAGTGGACGGAAAGGAAGGATCGGCCGATAGGAGAAATAGTAGCGAAGAAGCTGAGCTAGGGTCTAGCCAGGCGCTGAGTAAACAACTTGACCCAGAGAGGAGGCATGCTAATTGTGCCATCGAATCGCGAGAAGTCTCGCCTGGGGATTCGCCTAGTATTAGAATAGTACAAACTGGACAGACAAATCCAAGGGAGAGTAGCGTACATTCGAAGCCGGACAACACGGGCGATGAAACGGGAAACAATTACCGAGGGGAAACTTACGAAAGCGGAGAGCCTTGCCACAAGCATGCCGTCTCAGGAAGCGCGGACGTCCGAGTGGCCACTGATCCTGGCCATTCAGAACCCGGTCCAAGCCCCCAGGCGGAACCGGCCAACGTGAGAGCAGATTCTATCACACCTCCAACCATCGAATCTCTGAACACTTCCAGCGCGCCTAGAGTGTGCGACCGCCGGGGCTCAACGCTCGAGAAGCGAGCTCAGCGGAAAGAAGCACGCTGGCTGCGGTCCAATCAGAAGAGCGCCAAGCTCGACAAGCTGGAGCCCGGGAGCTTCGACCGGGTGCTGCTGGACGCGCCGTGCTCCGCGCTGGGGCTGCGGCCGCGGCTGTTCGTGGGCGGGGTGAGTTGCCCCGACCACTTTGCCCACTCTCTGCGAAGATCTCTCTACATCACTGATTCTCAGGTTGTGACCTGCCCATCACCTCGTAAACGACGCCGATGCTTTGCTGCTTGCGGCATGCCTATGCCACTTGAAAAGGAGTTTTGGCCCTCTTTTTCAAGGAACGGATGGCCATTTGCTCGGTGTTACGTGTGAAAGAAGACGACTTTGCACTACCAATTTTTGGAAACGCATTAGCACATACTGTCCTGGCTCTGGTTCAGGTCACTTTGCAATCTCTGCGTCAAGACGGAGTGTACAAGCGGCGCTTCTTGGACCAGGCGGTTAAGTTAGTCAAACCCGGGGGGTTTATTGTGTACTCAACGTGCACGCTTAACCCCGGGGAAAACGAAGCACTCGTCCGGTATGCCCTCGAAACGTACCCGTGCCTTCGCCTCGTGCCGCAAGTAAGAACCACGCCTGCGCTTTTGCTCGCAATCATTTTTGCTGGAACCCGTTCCAAGTTTTCGCAAGGATCTGATGCAGGGTTCCTCCAGGTTGACAATACGGATCTGGTCGTTGAATATCTTACAGAACGCGCTTCGTCTTACTTGTGTGAACGTTTTCAAAGTAGCAAATGCCGCTGTTGTTATCCCTTCGCAGATGCACGCAGATCCGATCCTCTTTTATCCTCTTTGCTTCGTCGACGTCCTGCTATTCAGCAGGATCTGCTTGAAACCAAGCAACGTCACCAAGTCCAGTACTTTATGCGGTACCGGGCAAAATGCTCTTGTCGACTTGCCTCCTCAGATCGGATGGAAACGAGTTTTGTCGGTCGTAAACCGACAGCCCGTTTTCCTATCCAACATCGTCCTGGTATATATGAAGGTTCTGATCAACTGTCAAATGGAAGAGAATTCCATAATTCACCCTCTTGCAGGAGCCACGGCTTGGAGGTCCGGGACTGGTTGGTGGTGGTGACGTCTTTGACGGTACAGGTTACAGGTACGCTTCACGCCAGACATTGATCATCTCGGTCGCAGCTGTCGAGAGGCTTCCGTTGTTGTCGTCCTCTGATCCACTCTCTAATAGTCCTTACTGAATGTCGTTGATCGCGTTTCTCTCACTGCCTTGATAGGGGCAGTTTCTCAGGGGGTCATCTGGACTTCACCTCCTAGGCTTTCTATCAATCATGCAATCAACTCTAATCAAGGTCTACAATTAAGCAGCTAAAAACATGTTGAAGCACTGAAGCGGGTTCCTTGTCCAGGGAATGGCTGCGGGAGGGGGAGCAAAACTCGGTCCAGCGATTCGACCCAGATGGACCGTTGGATACTATTGGTTTCTTCATTGCCAAGTTTCAGAAATCTGGAGCCCAAACTTGACTCTAAGAGCTCCATGAACGATTGTACGAGGACAGCAAGGATTTGCCGTTGCACGTTGCTTACATAGGATTTGTAGTTGAAAGCATTTGTGCAGACAAAGTTATAGCTCGATGGTATGTGCCCACTCATCCTTTGCATCATGAAAATTCAACAAGTTTTGATCCGTCCAGACACGGATCAAAGCTTGCGGGATGCGTGAACCGGCACGTGATCTGGCACGACCTAGGTACAGATCAATGCGAGCTAGGAGATTTGTGATCGAGAAGCTCTAGGTTCGCCCATGCACACGCTCTTTAGATGGTCATGACTGATGATTATGCTCTCGAGATGTAATGTCGAAAGTGTTTGTAGATCATCTTGATGATGCAAGTGGCTGCATCGTTCAATCTATTGTTCCATCGTGATAGCTGGCTAGATGCTCAATCTGCCGTCGCGCGAGGAATTCGCGAGGGGCGAACTGCTGATAAACCGCTGAATCATAATGCTGCGACCCTGGGCCTGGGCTTTTCCAGCAAGCGAACAGTGGGATCCCTCGCATCGGACGGTGCACATTCCTGAGTTCCTACAGATCGACGGTTGTGAGGCCTACTTGCCACACAGTACAAGTGCCGGTCTTGGTCTTAGGGCGCGAGAGTGTAATTTTGCGAAGTTCCGTCGTCTTTGGCCCTTACAAAAGTCAAAGGGAAAGGGCGCTAAGACGGAAATTGGTGCCCTTTCAGCGGCAGCCATCAGCAGGTTTCACCACCCCGCAAGCAGGCTGAGCAGCCGGATTACTTAATACGGCGGCATGACGCAGAATGGACATCTGCAATGAAGCAGCCGCAAGCAATGTTCCAGGTGATCGGTGCAGCTTTTCTATTCGTATGGTACTGGTGCACATTCTCTGTATGATCATTGTTCTTGCCCTTCTGAGTTTGATGCAAAGGTGGTGCAAGATTTTCTTTTTGCTGCAGCTTTTGTTGATTCAAGTTTCTTTGTTCTTATGATGCGAGCAAGACAACAAGAGTAAGGGCTGTGATCTTTGCAGCGAGCATAGGACCTTCCTGAAGAGCTTCTGGTACTTGAAGAGACGAGCATTGAAGATCTTGAAAACCTACGGCACGAGATGGGTTTCATTGCTTCCTGTGTGCAAAGATCTCACTAAAGATTCTCCTCTTGCATAGTTGTGTCGCTCAGAGTTCGAGCGAACCGTTCCCAGAAAGCCACTCTAAGACCGCGACTTCCAGCCAGTGGTGAATCAATGAGGTCCACGTCACGTCTAACTTTGATACCACATCCTCAATCAGGGACTTTCAACATATTCGCAGGCGCCACCGCGCTTGCCCCTCAAGAACCACGCCCAATGCCCCCCATGGCAGAGCAGCCGCTCCAGCCAGAGTATGATGTGACTGTCGGGCATGGCGGCGGGTATGGCTACGGATTTGCAGGTAAGGGAAAGCTGCCTTTTAAAGCACATTTTAGCAAGCAGCTCTTCATTTGACTAGCTGAGAACAAGCAACGTCGATCTCCTTGCCCAGTAAGATCTTACGCTTTTCTGAATGATGCCATAGACGTTGGCAAAGCAGGCCAGCAACGTTCCTGGTCTTTAAAGGCTGCAGATTAAAGTTAGCAAGCTCGCCCTTTCTGATCCGCAGAGTTTTCTAATCTGCAGAAGCCATGGGGCACAGCCCTGTGCCTGGAACAGAGGACCTTGTTGCAGTCTGGGCCATGCCAAGTACAGCCACAATTGGACCCCAGGAACCACCAAGAACTCTGGAAAAGGTGCGCTTCACAGCGCTCACTGCTAGTCTCATCCCCAGCAGTCCCTTGTGTTCCTAGCAGGAGGCTTATTTGGGACGGTCAATAAGAAACATGTCAAAGAAGAGTTGGATGACTCCAAACAATGAAGGGCTTTGGTACATGAAAATCTTTACAGCTTCTGGTTCTGCTGATGAGCTGAGACTGGAGCTGGAATATGCATATCTTTGCTTTAGGAAATTCACAACCAGTCTTGTCAGTTGCGCCGCAATAGCATTCTTTAGAAATCTCAGTAGTGGGAGCTGTCAGTCCTGCGACAGAATAGAGGAGCTATGTTAGAAGTAGTGGGAAAGCGTCTATGAACCACCTTCCATACCAAACAGACAGACCAACAGCAAGATATGCCACTGCTGTCAGGTCCACCTTTTGGCTGCCAGAGGCGAAAAGGAAAGTGTCCAGATAGCGCTGCGGCCGCGATGCGCGTGGGGCCCATCGGATGGGGGCCAAGGAGGCGAGGTGGAGATCCACGTGTCAGACTTTCATTCGAGCAGTGGCGAGTGCCTGCGGATAGGAGAGCACGTGACGCTGCGCAGGGTGCTGCCAATGTGTGGCGTGCCGGATGCGCTGGTGCCCATGCAGGTGCCAACCTCATGCTTGCATCTGCCCCATGGGTGAGAGTCGCTGAACAAATGATGAGGGGAGAGAACAGCAAAATAGGTCCCCTTTCATGATGCTCAGGTCTGGTCATTTCGGAAATGGTGAGGGATGTTTAAATGCGAGGGCTGCAGGGGAAGGGCCAGTGCTACTTGATTTGTGTGGCTTCCGGTGTTCTCCCTGGAATCTCAACGCCGAGGCTGCTTGATTGCGGTCACCGGCTCATCCCAAGACACATATGCTTGCGCCCTTGCGCTGACGTCCATCATTTGATCGGAGCATGAGGTGAAAGAAGCCCTCAAAAAGACGTTCTTCTGTCAGAGGAGTTGCTGAAGTGCCCAGCTCTATAAAGCCAGGATTACAGTACCTATGGTGACCAGCGCCTACTGATTCTAAAGCAAGGCCTTTCTGTTCGAGTACACTTACATCTCCAAGATAGTTCGGTTCCTTAACCTGCAGGGAAACTGCAGCCCTGTGGCTCTCGTTGGCTGTTCCCTCCGGACTGAGTCCAGGCGTTTACGAAGGGGAGGTGGTGGTTGAGCCTGTTGTTGATGATACTGGGTGAGGACGTCGAGAATGAGGAAAAATCTCATGTCCAAAAACACGGTTTACGTTGGTGCCATGCTTTGTCAACGCATCTGGGTTTCCCCTTACTAAGATCTGTGCCAACGTTCCAACGACCTGCCCAAATTCTGCTCAAAATTATCCCAGCTTTGCTCAAGTATTTTGAAGATGCGTTCCAAGGTGTTCTTCAAGCTGTAAAGCTGTCAGACACCGAGATACTGACAGTGAATACTAATCTAAGCAGTTTTGTCAACGCAAAACTCTTCTATGTGGACTTTCATGACCATCGAGATCATGGAAAAAAGTCTCTCAAACGTATACGAAGTCTGTCACCACTTCCTTCGAACCTCGGAGCGCGTCTTGCTGAATCCAGTGGAAGATTGGGGTTTTGCTGCATGATGGCTGAGCTGCATGCTGATTCTGCTTTGGCAACTCCCCCAGGTCAGAGCCGATGGAAGTTAACGGCCGCGCGGACTCCCTTCGAGACGGGCTTTGCGAAATTGTCGACGAGTTGGGGCAACGACTGGCGACTGGTGAAGATGCTTCGGACCGTCAGGTGAGCAGGCTGTGAACTCAGCCCGAGTTTGCTTGACCACTGAAAAGTCCTGGTCAACTAGTGCGAGAGCCGGACTCCCCGGTCGGTTGTCCGTGGGGTCTGGCGGAGCAAGAATTGCTCGCCGACTTCTTCTGGCCCTGAGGTCGAGCTCGACAGCAGTTTTTTCCATCAGGCTGCGGAAGCGAAAGCTGTTCTTTGCCTTGAGTCGCCACAAGGGGTCTATTAAGCTGAACTGAAGACCCAGCCCCTCACGTCAGGGTGGTTGAAAGGGCCACGGTTGCTTTCGTCAGCTGCACTGAACATTGTTTGCAGGGGAGAGCTTAATAATCTTCAAGCAGCTTCACATATGGCGAAGCGAAATTTGAGACAGGAAGATCCTTCCAGAGTACCCATGAGTCATCAAAGTGCAAACCGTCTTGTCCGCTTTAGTTGGGTTGAAAACAGTGAACGCTTCCAGACAGGACTGTACCGATTAACTGGGTTTCTGATCACTTTCTTTGCTTATTGAACACCGTTGCCGGGCCAACCTAAGCACTCTTCTCGGCTTTCCGGACGTTGCACTTCCGTCTCTTAGTCGAGCTTTTCAGAATCCTATGATAGAGCCTAGACCCCAAACCTCTCCTTCTCCGCAGGAACTGCACTCCGTCGAGCGCCGCCTGCGCACATTACTCCGCCAATCGGAGCCCGTTCACACCCCCAAATCCGAGCCCGTTAACACCCTCAAACCCCTCACCAACGGGCACGCCCACCCGCCCCCCGACGGCCCGCGCTCTTCGCAGAGCATCCGCTTGCCCATCTCGATCGTCGTGTGGGACTTCGTCCTTCCGACCACTCCTAGCCTGCCAGCTGTCATGGGTGTCAGCGACAGCGTGATCGAAGACCGCTTCCAGGCAAGCCGACGTCATTATTCCTTTTCCATTATGAATCTTTCTGTGATTCTTTTCCGTTCGTCCTCTTCGGAAGCTTTTCACGCCGGATTCGGCTCTTCTTGCCCTCCGTCACGTACTTTCAACATAAGAACTGCAAGCAGAGAGCAAGTAGGGTCGTGCTCCGGGCCGGTGGATGTCACGATTCCCAGCTGGGCCGGAACGCTGTCATTTGTTCGATCTACAGCCGATTTGCGTGTGACCTAGCCCTAAAAGCTCTGATACCTATCGGGACCATAACCAGGCTTGCGAGCCAGTTCGGGTAAGCTTATCAATCGCAGCTGTTCCACCCAAGGCGACGGCGAAACTGACCGTTTGATAATCTCGGTCACCCGAGAACTTGAACACCAATTTCTTGCTTGGCGTCTGTAGCTATCCCGGGGGACGGACGATTGGTGCGCGGCGCTCGACGCGCATTTCCAGTGGCTGCTGCCGTTCCGGGTCAGCCCCTACTTCTGCCGCTGGGAGCGGGAGATGCAGGTCTACACGTACACGTGCCCCTGGCCAGGTCAGAAGAACCTGCATTTCGGGTCGATATTACTTTGTCAATTATTATGATCGACAATTTGGCATTCTGAATGTGCTCGCAGTAGAAAAAGGTGCGACTATCCGGGGTCTCACTTATCAGGTAGCAGGACTTTGATGCATGTGGGCCCTCGTTTGATTTGATGGCCGCCGCTATGGGCTGATGGCCGCCACTGTAAGCAGGGTCGTCAATGTGGTGATTCAACGGCTACGAGAACGTTTTCACAGGGCGTCTCCATTCTCGCAGCTTGGAAGGGGAAATGGAATCCTTCTGGCATTGTTTTAGACATAGTCTTGAATCCGATACATCCTATTCGTGTGCCTCCAGTCGATCACCCTCGAGCGGAGGCGTACTATTCGGACCCCCGGTTGTCCGCATACGCCCTGCCGTACGCCGGAATGGACGCCCGCGGCTACCCGGTGGAGGGCAAGGAAGCGCTGCTGAAGTTGCTGGGGGCGCTCAAGGACCGACCGCACTTCAAGAAGGCGTACTTGTGAGCACCCCTCGTCGCAAAAGCATCCTTGCTCCCTTCGGCTGATGTGCCTTTCGGCTGATGTGATTGTCAAAAGTCGATTGCATTTTTAGCGCCCCTCCAGGTATCGGTTGGTTTTGACTCAAGCCACATTATCATGTCCTGATTTTTCCATCTTAGTGCCTCATCTGTACGTGAATTTGGGCATTCAAATTGTGAATTCATCGTAGTCTACTATCACACAAACGACGAAAATGACCTCCCGGCAAAGGTCAATCAGGAAACAAACTCTTATTTGCTCGTCCTCGTATCATCGCGTCCCACATTCATGCAACTCTCCGGCGTTGTTCGTACCAACGTTTGCGTCACTTGCCGTCGTTGTTCTTACCGACGCTGACGTCACTCCCCGCAGCTACCTGTGGGACGAGCCCACCACGTCCGTGCAGCACGCGCGCATCCGCGAGATGGCGGCCGAAATCCACGCGGCCGCGCCCGGCGCGCGCGTGCTTACGACCTACTACTCGGGCGCACGCGACGGCGCGGTCGGCCCGCAGACCATCGACAGCCTGCTGAGCGTCCCGGAGATGCTGCGGCCCCACTGCCAGGTTCATTTTATTTGTGGTCTTTTTCGTCGTTTTCAATATAAGCGGGGTTGTCGAAGGTCTTGATTCTTTCAGCAGGCATGTCAATCTTCAACCCGTTTCGTCCGAGCTGTGCTGCCTATTGAAGTCATTTGGTGTAGAATCTGCTACAGTGTGTGTCTCATACTGTTTGAAATCTCCGGCCGACTGGAAACACCGACTTCTTTCGAATTTGGCTGCAATATCGTGACGGGTTTGGAATTGGTGCAACCGTGACATGCGTATGCTTTTCGTCAGGTGCACTGCGTCAGCCAGTGGGCATTGGCGGGGCGCGAGGATGCGGCGGAGGCGATGGGGGCAAAAGTCCGGGCGGAGGAGGGAGAGGTAGGTTCAGAATTGATTACGCTTAAGGCTATGCAGGGACTTACATCCAAGGCTTTTGCAAGCTTGCCAGGAAGCTTCGTCTTTTTCTTCTATCTCTTGACATTGGGCGTGGCGAGGGTCAGTGCAGGGCGAGATAAAACAAGTGATGTCGGCGCTGCGCTCGGATTGTTGTGTTCAGGAGGAAGGGATAAAACCAGGGGCTTACTGTTTCAGTCGGTCTAAAAGGAATTAATGCAGAATCCTCTGCTGTTTTGAGGAGCCTTCCGTTGGTGTGCCTGCTATTTCCTAGGGACCGTCACCTTCTCTCATCGACTGTCAAAATTCGGGGAGCGAGAAGGTCTGCCTACGCAGTCCCCGCCACCCGTGCAGTTCGCCGGCCAAGCATTCTCGAGCCGCTGTCGGTCATGAACTGCCACTGCGGAACATCGTGGGCCAGTCGCCCGCGACATGCTGAGCGTTGCAGCGTAAAAGAGACAAAGGCTCCAACTTTTCATACGCATTGGTGAATTACTTTGGAAGACATCTCAAGAAGTACTCGAGAAAAAGGCCTCAATTGCTGAGCTTTGCGTATTTTCCCGTCAGGAGTGGTGGTCGCACGTGTGCATGCGCCCCGGCGACCCGCAGCCCAACCAGTCGCCCGCAACATGCTGAGCTTGCAACGTCTGGGAAACACTTTCCAGTCTGCTTATGGATCACCTTGAAAGACATTCTGTCAACACACCTGAAAAGTCCCCTAAGAGTCCTGAGCTGTGCCCTCTCTCCCGCCAGCAGTGGTGGTCGTACGTGTGCATGGGTCCCGGCGACCCGCAGCCCAACCTGCATTTGGGCATGCGCGGCACCCAGCAGCGGGCCGTCCTCTGGCGGGTCTGGAAGGAGGGGGGAACCGGGTTCCTCTACTGGGGCACCAACTGCTACGACAAGGCGCGCGCGCCCTCCGCCGAGGTGAGATTGAAGCTCTTTGTTGAGTGCAATTCACTCAAGTGACGCTGCTGACATGTGAGGCGGTAAACGAAGACTCGTCCAGATTGCTGCTCGGGGGTTGGAAGTCGATGTCGGAAGCGTGACTTTCCGTGCTTATCACTCACGCAGTATTGGGTCTCAAGTTTCTACTGGTCACTCCCTGCGGTGTTGGTTCTGAGTTGAGCAACGATTGAGCTTAAGCGCTGCCTTCGCCATGACGATCCAATACAGCAAAACTTCAGCCTGGTGATTGTTGCAGCGCTTTGGACCGCCTATCTGTCAACGCGCAGAGATTGGGAGACTTGCGCTTTGGAACCTCTCGCCGACCTGCCTAGCCCGTCTCATATCCATTTTCTCAACCCTCTTAGCACAGATTTCTTACACCCCTGCCTTCGCCCCCGTGTCAAAACTCGCCTCACCCAGTTGGGAGTCAACCGTGTCCTTCCTCCCGGCTGAACCTTCCTGTCATTTCTGCGTCCGCAGATCCGCTTCCGGCCGGGGCTGCCTTTCGGCGATGGCGTTCTCTTCTATCCGGGCCAGGCTTTCTCCCCTGAGAACACCGAACCCGTCGCTTCGTGTCGCCTTGAGCGCTTCCTTAGTGGAATGCAGGTAAAAAGTGCAAACCTGTTCGTTTGTCAACGGACCTTGGCGTCTTGGCCTTGCTCTTTCCGTCATCTGCCTCTTTAGGCTCCCCTATTGCGAGGTCTCGTTTTGGTTCAACAGACTCTTGTGTATTGTCATCATCTAAGCAATATCTGCACGAAAGAATGCTTCCAGTCTCTGGAAAGGGAGCGGAGGTTTGCAACATTCCGTGCTTGCTTCTACGGTGCGTTGTCTTCCTTGACGAGCAGTGAAGACTGCCTTCGGTCGAGAATCCGAAACGGACGTGGAAGCAGCTTGATGACCAGTGGCGCGACGAGGGTGCTCCACCCTTGAATCTATCAATCATCTTGGCGCATACTTGCGATGACAAGAAGCATACAGGTCCAAAAGCTTTGGGCACGCCTTCCCATTTCCTCGTGCTATAATTTGGATCCTGGTCCAACCAAAACCTTCGGGTAACCGACTAGACGCCCGATCTACTGCCCGGTATTGGGATTCGCCCTTGCCGGTTGTTCCATGGACGACTACGTAGCCGAGGCTTGAACGCGTTACTCATTCCGCCCCCCTATCAGAGCACACACCTTTCACTTTCAACCAAGTTCTACCACATAGCAGACCCTTGTCAAAAGGTCCTCGAAGAAAGGAGTTCTGCTGAGACACTGCTTCCTTTCTGTGCAGGATTATGAGTATCTAACACTTTACGCACGCATGTACGGCCGACCAGCCGCTCAGTCTTTGCTCGCGAACTCCGGAGTGTATCTGAACCCTGGCGTTTGGACCCCGGAACATGGGCCCGTGGACAACTTACGAGACGAAATTGCCAGAGCTTGCTCAACGCTTCTTGCATAGTGATTCCTTGACGTTGAACAGGGCACACAGTCTTGCAGCGCAGACTTGTTGTGTCTTTTATACAGTGGAGATCAATGAGCTACGATTGTGAATCCGAGGGGGACAGGTCGATAACCAGATAGAGCCGTTATTGAGATTACTTACTTGCAGAGTAAACTCGATGTTGTAAGAGCTGTGGTAACATTTGTGTACTGTATGTGGCCCTCCATTCTGTGCTATAGAGTTTGCAACTTTTGGGACTTGGTGTACAGGGATCTGCCTCCACAGATGGATCAGAGGTATGTGCAACAGACACATCACTGTAGATCTTGCTGAGCGCGAGTTCATAGGGCCATAGTCAAAGGTCATACATAAATCTGAACTGGGGGAACTTTGCTCATTCAGTTGAGGTGTATCTTTTCGCATGCACTGCCGTTATCAGCATCCGTGGCTTATGTATGCCCCGTCGCTTTCAAATTGATCTTTTTCCATGTAACATACTACGACGCCCCTACGACGTGTGCTGTTGACTCATGTGACGTATCTCTGCAATCTGCCTGCGAGCACGACTGAAGAAGAGATCACTAGTCTCGCACTCCTCCGATGCGCTCGCGGGAGGCAAACAAGTATGTGAAGGCTGAATTTCGGAAGTATGCTCGTTTTGAGGGGGAAGGCCGAGAATTGTGCACGCGGGCCTGCATGTACTCACCGTACGTGCGTGAGGCCACTTTAGCAACCTTCTTGGAGGTATTATCAAACATGCTACGCCGCTCGCAAGTTTCTGTTCTGTATCCGGACTGACGGTGACTCTGGTAATGGCAGAGGCCCGCGCGGCGGCGCGGCCGGCGCGCCATCCGACGCCGTCGGCCGGCACGTAAGACTTCCGGCAGGCTGAGGCCAGCCTGCAAGCAGCAATGTGCGCGGCGACCAAACATGTAAAGGTAAGCTCCGTACTGACTCCAGCACCGCGAGTGTGGTCGCCGCCAGCAGGAGGCGAAAGCCTGAGTCTACTTGCAACTAGGGCGGTGTGCAACTACAGAGTAGTGGCGGTAATGGCGACAAAAGGTTGGAGAAGCCGATCTGCATTGGAAAGTGCTGGAGCGCAGCGCAGCCGCCGCCGCAGCGACAAAGGATGCCGCTCGTTTCTTTCACAAGTTTCAGTTTCAGCAACGCGTTGGGAGAGACGTGGGAGTGTGCTGCTTTAATTCCGAGCAGCTCAGGTATGTCATTCTCAAACTTTGCCAGTCTTGTAGTGTGCTCAATTGGAGAGTGGCAGTGTTATGCACCAATCTGCGTCTTTGTTGATTATAGTCTGCGAAGGGGGTACCAAAGAGATGCCATCACGCAACGCTTTGAGCCTCCTTCTTGCTGCTCCGTGCTGCTGTTGCTCCTTATGTTGACCAGCAGCACATCTATTTGCTTTCGACAACCATCCCTCGAAGCGTTTGAGGAGGTCTGTTATTTTGCCGCAATGCTGAGTCCTGTCGCTTGGGTTGTAACATCCTTCTTTTCTGTATCTTTCTGTGAAACCAGATTTTGCAGTCAGCTCTGAATATGGCACATTTACAAGCAGCCAAGCTCCAGATGATGACAGTTTCCTTCCTGAGGTTTCTTTGGAAACACTGCAGGAAAATATAATGAACTTCTCTGATGGACGCTTGGTTGTGCTCTTCTTTAATTGCTCATGCCACCAATGTCCAGAGCCCCACCCCTCTCTCCTGCCCGCCTTTTTGCATTAGAGTTTCGATTTCGATTCCTAGCAACCATTTGAAAGCAGCAAGAAGTTTTTGGCAGGTTTGTTATTTGGATGTGAATGATAGACTCTGGCTATTCCTGTCTTGCTTCTGCCACAACTGGTGATGACAAATTCAACAAAACCGGAGCTTACGAGCTGTGGGGATTATCATATCTACTCAAACCCCTGAGGTTATGGCAGTAAAGCTGAGAGAGTCAGTGTCTCCATTTGTGGCAGCTTACTGTATGCTCGATAATGGACAAGACCAAGAAGATGGCGTGAAAGTTGAAACCACAAGGAGGATCTGTGTCGCGTTGCTCTCCATTTGACTGTGTCAAGAATGTGCTGGGATTACTTGGCCAAAGTCCTCACTTGTGCATCCATAGTCCTCACTTGTGCATCCATTACCACTGCAGATTAGTACTCACTGGCGCATTGCGTCTGTTCACGGGTTCGTTAGTCTATCGGTTAGACGCATTGAATTCCTTCAAGTGGTTTGTTCATGGTGAAGCTAGCAAAGTTCCATCCAGATTGTTGACTGATCAATAGTCTGGCCTACCTTTGCTGAGAGTAAAGCTCAGTACCAATCTGTCCTGCCTGGAGGGGTGAACCCATTGAGTTGTCGGGGCTGACCTGTCTTTGACTGCTTGCAGTTGTCTGATTAGGGGTTGACGCTGACATTGTAAATGCCCACTGGATTGATTCTTACACAACCTGCTCCATTGTTTACAAATGTCAGGTTGTTTCATCTTGCAGGTGTGGTCTGGCAACCATCAAGGGTAGACTTCTCAGATTGTGAGTGTTTAGTTTATTGGCGCTAACTTGGATCGCAGATAGCAGGCTTGATATTGGTTTCCTGATGTTGACTTCTGGCGATGTCATCTGTAGACACCTTCCTTTTCAATCCTCGCGTACAATTTCGATCTTCGTGTACAGTTCTTCTCATGCTTGTGGTGGATTGTGTCTACAAGGAATGGCATGCAATTCTGGACGCTTTCTAGATCAAGCGAAAACGTGTATGCATATGCAGGGATTCCGAATACTTGTCCAGGTGTGATCCGCCATATTCAGTGACGATATATCCACGATTGCAATGTTTAGACAAAATGTGACCGAGGTTGATAATAGCTGTATACTCCTTCATTTACCGGGGTACTTTTGACTATTTTGATTCGAGCAAGCTGTGTAAAATCTGCCAACACTGGCGTCAACTCGCACAGTAAGGGTGCTCATACTGTGACATACCTAGCGCGGCCTATAGCTGCATAGGTAGATTTTTATAGCTGGCATTATACGCACGTAGCGCAACCATTAGTGTAGCCGCTCAGCATGGGTGACCACATGTAGTCCAATCACGCTCGTTGGAGGGCTTGTACATGTTCGAAATTGGATGTATATTTATTCGACGAATTGCATTGACCGGCGCAAGTGACTTATGCCACATGGTTCTGACCATGGACAGCGGAGCTAGCCAGATGTTTTGCGGCCACTGTGCTACGGTTCATTCACACCAATATTAATCGCATACGAGCGAAGTTTCAAAATTGAATTGCGGCAGTTCATTTGACTTGTGATTGAATGTGCAATGCCTGTATTACGCATGCTACCCTCCATGGAAGTTCTAGGCTTGATTTGAATGCCTCTAAATGAAGTTTAGGGGCACACATTAATCATGATAAATTTGTAATGTTGCAACACGCAAATTCCTGATGAGTCAACAAGCCTGCAAGGCATTAGTAGAGACGTTCACTCTCACCCGCTTCGTGATCACCTTGACTGCCTATACTTGATTACGACCGCGGTCCCAAGCCCACCACTCGAGCCTACTTGTACGTACAACTCAATGCAAGTTGGGACACACTCCCTTGAAGGGATCAGGACATCGAGCATTTACAAAGTATCTTGCTGCGAAAGTTATGCATATCACAGTGCGCAATCAGGCTTGATCTTGAGTGACAAGGCCTTTGCGCAATCTACAACTGACGAATCAATCCAAAGCAATGTAATTCACGCTCCACCCGTTTTCTATAGGGGCACAAAAGCCCTTCTGTATGCAGGTAAGCAGGTCAAACCAACATGCCGTACTCGACTCCCTGTACTAATATGCACACCGCTTGACCATTGCTTCTAGTTGAAACTTCATTGCCCCCACCATTCCATCAACCTTCTTACCCCCTTTGTAGATGTGAAATGTGGGCATAGAGCGCACCCCCGCTTCTTCTGCCACCTCCGGCACTTTGTCAACATCCACTTTCAAAAACTTGACATGCTCGTACTTGGAAGAGAGCGCGTAATACGTCGGTGCTGGATGGAGAGGGGGCCCAGGCACGTTAGGCTCTGGTTGAAGCTTTCATTTTCCCATCAAACAACGGCAGATTAAACCGGAAGTCACTAACGGGAACAACTTTCTTCTGACCGTCAAAACCAACAATGGAGTCAGCGAGTACTGTAGGCGATTGAGGAGCAAGGCCAGTTTGAGATACTGTGGTAGACAGAGGGTGGAAATGGACAAGGTGCAAGAAACTTTGAGCTTCAGCCCTCAAAACATCGCTCACGGAACAAGGGTATGACGTGGTGCAGCCAGCTGGCAGGGACTTGCGTTGGTCGATTGGAAGACACAGATGCAGGAAGACCACCAAGATTCACGTCATCTGAAGCTGAAGCACACTCACCTATTGTTTTACAGGGCCCGCACCAAGATGCTGTGAAGTCGACGACCACCGGCGTTGTCCCAGCACTTCTAAGTTTGCTGTCCCACTCAAACTTTGATCGGATTTCTTCCACGCGCCCGTGGTCTTGAACCTGCTCGACAGGAATGGATCAGCAAAATCCCAAAACTAGGACAGCGTAGACCCTCAACAAAAGGCCAATGCGGGAAACTGGTCCATAGGACGATACCTACAATTGCAACGTGTGCAACAACGTTTCTCTGCATCACTGCGGTGGCCAGTGCTAAACAAATATGCAACCTTCAACGTCACAAATAAACTAATATGCAACCTTCAACGTCACAAATACAAGAGACTTGAGGTGTAGCATGTTTGCATGATTGAAAGAATTGCAAGTCGTGGCGGGTTCACACAATAAAGATACGTGGCCCCTGATCAACTCTCAATGTGAGGATTTTGAGCAGGATGATGATCTGACCTCTGTCTCAGCTGCCGGCAGGTCATAACCAAACAAGGAGGCAAAAAAGTGCTGCATCACAGAAACATAACACTTTGTCATTGAAGCATTGAAGCATTGTGCAGATGCATTGAAGCTCTTCTTGGGGTGGTTCACAGAAGTGAGTGCAGCGAGCTTGTAAACAATTGAAATCAACCACAGCCCCCCAATGTTATGCTTTGACTGCCCCTGCCCCTGTCCGCTTGTGCTAATCTCCATGTTTAGAATCAAACGTTTGCAACAATTTGGTACTTTCTGAGTGACAAGGTTAGAGAGTGATCCATACGCACAGAGGCAAGGCCTCTCAATGAACGCAGCACAATCAGACTTTTTGCGACCAGGACAGACTGCTTCATTGCTCTATCTTCGAGACCCTACTTTCTACAAGGAAATTTCCAAGTTTCACTCTGCCCACTGGCACATCATCTTACTGCCAGTGGATCCGTCTGAACCCCGTTTGCTCAATTTGCTGACTCAAGCTGCATGAGATGGTGGTGCTATGAATGGGTCCACTCTTACCTGGATAAAGTTCCACAGTCCAATGAAGATTCTCGGAAACATGATCGCGAAAGGGATAACAAGGGGGTACAAGCACGCCACGCAGACCTGTTTTGCAGAGGAAGATGACAAGCAAGTCGATGATTAGTTCCTTTCATAGACAAAGTTGAGTTTTCAGCTTACATTGAAAGTGCATAAGCACAGCAATAGAAGACGAAGCAGAGGCATATGACCATACAAAGATACTCGAAGCAAATGACTGGAAGCTCTGCAATCAACGAGCCTTGTCCAAGCAAAGGACCTTGCCACTGCAGTGCGTATGCAGATTCAGTGCTCACCATGGCGGTCGCCTCCTGCCTTGATCAGCGGACTTTTGAGAATGGCAAAATGACTGATCCTGCACCTGGAATTAGGGCTACCTTTCCCTACACTGTGACTAGGCGTGCAAAATTTTGCGGGATCCCGTGGTGTTCTACCGTGGGGGGTACGTTATATCCACATATCCGGTGGGAGCTCGGCCTGGCCTACTGCCTTGTGAGCAAGAAGCCCCTCAATTCGGCACCTTCGTATTGCCAGTGGCTGGTAAGCGGCGTGCTGTCTCAATTGAGGGGGGGGCTTGAACATGACGCATGAGTGGTGCATCAGCTAGAACTTAGAAGATTGATCACCAGGTCAGGTGATTTTAGGGTTTGAGGAAGCAGAAGAAGGGATGCAAAGGGAGGGTAGGAAATGTCGTTCCAATATGCATATAATAATATGTGCGACTATGAGTAGTGCCCTTCTGCCGGGCCTTCTCAGGCTTCTGCATTGGGAGTCTGAGAAGTAACATTCGATGCGGTGAGGCATTGTGGTCGCCTACATACAGACAGACACAAAGACTCCGTTTTGATGTTACAGGAGCGCTCCGGATAAATCATCTTGGGTAATGTGGGAGAATGCCCGCTCAAAGCATGGGAATGCCTGAAGAGACCGAGGCTGCAGGGACAAAGCGCCAAACTGCGAACGTACTTTGGTCTGGTATTGCGGATGAAGACGAGGTATGTTTGCCTGTCCACATTGCTTAAACCTTGATAATTGCTTCTCTGATGGTTGCTTCGCTCTTTTGTCGCCTCCGTTGCTCTCACTCAGTCCCTAAACTTAAAACTGTCCTCCAATGAGACGCTTCAATATGTGCCGGCAGAGCCTTCTGTGGTGCTCTGACTTCTCCCCATCCGTGTGTAGAAGCTTGGTGGCAAACAAGTGTTCCTTTGCATCAATCCATTTCAAGTCAAGACGCTACTCATGGATCAAGACCGTTCACTAAGCTAACTTCTGATGCAGCAGCGGACGCCTCCCTGGCTTTCGCTTGTGATCCCCTGGGGCTTGGCGCCCGGGGTCTTTGCAGCTTTTAGCAACATTGTGTGGGCAGTACAAACCCGGAGTCCTTATGGTTACGCAGCCATCATTGGTAAGTACCGTCTCTTCCTCAAAATAGGTCCTGAAGATGGTGTTCGAATCTGGAGAGCCAAAGTAGCAAGAGTCTTAAGCGGAGGCTTGGGATTCGAGTAGCATTCCATTCACAGACTGGCTGGCATCAAGAAATTCCTTCGCAGCAATTCTTAAAAGCCATCTGCCTCAGCTGAGCTGTGGACGATGTTCTGTGATCAAGACAAGCCAGCTTCACTGCCGAGGCGCCTTAGTTGGCTTCAAAGGAAGCTTGTGCTTGTCTTCAAATGCCAGGACGGCCTGACCTTTTGTCTTACTCAGAAGAGATCAAGGCAGCTCAGAATCTTCTGCCACTGTTTAATGGAAGCTCCCCTTAACCATCCTCTTGACCCTTCTGCTTACAGCCCTGAACCATCCTGTTCCATCTCATAACCTCGACCGTCCTGATGACCGTTTACCCTCGGGTGCAGCTGCTCTTGGCGCCGGCCTATTGTGGTGGTCCCAATGGAAGAAGGGCGTATACAGTTACACAGCAGCGTTTCTCCCCAGCTACATAGGAGCATGCATAGCAACGTCATTCGCCACTTACATATTGTTAATCCGAGAAGGTGAGCTGCTTCTGGCATTGTCAGCAATCTGAAGACCCTGTTCAAGCAGACGCAAATCAGCAGAAGGCCGGATGCAACACAGAAGCGCGTCACTTGACTTCATTATACACGTCACAGAAAACATCGTCTCCGCAGGCCAACACGCTGAATCCAAAAATCAATGCAGTTCGTCGAGCCTGCTTGGCTAGATTCTGCAGGTCGGAGTTGTCTTGTCGTGACCATATGGCTGCCACCCGTTCTGCGTCAGAGCACTATGCTTTCTCTGCCGCTAGCAGCCGTCTTTGCTCTGAAGTCATGTCACCTTACGACTTGAAGACAAAGGAAGAGTGGACTGCATTACCCTGACAGACGATAAGGTGCTTCGCAGGAACCCCCGCCTGGTTGGACATCTCGTTCAACCTGTCGGTCGTTGCTCTTATCTGCGCCTTTCTGGGGTGAGTAAACATCACAATTGCTTTCTAGGCTTGTTCAATGCTAATATGCATCCCGTCAAGCCTGCATACTTTCGGGTTGAGCTAAGCAGTTATAGTCAGACACTTGGCGAAACGGTTCATCTTTCCTGCCATTATCTTAGCAAGGGCCAGAAACCGTCACAGCTTAGCCTTTTTCCTTGGGTACTGCAGCCTTATCTTCAAGGACCCCGGCCGCATCCCCCTTCCCCGCGTCAGCATGTCGAGCGAGAACGACAGCGTCGAGGACCCCGCCACGCGCCGCGAATCCGATGCTGACGGGAGCCTCCCGAGATTGTCAAATCACGTCAGCATCAGCATGGACGGGTACGGCGGTAGGGAGAACCGGCGGGGCCCAGGGCGGGCGGTGGAGAGCCACCCGAGCAGTCCCAGGAGCCCCACCTTTCCGTATAGCCCACCCCTGTCAGCCATAAGGCCGGGATCACGCGCGTCGAGGATGTCGCCACTCTCGTCCACCCCGCCGAAGAACGGGGCGGAGCTGGGGAGGAACAGTCGCGTGTTTGAGCTGCCGCAGCGGGTGTCTGATGAGCTGCTCGAACGGGAGAACGGGTTTGAGCTGCACCGTTTGAGCGACGGGGGGCTGCGGTGGGGGGGGTCGAATCTGAAGGGGCCGACGGGGAGAGGGACCGCCGTCGATGCGCTGTTGTCGGAGGACGAGGGGCATGACACGACGCCCAAGCCTCGGCCGCCCTACTGCCATATTTGCAAGGTGGGTGCTTTCAAACGAGCTCGTCGATGTTTCAGCTTCTGAAGGACTTTGAAGCATGATGATGCGGTACAGACTCAGGTGTTTGCACTAAGGGACCGATCATTTGTCAACATCAGTGACACAGGATCTTCTGTGTCACTGCTTCAACATCCTTGTTTAAATTATGGCATTAGTGGCTGGTGTTCGAACGGCTGATTGCAACGGCTCTGTGCGCTCACCACTCCAGGGAGTTGATATTTGAGGCTGCCAGCTTGGGTTCATACTGGACTGCTTTTCGGAGTTGTTATGGCCAAGGGGGTTTCCGTCGCCGTGAAGAGTGGCCTTGATCCCTTTCCCGTCTCGCTTGGAATCTCCTGAAGCCTTCCTTCTTCTTTACAGAGGAGTTTGCCGGCTAGTATCAGAAAAGGACTGTGAAGGATCCCCCCCCGAGAAGCCGAGCACTCGATTTCTACATATTTTCAATTGCCTGCTTGGACCGACGGCTTTCGCAATGCCTGATATGTGTTTGCAGGCTGCGAAACCGCCCCGCTCAAAGCACTGCCCCGTCTGTGACGTATGTATAGAAAAGTTCCACCACCACTGCTCTGCGGTCAACAACTGCGTAGGTGAGGGGTCGCCGCGCTAGCTGTCCTGTAGCTTTGACGATTGCTGCCGGCTTTTAGCAAACCGGTTTGGTAGGTCTATTGTCCGGTGGTAGGTCTATTGTCCGGTGAGACTTCTGCAATAAGCGCAAAATGTGCGTTCTGCGCTGGGAAGCAGCCTTCGCCTCGGGAACGAGTGTCGTCGTCTCCGGCTCAGCCCTCCTGCTTTCTATAGAGTCCAATTTTATAACAGCTGTTGTTCTGGGAGGACTCCGTTCTCGGAGGAGTCCGCTTTTAGATCACCGATTGAGGTTCTATAAATTGCGCTTGGTCCTGATACTACCGATTTTTACTCTGCAGGCCAAAGAAACCACTTTCTTTTCGTAGTCATGCTTCTCCTGTTCATCCTAGCGGAGTATTTTCTAGACGAAGCAGCAGTACAGTGTAAGTTGCTTCTTTCAATTTGTCTTGCAATCACCTTGACTCTCTGTGTGCTTTGCTGCATTCGGAAGACTTTGTCCGTACTTCCCGCATCTTGCCACACCGCTCGATCACCAGGCATCTCGTGTATTTCGCGAGGAACGTGGTCCTGTCTACTTTCGGTCAGACCTACGATCATCATTCTTCACGAAGTTCAGGAATCAAGGGTTCAGGACGAGATCATTGCCGCGTCCTTTGTCTGCTTCGATCCCGTTTGGATTTATTGGACCCCCCTTTTGTCCCCTTCTCGGTAATCCGTGAACAGCACGAAACCGCTAACGCGTGACTCACTGCTTTTCCGCAGTCTTTGATCGGCGTGGGTCTCTGGAGCTGCCAGAGGAACTGACGCTGGTCTCAGAAAGTGAGTCGACGCACATGCTCAGAACAGGACCGTACTCCGCCCTTAGCCGGTCGTGCCCAAGCACAGACCCTTCCCGAGCGTTGATACGTTGTAGGAGCAAGGCGGCGACGGAGCTTCGCTTGGATAGCAACGAACTTTGTCAGATTGCCGCTGAAAACGAAAGTGCTTCCAACCAGAAAAAATCGTCGAAGCGGTCTGCGAAGCGCCTTTTCCCTCTGCAAAGTCCCGCTCCACAGGAAAGTAAAGACCACAGATTGGTTTGCTTAGAAACCAGACTGCTGAGCAGTTGCGCGATCCAAATGATCACGGAAAGGCCTCCGCTTTTGCGTCACTTTCAGCTTTCGCTCCTTGCTGGTCAGAAGTCTCACAGAGACTGATCATCAGAACTTGTGCTGATCTGGCCGTTCGCTCCGTGCAGGCGAGACGCTAGCAAACATCGAAAGGATGATCCTGGTGTCGTTGCTGATCGTCGGCAAGCATCCCTGGGTGTCCTCGATCTCATTTTTTGCACGAATACAGCTACTATGGCAGGTATGTTTATCGATTCAAACGCCTTCGACTTTTTCTCGCAAGAGCTAGTATGCCCGGAAGCGCTGGTAGATTCGGATGCTGAAAGCAGAAGCGCTGTTGGTGCTTATCACGGCCGCCTTTCAGTATTGAGCAACCGAATGGGGCTCGCCAGGTTTATATCTTACTGCAGTGCTTGCATCTGTCGACAGGAACCATGGTGTCTTTGAAAGGTAAAGGAGATGAAGAGTCAAGAGGTTTTCAACCTGCGCAGACGAAGGTTGATAAGTGCTGAGCCAGTGACCACCTTTGCAGGTGCCATTATTGATATTCCACGTTTACTGCGCCGCCGTCAACCTGACAGCATACGAGTTTGTGAGTCCTGCTCCTCAGGTTATCATTCTACTGCTGGATTAGGTCGCCCTGTGTATGCTTCTTCGGTCTTACCCCTTGGCCAATTAGAAGAACCGGGTTGCTAACCGTTAGGCCCCTCGAGAGCGCGCTATCTTGCTTGCACGTCGGGTCCACATATCCACTGAATGGTTCATTGAGCCCTGGAGACAGTACAACGTCGAGCATGTTCGCTGGCATGACATGGATGGTTTGTGCTTGCAGAGGAACTGGAAAAAGTGTCCAGATTTGTACGTGCTCGCGCCCAGCAGATCAGGTATGTGCGAGCAGGAGCCTGGTCGGTGACGATTGAGCACAGGCAGTCTGCACTATCAGCGTGCTCCAAAAAGGTCACAAATCTGCAGAAGTACAGCTTGCGATCTTATGCAGCTGGTTGTTTGCTGCCTCTTTCCTGGCGTTGGAACGTTTCTGCTTACACACGCTTAAGAGGTTTTTTACAGATTCTTTCAAATAGCTTGCTTTCAGCTGCTTTGCCTCTCTGCTTGTAGTCTGAGTTCTGCTCTGTGCATGCAGCGGGTGCGGCTGCAACGAGGAGGTTTGTCAACACGCATAGTCGAGGTCTAGCAAACAACCTGCTGGCTTTCATTCGAGGTGGGGAGGACTTGCGACCGGGTTTTTGATAACATGGAAAAGGATTGACTAACACGGACTTCAATAGTATCAACTCGCTTGACGCTTCAGTAGTCCGTTTGCAAAGGGGACAAATGCGAATCCTCGTTGGAACCCAATGAGCATCTGCACGGCAGTAGGCCTCATTGCCGTCCTTCGTGCTCGAATGACGCACGAATAGTAGCTGAGATGACATGCGCATGATGATCCTTCGACTGTACTGCCCGTCGAAGTGCATATAGTAACATCATGCGGCGTTTGTGCGTGCATGCGATCACTCAAGGGCCGGCTGACCATTCTATGATGAAGTGTATGGCCGGCTACTTGAACAATAATGTACGACGTTTAGAAGTTGCAATCAACTGCAAAGTGGACGCGCGCACGAGGTTTTCGTCATTGTACAGAATTAGCGGCTTAATGATGATTAGAAAGAATATTGACAAAGCTCATGATTGCGCATGTTTTTAACAAACTGTGCATATGCGCATGCTCTGATCAGAAGCACGATCTTCACACGACATCAGCCATGCAGGCTCGGTCGATCATTGCTTTACAGACGACGGTTCAACCGAGAGGCCATGCAAAGCTTGACGAGCTGTTAATTTGAATTGCGGTTCACTTTCCATAAAAAACCTGCACACACAGTAAGATTATGTGCCAGCCGACTTCCGCTCAAACACTGCAGCCGTTCATGTGTACGTATGTTTGAGCTGCCGACGGTATGGATAGCAATGAGCGGCACAGTATGGGCACAATATGGGGGGCTTGCCAATCGCGACGGTGAAAAGTCAAGTTGCAATGTTTTCAAGGCCTATAAGACATGGATATCAAGAGCCATGGCCAAATGTCCGCCGACTCTCAAGGATCATGACTTCTCAAAGGTTTTGAAGATAATCATTGCTGACGCGTTGCTGTGAGTCTAAGTTTGAATTTGCTTGCCGAAACTTTCAGGCAGCCCAAGAACTTCGAAGAGCTGGGACGAAGTATTACTTGCTGACTAGAAATGGACGCTCACTTTCGAAGTAGGTCCAAGCATCCCCACCCTTCTGCACCCGCCTTGTTGAGTTCGAAGAGTTCAACGTTGGCAATTTACGAAAACTGTAGCTCGAAAATAACACACCGTGTTAAAGTTTTAAAACACCTCGATTGCGTCGTCAAGCGTCACAAGCGCGGCAGAGCACAGGATGGAAGGGTTGCAGGGAGCTCAATGGATATCCTGGTCCAGACACGCTGGACCTGCAAGTTTCCTCCAAGATGCCGTCTTACCTCGAAACTAGCTGAGGTTTCCATCCCTGAGGCCTTCCATAGCAGAGCCCTAATCCGAGGCGAACATTGGAAGAAGGTGCCGGCGGCATATTCTTGAAAGATGGCTTCTTCAGGAGAGAAGGCTTCACATACAGGAAGAAGACATACCAGAAAATGGATTTTCAAGTAGACCAAGCGAGGGGCAACCTGCTTGCGCGAAAGCTGAGACCAGAGTATTTTTCAGAAAGGTCTGCGATTTACGTGCAATCGATCCTGCAAAGCACCGCTCATGGCGACGTGGCAGGACTCTCTCTCTCCCTGGGTTGCTCGAGGGAAGAGTCTTTCGCTTCCAACTTTCCAGATGGTTGCAAGAAATATGGAACGTAGGTGAACAGGGTGTAGGAGCTGAGAAGGGTGCGGGGCTCGCTCTAAATCGTTAAGGCCATCAGAGTTCTGCAAGAACCTCTTGGTTGTGCATCCTCTCCATGGAGATGGCTACATCAGTGCTGCATCTGCCCCTAAAATTTGCGGCACACAACCTAGTTCCGGATGGCTTGGAGGCGTTATGGCTCAAGACCGCTGGCATGCCTAGCGATCTGATTGTGAATATTGCGGAGGCGGGGTTGCACCTCCACAGATTCCCTCTTTACTCAAGGTCGAGCAAGTTTGCGGAGATCGCGGAAATTGACAAGCATTCAGGGCAGACCTTCGTCAGGTAAAGGAAACTGAAAAGGATGTTCGCAGCAAGAAATGAGTCACAGTGTGTCAATCAAAATGGGTGCGCTCCTGATGCAGCAAATAGGGCCAGAAACGTAAATGGCTTCCATCTTGAGCTACTGTCAGCCAGGACCACCAACCGCAGTCGATGATTTTGATATCTGCTGTTTTTCCTGAACGACCACTTAAATTTGTAATTGTCTCATCATGAAATTACAATTTTGCATTGCTAGTCAGCATTTGAGCGAACATACTGCTACCTAGGAGGGTGTCTTTGGGGACCTCATTGCATGAAGGTTTGTTTGGAATTTTTGCTTCTCCGTTTGATTTCCAGTCAGACCAGCTATGATACTCTCGGAATCCTGATTGGACAAGAGTACATATTTTAATCATTACGACTATGCATGAAGACTCCATCGTTCAAAGGCTGTTGCAAATTTTGTCCGATAGGAATCTTTGATAACCGCAGACTTGGTAAAGTCTTCAAGCTCCTGTTCAGGGTTCTACACTTGCTCTGCAAGAAGAGTGCAGGCTTCAGTCATTCAATCTGTTGGTGTGGCCGCTCGGCATCTCGTTCCAGTGGATGAGTTCCCCTTCCTTCTTCTCTTTCCATCATAAGACTTGAAATGCTAGATCTGCTTCGGTAATCCTGTCGGCTCACGACAGACCCTTGAATCCCTACTGAGATCACAATCTGCCTTCCCCATCGCTTCCCAAGACAATCTCCCCAACTAGGTGCAGCCAACCAAAGCTTACAGGTAACGGGTAACCATCGCACACGGGCATTGGACCATTCATCAACCAGGTGATTTCTGACGGTACGTTAACCTCTGATTGCAGTCTCGATGACCTTCCGGGGGGACTCCCCGCCTTTCTGGTGGTGGCGAACTTCTGCTATGGGTTGGACGTCCGCCTCACGCCGGACAACGTGGCAGCCGTCCGGTGCGCCGCGGCGTTCCTCCGTATGGACGAAGCCTCCCACTCGCTGCAGGTGTCACTTCTCCCTGTTCAGTTGTGCCTTTCCAGTCTGGTTAGAATGAGGATAATTAAGTCGCTGAAAAGATCCCGATTGGGATCGCTTCTGGCTGCATCCTCTCAAAATAGGGAAAGAACAATTTTCTTTTCCCCCCCTCTCCCCACGTAAGAAATTCCTCAAAGGAGGTCAGCGATCAATGTTCGTAATGTCCTTTTGACAGCAAAGTGCGACAGGAAGCGCCGGGCTTCCTCAATTCGCTAGTCCAGGCTGGACGAAAGATGGCTTGCGAGGCGGTATGAGCCCCTGCGGACAGTCTTGACAGCAACCTCGGCTCCATGTTCACTCGGGCGAAACCCTCTGAATTGCAGGGCGGTGCGAGAACCCTCGCGGACTACGCGGACCGGAAGCTGGAGCAGATGCTCGCGAGCGTCGGCGACGCGATGGCGGTGACGCGCAGCTGCGAGGCGCTGATGCCGCTGGCCGAAGAGCTGGGGATCGTGAAGCGGTGCGTCGAGGCGGTGGCGGGGGCCACCGTTGAGAAGCTTGGGGCCGGCGGTAAGGAGTTTTGTATAGTAATATGACGTCACGCTGACGTAAGAAGCGATTCTGCATGGTGCTGCCCCTGCTAAGTAGACGAGTCAGAGTGATTCGTTTTCGATGCAGATGGAACAACTGCAAACTTGGGGAGCCTTTTTGTTATGGATGATGGTTCAGATGACGGCGAGAAGTAGGGAGCACCAGCAGGACTTGCTCGAGAGGAGTTGCGGCAAACGTTTTTAGAAAATGGCCTGGCAAACAGACGCTTCGTGGACGCCTTGCAAGATGGATTGTATATCAAGCCGTTTCGGATCGCAGACACTTTTATTTAGAAATCGCCCATTACACTGGTGTCCTGCTCCCTCAGGTGAAATGAGCCCCCTCGACACGGAGTCAATCATCAGCTTGGGGCTTGTCATGTTTTCCAAGGTGGGCATTATAACCGTCTTTGTTAGCGAGTCCCCATGCTCTGTTCATTTCCATTGTGTTCTTGCACGTTGAAACACTGTTCCTGGCTGCCTTGTACCACATACTGGACTCAATCAGAAAAACGTTAACGCTGTCTGAGGCGCGCAGAATCGCACAGAAACCGTTTGATTTCAAGTATCTGCAGAGCGTCAGAGACCTTTTGCTTAGAACAATAGATGTTCGAGGAGTCCCCAATTCGAGTTTCTCATACCTTTTACCTTGCTTACAATTTACTAGACTGCGGAGCCCACTTTCCGTTACGTACGTCCTCTTCACAATTGAACTCAATAAAGATACTATTAAGTCGAGGTGATAACAAGGCAACCGCACTCAAACTGCTAGGGTTAGTTTGATGGTTAGAGTGGGTACGGGTGACGGAGCAGGATTTTGGGCTAGGTTTTTTTTAGTGTAGTCGGAGCTTGTTATTAACTTAGCTTACTATTATCTTTCTTGAGAAATATCTGTTAGCACTGCCCCACTCTGCCCCCAGATGGTCGAGGGCCTGCGCGCGCACGGCGTCCCGGGCCCCGTCGCGGGCCGTCTCATCGAGGAGTACGGCAAGAAGTGGCTGCCGCTGCACACGGACGAGGGCGAGATCACCAAGGAGCTGTGCTACGAGGCCTCCAAAACTCTGCAAACCCTGGTGGACCTGCTGCCGCCGCTGCGCCGGGAGGGCGGCGAGGCGGCCGAGAGCCGCCACCTCATGCGGCTGCTCAAGGTGGCCATCCGCTTCGGGGCAACCACGGAGTGCCGGGAGAAGATACAGGTGGGAGGACCGGTCCTAGCGGAACGATCGTCTCGAGCGTTGATTATGTGCGAGATTGACTGCAGCGGTAAGGACGCTTTTGAATCGATGAAGATTTTCGACGCCGACACGTAAAGAAGTACACGACGGACTTCGATGGCTCGAGCTCCTGCTACCGGTTCTGATAGAAGCCTCGAATTTGTGCTCAACAGTGATCCCCACCGTTGGGAGGATCTGTAAATTGTGTGTTTCAAAGTTGCACCCGACAACGGAAGGTAGACTCGCTTGGCCTTTTCTAAAGAGCGTCTGTCAGCTGCCAAATCGAACTTGCTGAGACTTTAATTCCTACTTCCCAGCTCTACATTCAGGAGATTGCTCAAAGTGGAGACTGCTCTTGGAAAAATCTGCTTTTCGTCACCAAATAGTTGCGAAGTGCAACGTTCTTCCCTTTCCGACGACTCCCCTTTCCTGACAGGACCGTGCCGGTTCCGTCCTGGACCACGCTTCTCTCGAGGACGTCCTGACGCTGGAGCCAGCGGAATTGCAAGCGTTGGCGGAAGCCTTCCTTTTCGAGGAGAACACGCGCACTCTGAGCGCGCCCATGGAATCGCTGCGCGCTGTGGCGACCCTGATCGATGGCTACCTGCGGCGCCGCGTGGCTAAGGGAATGACCGTCAACTCGTTTTACCGGTGGGTACCTGTCACAATCATCAGTCCCGTCTCTGCTTAACCTCTGCTTGTACAGCATCTGAAGTCCTTCCGAGCATGAAACATTAGCGGGATCGAGTCTCATGGTCGACACGGACTCTCTCTTTTAGCAGGGGTTTATGCTACGAAAAAGCTTTGGCATGCTACATGGGCTCCTAATCCAGGGCGTTCGAGTCTCCCTTTCGAGGTGCCCTGAATGGAACCGCAGGCACACAACCACATGTTGCTACTTGCAATCTTCCACGTAGCCCTGCCTTGACGACGTTTTCAACAGCTCTGGGCTTCAGTCCCACCGAAGCATTTGCTCACGTACTCTACCACTGTTCTTATAAACCTCCAACCGTCAAAATCTGGCTTCCGCGCAGACTGGCCATGGTCCTCCCCCCCGAGTCCCGCGCCTCCCACGACGAGCTGTTCCACGCGATGATGGAGTTCCTGCGCGCGGGCAACAAGCAGCTGACGGACATGGAGCGCCTCGGGCTGTGCGAAACCATAAACCCCGCCAAGCTGTCCGACGCAGCCGCGGAGCAGGCGCTAATGAGCGACGACGTCCCGATCGCGTACGTCGCCCAGATCCTCATGGCGCAGAAGGTGAGGCGCGGCCGCCAGACGTGCGGGGTTTGGGGGCAGACGGGTGGGATTCATGCAGTTTTGGATGATCTTGATCATGAGAAGCTCCTTGATGCAGAAGAGCAAAGAGCTGGAAGCGGCTCGATGTGGAGTCGTTTGCGATGGTCCGCGGAATGGGAACGATAGCATCCGTCCGTGACATAGATAGATGCTGGGCGCCTGTAAGCGAGGAAAAATCACGATCGGTCCTGCTTCGTAGCCGATACTGCCAGAAGACAGAACCGTCTTCCGTGCTCGGTAAGGTTTCCTTTCTGGTGTCTGGAGATCCACGGCTGCCCAGGACAAAGTTGCCCCAAGTCAAAAATTAGGGCCACGAGATTTGAGACCTGAAGGGGGTCCTTGCTGCGAAGTCACACCGCAAATGGTTTTTGGCAGCTTCGCTGGCAACGACCTCGCCTGCGCGTCCGTCAGATGTTCGACGCTATGAAAGGACACGTGCCACTCCGTGTCGCCCTCCGCAGGCCAAGCTCGTGCAGCAGCTAAACGCCAAGCGCGCCGAGGACGGTTCCGCTGAGATTGCTGCTCTCAAAGACGAGAACGCGCGGCTGAAGGAGGAAAGCGAGAAGGCGCGGTCCAAGCTGAATGCGGCCGCGCTTTCGTACACGGCAGTGCGTGCGGCGATGCGGGAGGAGAACCAGGTGAGGCATGTCACCAGGCTGACGATGCGCAGGAAACATATAAGGAACCCATGGAAAGGGTTCGTCCAGCGTGTCAGCTTTCATTTCAAAACCTGTCAACAGACTTGAGAAACTTAGGATGACCGAAGACATACCTGCAACACGTTTGAAATGTTTTCAAAATCAACTGACGTGCGCCGCCAGCATTTACAGGGAAGCCAACTTGGACGAACTTGTGAAGCTTCGCCTCAAATGCTCAATACACAGACTTGAACATCCGAGATCCTAGTCAACCGAATGTCTTTTCAGGGTAGTTTTGCATTGCATGACAGGGTTCCGATCACTTTGTATCATGCTCTCAAACTCTTGTGCGAACGCATCAAGCAGTCCAAGCAGGTCGGCTCGCCATGTCTTTGAAGCAAGCGCTGTGGTTCTTCTGTCTGTTCAGAGGTTTTACTTGGGTCAGTGCATTCTTTTGAAACGGTCCCTGGCCCTTCACCTGCCCCTACAGAGCAGGTGTCCTTCAAAAGCAAAGTAGGACGTCCTGAGAAAGATTGGGATCGGGAATAAAACTGGAATGATGGGATTAATTGGCGATTCATTCGATGTAGAGAAGAAAACCGTGATGTCCATGTGGGTCAGTGCAGTCTTTGGAAACGGTCCCACGCCCTTCACCCATCTTCATAGAGCAAATCGTTCATAGAGCAAATCTTCATAGGCAAACTAGGATTCCGAATCTTATCACGGTTCCTCGTATGTATTCCTGACTCGCCGCATGCTTCTCTATCGAAGGCCCTTCAGACGGAGCTGGTCTCCTTGCGGATGGCCTACGAGGAGCTCGAGCAGCGCCTGCAAGGGACCCCCAAAGTACCGGTCGCCTTCAGCCCCTCGGGGGTGGGTCTAAGCCCCCCAACCGGAGCTCATCCCACCAGGCACCCCACCACGACGGTCCCTGCTCGCAACCCAGCCCAGGTCAACGTTAACCCCAGTCTTCGGCAGTTGGTTTTCAAGGCGCCGGTCAGGGATCCCTCTTCCGTTCATTGGGCGCAAGGAAAGGCTCCGGGCGCCGTTGGATTGGATCAGCCAGCTGGAGACGCCCGTGAAGAGCGGGACGGGGGTGGAATTGGGCGCTACAAAGAGCCCCCTCAAGAGTTTGAGCCGGAGCAGGCGCCCAACAAGGGCCGTCTCCGGCGGTTGACGAGGAATGGGAAGTAGCTTTGCTCTTCCAGGTTCTTCCGGGCTCCATGAGGTCCATCCCAAGTGACTTGATATTAAAGCCGGATAAGGGAATCAACTAGGGTGAGAAATGATGTAAAGTTAAACGGTCTGACAAATTAGAGTTGCTTACGTCATCGTATTGCCAGGTCATTGCAGCACATTACGTCCACGTATCTGTGGTTGACCTTCTTAAGCTCATTGCTTCTTCAGCTAGGCGCCAGCAGAGCAGGGTAAGATTAGCTGGCTGCTGTAGTATACAGGGAGAGCTTGGCTGGGCGATCTCGCCGGCAGCCAGTCTGTCACTGTGAACCAACTGTGACAGTTCCATCCGATCGATGATGCTCTCGACAACTCTCAGACTTTGCAGTGCTCTTTGAAATTTTGGCAATCAAGCCCAGGAATTGAAAAGCTAGTCACGAGGTTAGAGGACGCGAAGTGCGAGAGGAAAGGACTGAGCTGGCTGATAGAAGAGGCTTCAACCCACGAAAGTAGGCGGTCACTCTTATCAGACTGACCAGTCAGCAGACTGGCCACCAACCTTCGGGCCCGCAATCTGTCGCCTGGAGGAGCCTTGCGGAGGAGAGGTTTAGAGCGTAAAGATTTAATCATGTAGTATGCGAGCATGCGATGACACCGTCTGATCGCGGGGAGTCTGGCGCCAATCCTCCGGCCGTACGTACCGCTTTTCGCATGCTGGCGCCGCCCGCATGCATGGGGCATGCGGTCATAGGGCATGCTCAAAGAGCTGAGCGAATCTAAACCACATGGAGGATCGGACGAATGGAGGATCATCCCGGCCTAGGCCACTGCACGCCAGCGGCATTGATGCAGTGCTCTATCTGCTCCGTACAGCCGGAAAGGACCGTACGGTTGACCGAGGACCCTGCCACGTGGGGCGTGCAAGGAAACCTCTCGGCCGATCGATCTGTTCGGAGCTTTCATCGAACGGTGTTCAGGATGCAACATATACGCGCGCGCAGAGCGACGGGTTCTCGGATTGCATCGCATCGGGACGTTGGAAGGCCCCACATTGTATATAATGCATTCGCTGTCTGTAGCCTGGCATCTGCTGCTAGCCAACTCAGCACTAGGTATCTGCTGACAGCTCATAGCGACTCTAGGCATTCCGACGCTCATGCCGACTAGAGGCGGCCTCACGATTAAAGCCTACCAATTGTTGTACAGGGTGTACACTGTACATGACCAGCTGGTAAGCAATGACCAGCGGGCGGCGCCTAACTTAAGTACCCGGTGACCGTCGCCTTCCGACCGTCGGACGCAGTCCAACGTCCAACGGTCTACCGGCGGCGGTCGCCACTACGTGATACTACCAGGGACCGACTCGGACCAGTACGGTGTCAGAGCCGAAATTGCCGATCTGCCGAGTCTATTTACAGTCCGATGATCGATCCATTCGCCGCCAGGCCGCGAACTTCTCAACCGTCACGGATACCAAGCTTCTCTCAGTCAAAGCGCAAGCTGGACTGCAATATAGCGGACATGGAATGCAGGTTCTTCCTACAGGTGGCAATACTCTGACAAACTGGTCTGACATCATTGGTGCTCTGCAAGTGCATGCACAGCTTGTATCTCAACTTTCGCCAAGACTGACACTGTTGAATACACAGACTGCAGCCGACGCAAGGACGCATTTAACCTGATTTGGGATCAGTTCATCTGCGTGGTGTTTCAGCCCTGGTTTGCATCATGAAGAAGGGGAGCACCTCGATCTCTTCCATTGACAACGCATCTAGTGCCGTTCCCCGTGTGCTCGATCATAGCATGTTGAGCGGCAAGCACCATATGCCAAGTGATAGTGATTCAATAAAGATTCGTCAATTTGGGTGCAACTGCTCCGGTGGTCGAGATGAACCCGCGTTTGCAAGAAGCTGAACTGGACAAGGGATGTAGAACTTCATCGAGAAAATAGCAGGATGTCTCTGGGGAAATCGAGAACAGGGCAGCCAAAGTTGGGAGTCTGACAAACGTTGTGACAGGGCTAAGTATGCAGGAGGACGGAGGGTGTCACCATTCTGCCGAGAATATCCTCGCCAGATTTGTTGGCTGCTGGCCAATAACCGCATAATGAATACCACAATAGACAGACCGAGTTCCTTTCTGCATGAATGTAGCCGATGGTGCTTAGGACAAGCTCCTCATGCGGCGCGAGAGGCGTTCTCGCTTTCCAAGAATGAAAACTGAGGTATAATGTGGAAGTCACCAAGGCAAGAATCTGAAATATTTTATGTGGATTGAGACTGTAGCCTCACAAAGGTTTAGATGGAGGTCTCCGTCCAGCAATCCTGGGCGCTTCAGGGGCTCTTTGACGGCGAGACTGGCAGGCTCATTACAGTGAGCAGGGGCCTGCTGGGGGCTGCCGGTTTGGAGGCGGAAGGCGGAGTACCACAGGTGGATGGTTCTGGCAATCCTGTTCCTTCACTATATAGTGCTCACAGATTTCCCCTGATTACATTTGACCAGATCAGGCACTTTACCAATCATTACAATCGGCTTGCTTTGAATGGTCATGAGCATACACCAATCACAACCTTCTAAGACAGCTCTTTGGAAGAAACATCAATCATATTGGCCAGTGCCCGGATGTTGGCGGCAGGGTTGAGATCTCTTGTGCCCAACTGAGTACCCGCGCTTCGGCTGCTCGCAAACTATTTCCTTGTGTGAGCACCTTGTTAGATAGTAGACTCAACCCTCACAGTCAACTTGTCCAAACAGAACATGATCACGGTCTACACTAGTGGTTCTGAGACAAGGAGGCTCAATCTCTAGGTTGTGTGGAAGTTCCGCCAAAGTTCACGCAAAATTGCTTGAAGATTCTCACGTCATGTGTCCTTGCAGCAGGACGTCACCCTGTTTGACCTGCTGCCCTCATTGACCGCGCCCCAGTTCCGTCAGTATGTGAAGCAGCTCAAGGCCCATAAGCGGAGCCTGGCCGCATTCCCCTCCGCACTGCGCAAGCAGAGCAGATGCTCAGAAACGACCTCTCGGAGCAGTCTCAGCGAGACTGGTGGGCTGCGGCAACGAAACAGCAGCGGGGTAACGGCAGAAGATGGCTTGGGCTCCCAGAGTAGGACGGCGGCAGAGCAAGGGAGTTTTGCGGAGACCTCCGCTGAGCAACAAAGGGGTACAAGTGCCAGCGAGGAATCACGGAGGGTTTCGTGGGGTGTGACGAGACCCGTGAAAGTGCGTCCAGAAAGCTGCGAACAGGCAATCCCGGAAACCACCGTGGGGGAGACAATTGGGAGCACGGAAGCAGACGAGGGAGCGAAGAAGGCATCTCGGATAGTGACTCGACGAGAAACATTATTAAGGTCGTTCAGTTGGCAGCCGCAGCGAAGCGGAAAGTTGATCGTAGCCAACCTTCCCATAGAACGGGAGCAGAATCCGAGGGAGTTCGACCAAGCACAAGGGGGCACTCGGGACGTAGACGAAGTAGAGAGGAGGAATACTAATCATTTGCCGCCAGCAGACGCGAGCCGTGTGACAATGCGAACGAAGCAGTCTTGGGTGTGGGGAGGCGTAGACACTCGCAAGAGCTTCAACGACAGTGACGTGTGCGTTCAGGTCGAGTTACAGCTCGTGACGTCAGGGTCAGAGACGGGGCGACACGGTTCCGACCCAACGAGTATAGACGACGGGCAGAACCGGGGGATCCCCCCGGGGGCTCCTCTGGTGCTCGCGAGCTTTTGCCACGTGCCCGCGCTGCAGAAGCTGGTCCGAAGAGTGCGCGACCTGCGGCGCGACGTGCGCAAGGCGACGGTCGTCATCCCGAACCTGGTGCCGCGCAAAAAGGCGCTCGAGGTGAGCTGTGGGGCTGGTTGGCTGCTCGAAAAAGCCTTGCTCCTTTACTCCTTTTTCCTCTCTTTCTGCTTTCCAGATCACCGCAATCAATCAGAGGGCTCCCTGTGTTGTGCTTTATCTGCTTGTCACCATATGCATGCTAAATGAACGGGACTTTGGTCCAGAACAATGAGCATACTATTACAGGAGCTCCGGCCTAGCCACAGTCCGCGCACGTCTCCGAGTCTTCGATTCTCAGGGTGCTTAGCACTTGAGAGGAAAGAACAAGTGTCCGGCAGAAAGTGTTACATTGTCAATTTATCAAAAGTGTCTGCTTGCAGGGCTACCTCAAGAAGCCGAGATCCAGCGTCTCGCGCAAGACTTCGCTGAGCGGAAGTCTGCCGGGTGAAAAGTACAGTCATGAGAAACTCTTGGCTGGAGAAATTGTCCCTGACGAACAAGAGGTGAGCATCTTCTGAAACATTCGGTTCGACTTGTCCTAAAAAGGACCATATTTACGTAAAGCCAACGGTTTTGGCCTCCTTACAATCCAAGTCCGATCGCGCTTGTTCCACTGCAAACCCATCTTACACCAACATCAGAGGCGCCCCTCCGCGCTCCGACTGCAAACCTTGTCAGCCCAGGGCGAGTCGAACAGACCCATCGGCCGCTACAGAAGTCAGTTCGCGCTGCCTGAGGGCCGTCATTAAGCCTTTGTTTTCGATAAACTAAGGCTTCCGACTGTGCAGTGCGGCGACCCGTTTGAGATGGAGCCCGAGATCTCGGCGCTCAAGGACGTCGTGCGCGCGCTGACGTACCGCAAGGCGCGCTACCGGTCGCTGCTGGACATCGCGGGCGTGGGGACGGCGCTGGTGGATCTGTCCACGTGCGTCATTGCTGAGGCCAGCAAGGCCATGGCGCGGATCCTGGGGTACACGCCCGGCGAGCTGACGGGGTGGCGCTTCCGCGACCTGGTGGCGCCGGAAGACCGGGCCAAGTACCTCACGGTGCGCCTTTTGAGAAAACGTTTGCGTTTTAGCGATGTGACGCAATACGAGTTTCCCCGTCAGAAGTGCCCGAATTTTTTCATAAGATTACCTTTTCTATCAGTCCCGGAAGCTCAGGGGGAACTTGAGTCTTATGAAGTTGACGGAAGATGCATATACATGCAAATGAGTCCAATCGGAGTAGATATTCGAGCTAAAATTTCGAGGAGTCTTACAAATCAAGGGCCTCTTCCCTACAGAACATCCAGCGCTTCATTGACAGCAAGGTGGAATGCGCCAACCAGGAGGTGCAGTGCCTGCACGAGGATGGCACTCGCATCTGGGTCCGCCTGACAAGCGTCCGGTGCGCACCCGAGGACATGCGAGGGCAAGTCGACATTCGAGCCTTCCAACCCCGTGTGCGATATTCATTTATCATGCTTGGGATTCAACGATGTGATCTCCTGGCTCACTCCACGTTGAATCTTAGCATACTGAATGCCTTGCAACAGTTAAAGCTGGCACTCTTTCAAGCTTCTGTCTGCAGCTTGACAGCTTGAGAACAAGTGATTACAGCACCTCCAAGGATCGAAACCAAGATTTTGTCATTCATGATCGAAACATAGAGACTATAGCAGCCTCTTCTTCACAAGCATGTTAAGCTGCTGCAATCAGCTCAAAAATCACAACGGAAAATGATTTAAAGGAATCATTCTGACTTCCGATCACGAAGAGTCGACCTCGTGATTGCTTGCAGTCACGGAACCTTCGTTGTGGAGGACATTCGCAAGGCGAAGCGCGCCTTGGAGATGACTGCACAAGCTGCTGAACGGTTGCGGCTCATGGTGGAAGGCCTCACAGTTGGTGCTGTGCATGTGAGTAGATGATGAAGCTGCTTATCTTTCACAAGGCTGGCTGCTATACGTCAGGACCCTGAATCTGAGCATGAAGTGCAGCTTCGACCAGTTGGAGTAATTGGAATCCGTCCAGCGCGCCCGGAAGTTGCAGCACCTTAACGCGACGTGTGTTGGAAGCCGCTTTCGACGTGTAATACTTTTTTGATTTGGCTTTCTGGTTACGTCTGAAGGAAGGGGCCTCCGGCAAAATCAATCTAGCAGTTTTCATGTTCTCATCGTGTCTCCCTCAGTTTATTCCAATAGACAAAGAGTTTCAACTAAAATGGAAGTTTGAGAACCACCTTGACATTCAGCTTCAGCATGCGCTCAGTGGACACTGTAAAATTTCTGAATCAGTTGGTTCTACCCTAGTGGCGGCTTGCAAGCATAGGCTTCGAAATGCCCTTTAAGCAGGCCGGCTCGCATCGTAGCCTGGGACGAAATCACAATTCCAAGAGGCGGTTAAAATGAAGGTTTCTGCATTTCTTGCAGATCTACCGGGGCGACAACCCTGCGGATCCGCTCGTTCACGTCAACCCCGTTGTTGAGAAGCTGCTAGGATTGTGCCAGGATGACGTCCGAAGTCTTCCTGCTCTTTTCAAAGCGCTGTATCGTCAAGGGGCTGAGGAAGCCTTGGAGAATTACCACAAGCTCTATCTTGGCGTGAGTCTTGCATACTGCATGCATTGCACCCATAGTTTGTCTCTATTAGCATTATCTTGTCTAGCGTTGACAGTTTTTACACGATCAAAGTTCCGTGCAAATTAATGATCAGCTTTGACATCCAACGTCAACCTGCAGACAGCAATCGCTGGTCCAATAGTGTTGATGTCGAGCATGCTCCCTATTGTAGTCAATAGTACACCATACAGAACATACCGGTCCAATAAATCTCAAAAGAATCTGAAATACAGCATTCTTTGCATCTGACAAAGCTTGGGCACTCATCGTAACATTGTACGACCTCCATGTTTCCATTGCAGGTCGTGGAACCTCCCAAGGTGATCGAAGTCTTCTGCAGAGATGGACACAAGATCCTACTCGATTTTGGGTTGAGCATCCAACCGCATGGGGAGGTATTGACTTCGCAATCACTCTATTGTTACGTCCGCTTTCGTTGTTCAAAGAAAGTCGGCTGATGTTCTTCAATCACACACTCCTCTTCTCAATGGGGTCCTATTGGTATCATACGCCACAATCACTTTGTAAACGACTTATTGAGAAAGACTCTGAGTAAACGTTAAACGATCAATCACTAAATGGATCTCATCGAAACCATTGGTATCAGTGCTTTGTTCCCTTTGAGTCTCGAATCCTTCTTCAGGACTTGATCTTCTTCTCATGTCCTTCGCTTTGCAGAACGTGAGCTTGCAATTTTCTTCTATCTGCTTGGGACATGCGCTTGCCCCGGAGCGATCATTCAGGAACTCAAGCAGATCTCAAGCATGACTTACTGTTTGCACTTCCAATTGCAGGTTTGGGTTGTTCACGATGCGACGGAACGCCAGTCAGCAACCGAAAAGTTCAAGAAGATTTTCGAGTTGACGAAGGTGGGTCCAAGATCCGCATGATATTCAGGCCCAAAAGATATCTTTTTTGAAAAGGAAAGCTGTTCATATGTGGCTGAACATCAATGCTCATAAAGACTATCTTTTAATGCCAGCACGCGAGTCAACGGAAGCACATGTACTTGAACCGTTGAAAGCGGCTTCCTGTCTGGAAGGCACGGAAACAGTCATCAATATCATTTCTGAAGGAATGAAATACTTCGCAGAGAGCTCTGTGAGCCAAGCTGATCGAGTAAAGCTGCAAGCTGTTTTCGAGGCTGACAGTTGTTAAAAGGGGTCCTCTTTCGGTGTTCCAAAGACAATATCCATGTTTGTTGCCGCTGGATGTCTTGGTGCAAAACTCGTTAAACAAGACGATATGCGCTAAGCCGTTTCCTCGCAACACCTAGCTTGAAACACATTAAATTGAAATCCTCCCAGGATCCTTACCTGATTTTCCGTGGACAAACGATTTTGGAGTGCAACGACGCCGCTGTGGCGATCTTGGGCTTTCAAAGTAGGAGCGATCTCATCTCCTTGAACCTTGGAGACATCAATCCACCGTTTCAAGCGGATGGTAGGCCATCAGCAGAGGGGGTGAGTCGTCTTGATTTTGATTGGTTTGGAAGTGACCCTGACAGTCGATTGACTCTAGTTTTGTCGGTGATTGTCGCATACGTCCTCATTTGACGAAACTTCAACAGATGCTTTTCAAGTGATATTGGAGCGATTCAAGGCTGTCAACCAAATATCTCGGCCACTTCTCGAGATCGGCAACCGAGGATCCGGCAACTCAAAACATCACAATGCCTATGACAAGTCTGTTTTTGACACCAAGCTCATACACCTCAGAGATTTCTGGTAACTTGATCGCGCAGCCTTGACCTCAGCTCGAGTGAGGAATCTTAAAGAAAATCGTTTTCCTTGCCCGTTTACAGAGTCTAGAAAAAGCTCGAATAGCGAGCGAGCAAGGCTACTGCAACTTTGAGTGGGCCCACCAGAAGCGCGACGGGACACCGCTTCTCGTCGATGTGCACATCACTTCCTGCGTCTTGGAGGGAGTCACGGTGAGATCAGGCTTGTACATCGAAGCGCCTAATGAGGTCCAAGTATTATGTAGTCCGAATATAAAGCTTTTGATTTGTTGCACTCAATCTGAAATGGTTTAGAGCCAAAGCTCCTTTTGGACGATTCGGGGCAACCTCCGGTGACATTTATGACTTCGACACAGAGACGTCGGACATCCCTCACTGATGCTCAATGGACTCTTCTCTTCAAGCCCGTGCGCGTATGAAAGGCATGGGGCGGTGTACAGGTACAATGGCATTGTTAGTGCATAGTTCGCACGGACATGTTCTAACAATGATCGTCGACACTGACAAGCCTCCGGGACCAGGAATCTAGACGGCGTTTGCACTAACCACTCTTAGCGGCCAACAGGCTTTACATGTTATACAACAAAAGAAACACTGCTGCCCCGAGAGCTATGCTCGTGCACTGAAGTTCTTGGTCGGGTTCGTTGGAGGATCGCGATGGAGCGTCGTTGACTGCACGCCCCTGCTAGTACCGGAAGCGGTGGCATCATTTGAATAGCACCTCGCACACAAGGGGCCTAAGTCGTCATGGCTGGCAGCTTTGAGGGCTTGGAACCTTAAGAGAGATCTGCGCAGAAGTCAACAAGCAGCAGCGGCAGGGGCACTGGCCCCTCGCTTCGGGTCACTGGAATTTCTGCGCTTGTATACAGATCTGTTTATGTAGAAACATACCCTCATTGCAGACCGTCGTGCGCTAGAATAAGAATAAGAATAATCAGAGGTGCCAAATCAAATTATCAAAGTTGAAGAATTTTTCCCTTGGTCAAAGGGTACCTAACATAGAGCTAGCCACGGTCGACCAGCCTTGTTCCTCCCAGGTGCTGATGACGGTGTGGCACGACCTGACGGAACGGAAGAAGTCCGAAGCCGCCTTGAGAGCTGCCAAGGAGGCGGCGGAAGATGCGAGCAAGGCCAAGTCTCACTTCCTGTCTAACTGCAGCCACGAGATTAGGACGCCTATGAACGGTTAGTGGTCATGCTGTGAAAAGGTTCCAAATGGAAGACTCCGCTTAGGCTGGCAGACCAGACTGAGTTTATTCAGAGCTTTTTGAGGCCAGATAAAACAATGCGGGATTCCGCTGCCACTATTGATGCTATCGCAGAAAGTTTTTGCGACTAACCATGCTTGGTGAAGGGGTGTCTGAATTTGAATCATTAATAGTTCCTGGTTTGCCGGCACCACTCTAGAATCTTAACAAGCTGCGTGATTATCAATCTTTCATATGTCGTTTAAAGCAGCCTCAAACCATTGCCCTGTATACCTTTTCTCTGAAAATCTGAATCAGCGGGTAATGCTGGGACCTGTATCCCCGTTTCATTCAGCTACATAAAGTCGTATAATGCAACATCGGCGCGCCCTGCAGGCGTCATTGGGGTCGCGGAGCTTCTTCTCCAGACGGATCTCACAACCGAGCAGCGAGGTTACGTTGAAACCATCATTTCGAGCGGCGACACGCTCCTTGCTTTGATCAACGATGTCCTGGACTTCTCGAAGGTGAGGATCACGAGCGAAGACCTTGCTTCTTCATCTCAGCCTTTGAAGACAGCCTTGCAACCAATGTTTGTCCAGCTAGAGTTTGATCTGACGAGGAACGACCGAAGAGAGCGGGATGCGGTTGACTTAGGGCTTGCTTGAACATGTCACCAACGTAACAGCTTCAGCTCTCCAGCACCTGTTGTGAATTTTGGGCCTGTTCATGAGGGGTCCCAAGAATTGGATGCTTGATGGCCGCAATTTCTGTACGCGACGCTTACGTCCGGTCGCTGGTCTCTTTCTGCAGATAGAGAGCCGAAACATGCGTCTCGAGAGCGTCCGATTCTCCTTGCGCCGGGAGATCCAGCAGACCTTGACCCTGCTCGCGGTGAATGCTACCAGGAAGGGTATCAAAATCTCGTGCTCCATCGACGATTCGGTGCCAAAGAATCTCATTGGGGACCCCATGCGCATCCGACAGATCTTGCTCAACCTGGCAAGCAACTCGCTCAAGTTCACCGAGAGGTAACACTCGACACAGTCTCTAGTCTCTTGCAGTGCTTCTGATCCACTACTCAACTCAGTCCTCTGTCTTCGATTCTAGCGGAGTCATTCAGTCGAAGCGGTTATTCATGCATACGGCGTCCTCGTTTCCCGGAAGAAACACGAAGCCTCCAACAGTATGACTCCTGGCAGCTTCATCAAGCCCAAACCCGATGCCGATCGGACTTGTGTTTCCAGAATCATATTAATACGCGAAAGATTCATATGTATCTTGGTCCGCCCAAAATCTCCTTCCACTTACGTCTCGCCTGGAGCCACGTGCAGGGGCGAGATCAACATACTGGTGAGCCTGGCCACCGACCAACCGCCCGCCATCATGCCCGGGGAGCTCTTCACCAGCGATTCGCCGAGACCGAGTCGACGGTGCACAAGCCCTCCCCAGGCCAACCCCGCGGTCCTCCGGCTGCAGCGCCACTACAGCACAAAACTGACACCGCCGTCATCCAGACGGCAGACGCACTCTGCCGGCGACTCTGGCTTCATCCCGTCGGGGGCGACAAGCGCCCCGTCGCTCTATTTGCCGCTGGACATGGCGAACGTGCTGCTGCTGGTGGAGGTGAGGGACACCGGGATTGGGATTCCGGAGGAGGCGCAGGGCCGGCTGTTCCAGGCGTTCATGCAAGCAGACGCGTCCACGTCACGCCGCTACGGTGAGCGGGGCACCCTTTAGATGTCTCCCCAATGTAGCAAAAGTAAGCTCTAGCGAAAGTGAGCTCCTAAAGTGAAACTAAAAGATTAAACCCATAAATTCACCCGCTCCGCACCCGTACCCACCCTAATCCCCCAACCTAACGCCACCCGTTCCAGGTTGGTCAGCTCACCTTTGCTTGATCGAAGCTTCGTACCGTTCAGCTTCCCGGCCTCCTTCACGTGCAGCCGGTCTGTGCACTGTCAAGAAAAAGACCGTCGAACAAGACGAAGCTTAGGTTGTGCTGTATCAACGCTCCTGCTCGCCACAGGGCTATTAGCTGAGCTTTCAAGTATTTCGTCTGTAGTAGTATTAGTCAATATCAGTATTAGCCTTCATTACTGTTACTCTGTATTAGTATTAGCCCACTTACTCGCTTTCACATGCGCATGCTTGAAATTTTTCGGGTCTCAAGAGGTTACGAATTCCAGGTGGCACGGGTCTCGGCTTGTGCATCTCCAAATCGCTCGCGAACCAGATGGGAGGCGACATGTGGCTCAAAAGCAAAGTGGACGTCGGGACGTCGTTCTACTTCACGGTCCGCCTGGGGCTCATCCGGGAGACAGGGCCACCAGGACGGGTGCGTAAACGGTCTTGTCACGGCGTCAAAACCACCGGCCGATTCTGGTTGCTGCTATCCTTTGCGCTCGAGGAGAAGCTCTTTGTCCACTTCCTGGTGCTGCCTGGTGCTTCAGATTGACCTTTGGGTCGGACGTTATGAGAATGACGTGGCGGATGAGTTTGTGAAGCTCCAATAAGAGCGGGCGCTCCATGATTGCAAGTTGAGAGGAGCCCAGGGTCCGAAAGGTTCCTATAGGAGATTTGCCATGCGTCTGAAATGGAGGAGACAGGATTCAAAAATGCTTCAACCTCTTCCGCAACGCTTCTCCCTCCCATGAGAGGCCAAGGCCCGAAGCGGGCTTTTTCACTACAAGCGAGCGTCGTTTGAACCAATCTCCGTCTATCACAACTCGGGTGCACCTTTCAAGCATAGGCCTTTGGACCTACTCCGGCACGTAGTGAAACGTCTGCCGTTCTGCCCTTATGCCGGGCACCTATTGACCGGCTCCATTCCTTGAGGAATCAGTGACGTTTCCAGGACTCAAGGACTGCAAGAAGCGGTAATACTGAAGCCGCTCTTCTTTGCTCTGATACAGAAGTCGTCGTCCGACATGGGGCTGCGCATTGTCCTCCCCCCCGGCAGCGGGACCCCGGAGGCATCTCCCAAAGCATTCGGTCGCGTTCGAGAATACGGAGACGACTCGCACACGCCTCCCATCGAGCTACACAAGCTGAAAAGTTTCAAGGGTCTGCGGGTTCTCGTAGCAGAGGTAAATTAGCGACTTGGGGTCTCGTTGTGCAGGCACCTTTACATCTGTGTTGTGCTTTGCCTTGGACCGGAAACCCACGATGTGAATTCCACAAAAGAAAGTTGCTTACATTGCCATTGAGGATCGGTGCTACGTGTTTCTGGCTGAAACGACGGTTTTTCAAAGGTAGAAAATGCCCCTCGATCGTCAATGGTTTTGCCTAAGCTGTTTGGTGAAGGCCTCGAGAACGTCAACGCATGGTTGAGAATCGTTGTCCTGATCAAATTGGTATCAATGCCAATCTGAATGCGTGCCAATACTAAACGTTGGCGCTCAAGAGTTTTTGGCGACCTTGCAGGATAACAAGGTGAACCAGCTGGTCGCCACGCGGATCCTGCACAACCTGGGCTGCGATTTCGAAGTCGTGGACAACGGCCGTAAGGCAGTGGAGGCCTCGCGAGAGACGCACTTCGACCTCATCCTCATGGATTGCCACATGCCGGAGATGGTAAGCTCTCTGCACAAGGCCCCTGGAAACTGAAAACGAATCCTGCTACAATGCAGATTGTTCAGTTTATGAAAGTCAAAAAGCTGCGGGATGATTTATTTGCATCAGCACGCTACTAAGGACATAAGGAGAGCTTAAGGAACTCCGCTGAACAAAGTGTTTGACGACTGAGGACGTTCAGAAGTCCAGAAGCGCAGAAGCGCAGTACTCGAGTCCGAAGTTGTGCTCATCTGCAACGGAGTTATTCTATATCAGAGCAGCGGAGAGGCAGTCCGCCGCTTGAAATCCCGTGGAGGCGGCTCCGAAGCAGGCACTCGAGACCGCAAATTGTTTCTCAATCATAGCCTGCTGGACTGGTCCTACTGAAACATACGATTCTTTTCTAAGAGCTCGTTAACGATAAAGCGGATTGACTTGACGTGCGTTATTCGCAACGAAACTTCCACTCTCTCACTGAGTATCCAGCGGCAGGTCGCCAAAAGCACAGGATCAATTTTTCTCACAGGACGGCTACGAGGCCACCAAACAGATCCGAATGAGGGAGCGGGAGAAAGGGCGGCGGCAGCTTATCGTCGCCCTGACCGCCTCGGTTCTGGATAACGACGAGGCAAAGTGCCGTGCAGCTGGTAAGCGGAGCACAATGGACATTCTCTTCATTTTTTCAAGTCACACAGATGCCCATCGAGGTGCCGACAAACGGGGCTACAGCTGCCCTTCTGGAGTCTTTTAGGATTGCTGTCACGCACAATCCGTCGACGGTTCTTTTGGGAGGTCGACCAAGACCTGTCCGCAAGCTCGGCGCGTCGTCGTCCTTGGTATCGTGTCGATCAGGATGCATATGACGCTTTGTTTGAAGTATTTTGGTCAAAGCCACAAAGCACTGCGGTGAAGATCGCGAGTGGTGACGGGTTGCCTCCCAGTTCTCCAAAGTTGAGGACGCAGCTTGTTGCAAACGCGTAACCAGCTTTGCCCGCAGGCATGGACGGTTTCTTGAGCAAGCCTGTTCGGCACGCCGACCTCGAGAAGGTCATCCTGGAGCACTACGTCCCCGTCAACGGCACTGTTGCAGCAGCAACGGAGGCCTCCTGAAGAGATCAAGAATGTTCAAGGCCTCGCCTGGGACTTCCAATCATGCGCTAGGCCACTCCTAAGTAGCGACGCCGGGTAGATTAGCCTGGTCCGACATGTAAGGTAGGAATTTTAACCACTGATCTTAACCACTGATCGACCAACTTCGTTAGCGACAGGGGCGCGTCTCAACGATTCAGGCTGCGAGAGGTCCTTGTATGAAGTGCGGTCTGATTAAGCCTTAAAGATTATTGCAACTGTGTGTGCACTCAGAGCTTTTGGCTTCTCAAAGACAATCATTTGAGTAGAAGTCATAAGCTAGTTGTAGACTAATTCATTGATGTAGACAGTATCAATATAACGTGAGACCGTATAATTTATCTATATGAGGATATACGTTATTGATAGTTAGAAGTAGTCGGAATTGAGAGGACAGAAACGGAACGTCTGATTCAGCTACTAGAGCATGGACGAACTACCTTGCAGATCAAAATAGGTTTGCAGGCAGGCGGCCTGGTTTGCGCCATGACCGCGCGAATTTATTGAAATATGTAGCAGCTCTCTTGAAATTGACACCATATATGTAACGGCTATACATTGTGGTTGCAATCATGCACGTACGTTGCCAAAGCTTAAAGAGCTAGCGAGGGCTGGCACACATAAGTACTAAACCAGGTACGTAAAATTGTAGCTACTAGCTACGACTAGAAATCATGTCGTGCCGTAATGAGTCGAGGCTGTGCCGTGTCGGGTGCGCTCAACATATGCAGTCGAAGCGAAAAAGCATGATGCCTATGTAATAAGCTACGTGAAATAGCAAAATCTTATCTCACTTTT